>CM064535.1:2144432-2594432 GCA_032716605.1 Paralithodes platypus
CTGGATTATTAAGCCAGCACACTGTAAGTCAAGAATAGTGTCAGGATTGGAGCTCCTTTTCGAGAACTCCAGTCCCTTGAAAGAGGAGGTGAAGAGAAGAGAAGGGAGGGGCGGAGGGGGGGACAGAACGATGGGGGTGGTAGTGGAAGGGGGGAAGAGGAGGGAGGGGGTGGGCATGAGGGGGGGAAAGGAGTGGAGAGAGAAAGGAGGGAGGTAGTGAGAGGAGGAAGAAGGGAGATGGGAAGGGTAGGGAGGGGGAGTAGTGGAGAGGGAAAGGTGGGGGGTAGTGAGAGGAGGAAGAAGGGATATGGGAAGGGTAGGGAGGGGGAGGAGTGGAGAGAGAGAAGGTGGGGGGTAGTGGGAGGGGGAGGAGGTAGATGGGTTGGGTAGGGGGGGAGAAGGGGGGGCTAATGGGATGGGTGATGGGGGAGATGGGGTGGGTAGGGGGTGAGGAGTGGAGAGGGAAAGGGCGTGTGTGTGACAGAACCATAGACCCCTTTACATGGACAGAACGATAAAGGTGGTAGTGTGAGGGGGGGGGGGGGGGGTATGGGAAGGGTTAATGGGGATGAGCGTATTATTTGCTCATTTGTATATCTGTTTATATTTGTTTTAGTTCCTCCCTAGATTTATATCAAGCTAAAAAAAAAAAAAAAAAAAAAAAAAAACACCCCAAGACCTTCCTCCAAGATAAATTTGTACATTTTCGATAGGTTCATGTGAAATTACAGCTCGCTATCGCTCGTCAGGAAAAATCGAAACCTAAATGACGCGAAAATTCTTGATACTGACAATTAAATGGGGTGAAATGTCTTAAAATCTCAAAAGCAATGGGGTTAAACATGAGGAAGAAGGGACACCAGATAAACGTCCCATCTCCCCTTAATGAGGAGTAGGGATGAGGGATGGGATAGGATGGGGTATTGTGGGAAAAGGATTGGGACGGAAATAAATATAATGAGATGGATTAAGACTGGAAATAATAGGATGGGGGAGGAAGATAATTATATAAGAACATAATAAACCGGAAATCTGCATAAGGCCTACCGGCCCACACGAGGCAGATCCCATTCACACCCATCCCATATCACTCGTATGACTATCCAGTTTGCACTTGAACATTTCTACCGTTCCTGAGCTAATCACTGCACTAGGCAATCTATTCCACACTTCTACATCTCTGTACCCAAACCAGTGCTTACCTATATCTTTTCTAAAGGGAACTTATCCAACTTGAAGCCATATGAACGGGTTATTTCACCGTTATTAACCTTTAATAATACCTTATTAATATGAAATAACAAATATTGAATGGAATAAATAGTAAAGGGCCTGGCTAGAGACGAAATAGAATGGGAAAGGAAAACAAAAGATGAGAGGGAAGCGAAAGAGGGAACAATAACTCTCCGGGTTTCGGGTTTCACCTGTATCCACGTACTGTGCCTTCCGACCTAAGAGGGGGAATTGTGGTAACCGGTGTCACACGACCGCATTTTCCGGCAATATTCGATGAGCAAGTTTGTTCTAGTACTCTGTTGAGGCTTTTTCGCATTGGAATCGGAAACTAGATCGAAGGTAGATTATGTTAGGTAGTTTAATTCTTATGGGACTTGAATTTTGAAGCAGCCAGACTACAATTGACAGAACAAATTGTCGGAAGGAGGTTCATGTGACACCACCTCTTCTTGGTCAAGTGCAGTAGTCACTTTGTAGGAAGTTTGTTAACATTATTGTATATATATTCGGCTGTAGGCACCAGCCTAACAGGGCTGTACTCCCGGGGAGTGCTAGGTGGCTGAGAAGGACAGCTGGAACTCCTATTTCACCACATGGCCTCCCTTGCTAATATTTTCCGTGCCTCACCAATATAGAGGGCAAACACGGTCTGCCCTCCAAAACACCACCTCTCTCTATCAATACATTATGCCACAAACACATTACATACTACACTACCTAAGGACTCTGCGCCAGGGCAGCCAGGACCAGAAAGCGTTTCTGCATCCCGGGTGGTGGTGTGGATGACGTTCTTGCTGCCGTCAACGAGGTATCCAGGCTGGCCCCTTCGAACACGACATATGTCATCCACGTTGGATCATATGATGTCCAACGGACCCGGTCAGAGGATCTCCTACGCAACGGAACGGATCAAGTCTTTCAAGGTAAAATCTAACAAAATTGTTATTTCAGTTATCGTCCCCCGCATTGACACAGAGAACCATTTCTGCAATATAGCCACCAGCGTAAATCGTCGACTTGCTAACCTATGCAGGGAAAAGGACATCAGACAAATCAACGCGTGGGATGACATTTACCATGATGAGTTTTTGTTTTCAAGAGATGGCATTCATCTGAACCAGGTAGGAACAGTACATTTTGGTCGTCTGCTGAATGATGCGGTCAAAGATTTAGGGACAAAAAACGGAGTCGATCATGTGCAGCTAGGCAGGGCAGTGTAGATATCACAAGAATCAGAAACTCGGAAAATGCACTGTCGATTAAATGTAACCCTAATTCTCTAAACGTATTCTATGAAAATGCCCGTAGTATACGCATTATATTTTCGAATTTAAAGGAAATTGTCTTTACAGAAAATTATGATATAATCAGTATTACAGAATCTTGGTTAAATACTGACTACAAAGATTTTATAGCAGAATATACAGTTCCCGGTTATACAATAGTAGAAAAAGTAGAAGAATAAAAGTAGAAGCAATAACAATGGAGGAGGCGTTCTGTTTTTTATCAAAGAAAGTCTTAATGCCGTCTTAATGTTAAAACCCCAAATTGTGAATACCGATATATCTTATGTACTCTTATTGAATAATCAGGGAACTAAAATAACACTAGTTTTAATTTACAGACCTCCAACTCAATCAGTGCAACCTGATCAAGAAATTTACGAACAAATCTCAGAAGTATGAAACATTCAAGATACCACCATTCTTGACGACTTTAATTTACCAGTAACCAAATGGGGCGATATTCTTACTTCTCATTCCGGACATGACCTCTACGCCAACTTGCATGCAAATTCCCTTTTTCAATTTGTTCAATCTCCGACGACCCGTGGTAATAATGTGCTTGACCTTGTTCTTGCAACGAAAGAAGACTTGGTGGAGGGTTTGAATGTTGGTGAAGAATTCAGTAACAGTGACAATCGAAAGATCAGTTTCAGTATAATAATTAATAGTAATTAATCAAATACCAGCAATAAGAAAGTCCCAAATTTAAAAAAAAAAATCTGATAAACTCAGAGCAATAGTTACAAAAAATGATTGGAGCTATCTGAGTAACAATAATAACATAAATAAATTATAGTAATTGTTCACTACCACGTACTTCAAAGCGGTGAAAGCGTGCATACCATTGTTAAAACCCGACGTTCATTCCATACTGATAAGCCTAAATGGCGGAATAAAGAGATTGCAGACTGTTTGCTTGAGAAGAAAATTGAAAGATTTAATACCTCGGAAAATGATGAAGAACGAATACAATTCATAGATCTACGATGTAAAGCTGAAAAATTAATTAGGGAAAGTAAAAAACCCTGGAGTTACATGTTACCAAAGTAGTACAAACCCGAAGGAATTCTATAGTTACATCAGAAACAAGAAAGTAATCACTTCAACTATTGGACCGTTAGTAGATGAGAACAGAGATTACACCAAAGACGAAGAACAGATGAGTGATGTCCTCAATACCTTTTTTGCATAAGTTTTTACAACAGAAGACAATAGTGATATCCCTACAGCATCACCAGTGCAGATATATAATTCTGATGCTCGGAACAAATAAAATAATACAGAGAGAGAAGTACTAAAATGTTTGGAGAAACTTAAGTCAATCAAATAATCAATTCACCTGGACCCGACACAATCTCACCTAGAGTTCTAAAAGAAGCTAAATGTGAGCTCTCCAAACCTCTGACATTGCCTTTTAATAAATCCTTGCAGTCCGGGTCTATGCCTGATGAGTGGAAGCTCGCTAACGTATCACCGATATTAAAAACAAAAAGCAGCAAATCTTTACCTAGTAACTATCGTCCAATTAGCTTAACCTCGGGTGTCTGTAAAATGCTAGAAACACTCATACGAGACACTCGTTACAAGCAACCTGTCTTTTGTCTCCTCCACACACAGAAAAACAAAATGTGATAATAAGTTCCTTGCATGTCCCCATTACATAAGTTAGTAAAAGAAACATATGTTCAAACAATATATACTAAACTCGTAAGCTCATACACGTTTACCGCATCCTCAGCGGCCAAGGTCACCCACACACTTTCACGTCTCTCTCCCCCTCTCAATTACCTCCCGTCCCTTCCCTAACCCTTCCCTTCAGGGGAGGTTTTTAGTTTGTTCCTAGACCTCCATCAAGCTTAAAATTACACTCCCTTGAGCCCCTTTCAAGATCAATGTGTACTTTTTTCAGTAGAAAAATGTCCCGGCCAAAGGTCGGTTACTCTTAAATTACAGGCTTGCTATCGCTCGCCAGGAAAAAAAATGACACCTAAATTTGTACGAAACGTCCTAAAATTGTCAGAAATGGGTCGAAAATTCTTAAAATCGTCAAACTAATGTGGCGAACGTCTTAAAATATAAAAACACAATGGGGATAAACATGAGGGAGAAAGGGGTCAAGAAACAAATCCCTCGAGTGGAAATCTCCCCTTAACCCTTTGCCTGCCATCCATACCTACCATTCCTTCCCTAACCCTCTCTCTCTCTCTCTCTCTCTCTCTCTCTCTCACACACACACACATTGGCATATACTGTATAATGTTAACTAGGGGGCAAACGAAAACAAATATAATAATAAATAAATAAATAAACAAACAAAACAACGTCCCCTACTCTCTCTCTCTCTCTCTGACACATACACCCATTGGCAAATCAATGTTAACTAAAAATGTCATAGAATCAATTATATTTAGAGGCTTTATTTTTATTATATGTTTGGGTGAAACATATGTTTTTTTTCTAATAAATGTTTTATTGTAATTTTCTTCTAGATTTGTATATACAAACCAAAAATCATAAAATAAAAGAATGAAAAAAAATAAAACAAATAAATTATTCTTTATCCCTTACAGTACCGGCGACGTCTTTTTGTTCTTATTTCAGCTGCATTTAGACGATTTAATGAAGCTTAGGAAAGACATAAGGTAGCTAGAATGATTGAGATACTCTGTAATCTGTTAACTATCTATCTATTGCCGGACGCTGTGATCTCCGAAGGGGTGGCCACAACGAACCGCCCCCATGCACCTCTGTCCCCAGTCAGTCGACGTCCCTCCTCCCGACCAGCAACGCCTTCACGCATATACTTCTTCACTCCATCCTTCCACTTCTCTCGGTTTACATCTCCCTCTTTGTCCTTCCACCTCACTCTCTTAGTCATTCTCTTGCTTCCCATACGTTCCACATGGCCGAACCATCTCAAGGTGTTCCTTTTCACACTTTTAATGCACACTTTTAATTAATAGCAATAACAAACAAAAATAATAAATATCGGAACCCATAATTCATAATGATAGAAAAGCGAATTTCAGTAGTTAGCACTTGTATCTTTAATCCATTCTTTACAGGTGACGTCTCTGATCCATCTTTCCCTCAACCTATGACCTAAATTACTTCGAACTCCGTGTGTGCAAACATTTTGGCTTGAACACAACTTGATTTTGGCCCTGTCTCTCTTTCAACTCTGGGGGTGGCACTCGTCACAGACAGTTTTGCATTTTGTCTCCCTCATCCACATAGCAAATATCTAACAATGCTTTTACTCAGGTATATGCCCCATAGCTGGGGATGGCCGACTGGAGACAGAGACCGAACAGACACGACATATAATAATACTAATAATACTAATAATAATAATGATAATAATAATAATAATAATAATAACAATAATAATAATAACAATAATAATACAAATAACAATAATTGTAATAATACAAATAATAGTAATAATAATAGTAATGATCTTGGTAGTAGGACAGTGAAGGGAAAGCCTTGTGCTAGCAGGGTTACCAAATTAAGTCCGCTAGATAGTAAATATATGACGAAAATAGCTAGACTATAGCCACACTCTCTACATCTAAATCGCTTAAGAATGGCTCAAATTTACAGAATATCCCTCGAATTTTGACACAATCTCTACAATATCGCTCTCAAATGGCTCAAATCTACAATATATCGCTAGAATTCATGTCGCTAGATATAAAACTTGGCCGCTAGATAAAAATAAACACCTCTAGATCTAGCGAGAAAGTAGCTCAACAATTGGTAACACTGATTGCTAACCTTCTCTAACCTTTCCACTTTCACCTTTCCTCATTATGGGAAGGGGGGGGGGGGTTATGTCTGTCCCACAACATATTCCTTCTTGATTAACGTTAACTCCATCTGGACTGGCGATGTTTTTGTTTTAATTGTATTCTAGCTTTATTTAGACGATTGTGTGCCGTTTAAGAAGAGCCTGTGGTAGTAAAAAGGGTTAAGTGAAATAGTTCGAAGCCTATTCATTGCTTAAGGTTAAAGAGGATCTGTGGTAGTAAAAAGGGTTAAGTGAAATAGTTCGAAGCCTTTTTAGTTGCTGGAGGTCCCTTTTCAACTGACTAAAATCGTCTAACAGTAGCCAGAATAATGTTAAAAGGACGGCACCGGTACTGAATACGTTAGATCATATATGGATAGCTATAGGTAGTGCCAACGAACTAGACAATTATCTCGATCCCTGACCTTTTCGTAACTCAATAGGACCTAGAGCAAACTGGCTGTAAATATCCATACCTATTTCCTGGTGGACTCTTCCCAAATCATAGAAATGTCATCCCGATTGCTTTCATTCACTTTGAGTTATAAGAAATTAAGGGGTCCAGATTATTGTCAAGTTCGTTGGCGCTACCTATAGTGTACAAGGAGAGAAGTGTCTATGTATTAAAACCATATTGTGTTTTGCTCATTGATGCATCTGTGTATCATCATATTAGTTTCCTCTCTAGACCTCCATTAAGCTTACCCCCCCCCCCCCTTCAAGATAAATATTTATTTTTTCGATAGACAAATTTCGGTTCCTCTTAAATTACAGGCTTGCTATCGCTTGCCAGGATAAAATCGACACCCAAATGCACGAAAAGTGTTACTGACAAATAAATGAGGCAACAAGTCTTAAAATCGCCAAACTAATGAGATGAACGTCTTAACATAATATGTTAAGACGTTCATGTACAGTTAGTTTTCATGAACGTTTCATGATACGTTTCATAACGTATTATGAAAACTAACTGTACAATTTTATAAGAGAGAATTTCTATGCAAGTCTAAAGAAAACGTGGAGGCTATAACTATTTTAAAGGGACAATTGGATATTTCAGGGGTGTCTATTTATTTATGTATTCATTTATGTGTTTAGTTTCCTCGCTAGACCTTCATCAAACTTAAAAAAACAATCCCCTTTAAGATAATATGTACATTTTTCGATAGAAAATGTCCCGGCCGAAGGGCGATTTCTCTTAAAATTACAGACTCGCAATCGCTCGCCAGGAAAACTTCGACACCTAAATTGTACGAAAGGTCTTGATATTGATATAGAAATGGGACGAAAGGTCTTAAAATCGCCAAACTTATGAAACGAAGGTCTTAAAATCTCGAAGCTAATGGGACTAAACATGAGGGATAAAAAGCGACTACCTCGCCCTTGAAGAACAACCTCTTTTGTTGACGATATGGAAATAAATAAAGCTAAACAATATGGAACTACTTAACCCTTTCTGTACCGGCGACGTCTTGTATATTGGATTTCAGTGAGGGCAATCGGTACTAAATAGGACAAGAATTGCTCACAAGGTGATACAAGCATAAAACTTTCCACAATAGTTCACAAAGACCTATTTTACAATTTCAGGGCAGGAGCCACCGAGATTTCAGTGTTGCATAGCAACGGTTGCTAGGGAAATCATTTTCCTTAGCAACCGGCAGCAACAATGCAGTTTCTGGAAAACTGTGAGGTGCTATGGTATTTTCTCAACTCCTTGTTCTAAAAAACATGTAGCATTGCATTTGGAGATCATATACAAGAATTATGTGGCATAAAATCCAATTTAGGGCAAGTCAGGCTATAAAAATGCCACTCCTAAAGCTTCAGACACTGTTGTCACAGTCACTTTTGCATTTGCAGTAGGCTGTGCATTTTAGATGCGCATCAACACATTTGCAGTCTGTGCATCCTCCTCGGCAAGAACACTTCAGTAGTTCCGGGCAGGTTGCACTGGCTTCGGGCAAGTTAGGCCCCAGAGGCCTCCACTTTTCTGGGCAAGTCCATCCCCACTCACTTGGAGAGGGCAACTGTCGTTCTGGCACCGTGGTGCAGCCCCAGTGGTGCCCACCTTGTAGTACTGCCCTCTTCATGTGTTGCTGTAGAGCAGCCTTGGTTGGAGGTAGACATGATATCTGACGTCCTTTGTGGATGAACAGATTCTTTCTGACTTCATTGATGGAACGAGAAGTTGCTGTCCTGTCATAGAGTCGAATGGTGAAGTACTCCAGAGAAGCCTCAGTCGCTTCACCAATTTGTTCAGGTGCATTGTGCAGCTCATAGAATGTCGCAGTAAATTCATCATGTGCCTCCCACACTTTCCATGCAGTCTTCTTTCCCACCATGACCAGATGGGACACGGTATCACAACCTGTATAAGCATGGAATACAGGCAGTGCCAAGGATCTTTCTGTGCCAAGTGAAGCACATATTTCATGAGCTGGGATGTACCTAAAGTCCTTTCCACAACCAAAGGCAATCCAGAGTTCTATCTGCTGTCCCTGAGCCAGCTGCTGTACGACTGCCACTGCCAATACTACCACGTCAGTGTCCACAGTTCGAACAAGGATCTTGTGGAAGCCCTGCATAACAGCATCACTGACATGCACCATGATCCTCGAGTCTGCCTCCTCATGGTTGCAGGGAGCAATGTTGCTGGTGTCTCGTGTAGGTAAGCATAGCACATTGGCACCATCAGTAACAATGAGAGTCTGGTCTCCTGATGCCGACATACCAAATACATCAAATACATCAAATTGACCTACATAGACGGGTAGTAGCGTTTCACGATCTTTGCTGTGATATACTTGTGGATTTCTCACAGAATCCCTGCGTCTCTTGATGCTGTTGTACACCAACAGCTGAGCAATGGATAGTATTGGTTGGCTGATAGTTGTGTTGGATGTTTGATCTGTGATGTTTGAACCATTGATAAGCATGCTGACCAGTGACAAAAGGGACCGTGGAACAGACTCCACTTGGCTGTTATGGCCAAACGATCCAGAGCATGTTATTTTGTGTGCGAAGATGTCCTGTCGGATCATTTCAGCAATTTGGGTCATCATGACACTCTGCTCGTCTCGATCAGTCTGGTATCCTTCTCGGAGAATAGAGCCAACATCTTCTTCACAAGCCATGAACACATCTCATCCTTCTTTGTAAGCTTTCATCCTTGGGAGATGCATGAGAATGCGGTCTTTCAGATGCTTACTGTTTCTTACTGTTTACTCGTGCAATAACATCCACTCCAAGTTGATTTAGCCTGTCAGTGTAGAGCTTCACAAGATCTGCAAGTCTGAACACCTTCACATCCTCATCTTGCCTCTTCTCCTCAATGTAGGAAATCAGCTGAGCCAAAGCAATTCCTTTACATGTCTGGTCATCTGAGGCATCCTGATCCTGTGATACCTTTGCACGTGCTCTATTGTACAGGTTTGTAAGGCAGTTTGCATGATACTTTGCCTCCTGGGCAAAAAGGTCTCCTGCACTTAATTTTGCAAGAAGATTTTCATCTTGTAGATCATGTGCACATTTCCTCACACGAAAATCTAGTTGAAATGTACAGACTTCGCGGAGGTTCTCCTTTGTTTGCTGATGGGAACAAAAGAAGCATTTGGGACAATTGCTGCCAACTGTTCCACTTGAGGCAGTATCACCACCACTGCTAGTGCTACGTGTGAAAATTCGTTTTGAAGCAGTCCCATCTTCTTCAGACTTGTGCTTTCGTTTTGCGCGTTCCAGTTTGGTATGTGAAAACTTCTGATAACAAGATTTGTGCCACTTTGCATTCTGTTCTTTCAATGTTAATTGAATACCATTCCCATGGTCAAGTCGTGCCAGATTGATTTTGATTGGCATTGAGTCAAGGTTACTAAACTGTGTGATGTTGTCTACTATGGTTTCATAGCCTCTGTCAGTTGGTGATATGAGAGACTCTTTGGTGTCCAGTTGACAAAAAACAAAGATAGTCCAATCAGTTGCTTGAACAGATGAAGATGAGGCACTGGCCATTTCTGTGAATATTCAGTACGTCTTGACTATCACTGTGCGCAGATCAAATATATCAAACTTGCTGAAACTGGAAACAAAATATGATTAAGGCCGAGGGTTTATCCTTTTACCAGCTTTATCAAATACATCTGTTGCACACATTCCTTTATGGGAAACAACTAGGTTCAGTTTCCCTACACCTAGCCCGATCGTTCATCCAGTGCCATTTAAGTCCCGTGCGATCTGTACACCTTCGGGTAATTCTTAAGCCCCGTTACCCTTGGCTCGGCTCTCCCGCGCTGGCACATCCTGTCAATTCAGGCGCGGCTATCTAACTACATCTACCAACTACAAACTACAGTTTAGTAGCTAGTGGATTTGGGGCTGTTAGATAGCATTTGGGACACTGATCTAGATATACTAGTACTTATTAAAGTACTAGTATATCTAGATCAGCTGGCACTGAACCCCATGCTGAGTTACACAGCAGTGATGTCACCAGTGTGCCCGGTTGTGTGCTGACATTCACTCTATTATATAGATATATATGCTTTTATACATCTTTTGAACCATTTTAGGAGTGAATATAGGAAAATAAATAAAAGTACAAAGTCATAACACTTCATAGTAGTTCAGAAACTGCATCGTTGCTGCCGGTTGCTAAGGAAAATGCTTTGCCTAGCAACCGTTGCTATGCAATACAGAAATCTCGGTGGCTCCTGCTCTGAAATTGTAAAGTAAGTCCTTGTGAACATTTCCGGGAAGTTTCATGCTTGTATCACCTTGTGAGCAATTCTTGCACCCATTTCCTTGACTAGCCTTGGTTGGCAACCTGTCTAGGGGAGTAAATCTGATACAAATCCGTACTGCTTACCTAAGGGTAAGGCAGGTTAGTGGATGGATTAGCCGAAGACCACTGTAGAAAAATAGTGCTAACAAGATACACAGAGGGCCTCTGAGTCGGACGGATCCTAAATTGAGTGTTCAATCCTGTAAGTCCTTCACTAAATTGGCTCGGGTTGTCCCTCTCACAGGGAAGAGGTCCGCTTGGGGGCATTCTGTGTATGGCCACCCTCGTAAGAGGAGTAAGGCGTCCGGCAATAGATAGATAGATAGATGAAGGACATATGGTAGCTAAAAGGACTAATTGAGATAGCCTGTAGCCTTCTAATAGGTAGACGTCCTTCCTATCCTGAATAAAGTTGTCAAATAGTTGCCAGCATATAATGAAAGGGACGTCACCGGTACTGAGCGGGATTATATGAGTTGCAAGAAATAGTTGCCAGCATATAATGAAAGGGACGTCACCGGTACTGAGCGGGATTATATGAGTTGCAAGAAATAGTTGCCAGCATATAATGAAAGGGACGTCACCGGTACTGAGCGGGAATATATGAGTTGCAAGAAATAGTTGCCAGCATATAATGAAAGGGACGTCACCGGTACTGAGCGGGAATATATGAGTTGCAAGAAATAGTTGCCAGCATATAATGAAAGGGACGTCACCGGTACTGAGCGGGAATATATGAGTTGCAAGAAATAGTTGCCAGCATATAATGAAAGGGACGTCACCGGTACTGAGCGGGATTATATGAGTTGCAAGAAATAGTTGCCAGCATATAATGAAAGGGACGTCACCGGTACTGAGCGGGATTATATGAGTTGCAAGAAATAGTTGCCAGCATATAATGAAAGGGACGTCACCGGTACTGAGCGGGAATATATGAGTTGCAAGAAATCAGAACATAATTATAGATTTTAGGGGAGATTGGTCGTATTTCTGGTCCTTCTTCCTCATGTTTAGCCCTATTACTTTTCAGATTTTAAGACGTTCGGCCTATTAGTTTGGCGATTTTAAGACCTTTCGTCCCATTTCTTTGTCAACATTAAGATTTTTCGTGTCATTTAGGTGTCATTTTTTTGGCGAGCGATAGCGAGCCTGTAATTTAAGAGAAACTAGCCTTCGGCCGGGACATTTGTCTATCGAAGAATGTACAAATTTATCTTGAAGGAGGGTCTTGGGTGGGTGTTTTTATAAGCTTGATGGAGGTTTTGGGAGAAAACTAAAAACAAAATAGTTAAACGGTACATATATGAGCCAATAAATACGGCCCCCCCCCCCCCCCCCCCCTTAATTCACAAGTATTGCCAGTACCGCAGCGTAACGTATTGTACCAAAGCTTTCTGGGTTTTAAGGGACGTTATTGCATTTACTTATTTATTTCTTATTGTAACCAGTATATACATATATTGGCTTTAGTTTTCTCGCTAGGCCTCTATCAAGCTTAAAAAAACACCCCCAAGGCCCCACTTCGGGATAAACTTGTACATTTTTCGGTAGATAATTTCCCGGCCAAAGGCCGGTTCCTCCTAAATTACAGGCTCGCTATCTCTCGCCAGAAAAAGAAACCCCGACACTTAAGTGGCACGAAAGGTCCAAATATTGACAAATAAATGAAGTGAAAGGTCTTAAAATTTCCAAACTAGTGGAAAAACACATCTTCAAATCTCAAAATTCATGGCGTTAAACATGAGGGAGAAGGGAGTCTAGAAAAACAATATACCTCCCTTTAACCCTTTCACTACAATAAAGAAATTTCACCTTTTGTTCTGGCTAAAATTTAACGATTTTATGCAGCTTAATATGGACCTATGTGATTCAAATTGTTGTTGTTGTTGTAGTTCCCCAGACTGTCTGGCCGAGCAGTCCCGAGTCCGGTAGACCGAAGCCATGCCAGATGCTCGGGCCTACGAAGGGGCCAGGGTGAGATGAGATCTGTCTCTGAAAGGGCAGCAGGAGAGGGGATCGTCAGCGCACAGGGTTGCATCACTGGGCCAATGACCCCACCGTTCGGAGCCCCCCTTGCAGTGCCACCCAATCGGCCGATCATGCCAGCACCTAAAAGGGAAAGTAATACAGGAAAAGACTCAAAAGAAACAGACAGAAAAGGCTAAGGTAGGGTAAAGGATGCCAAACCTCACTATGGATCTGACCAGCCCTCAACCGTGCTTCAGATGGTTTAATGAGACAGTATTGTTTTATTTTATTTTCTATTTTTTCTATATTCCAACTACTCCCTCTCGGGAATTGATTAAGAGTCAAATAGATAGATTATAAGCTATAACTAATCGTTAAATGGTAACCACAATAAAACGAAAAATACGTCATTGGGCTGAAAGGGGTAATATTCTGAAAGGGTTAAAAATTGATTCTTGTTAGCCAGGATAGTCAATAATGAACAATGAAATATTTGTGCTGTAGCTAAGTATGTATGTATGTATATACTAAGGCACATATCCCATAGCTGGAATTCCATCCACATCTAGGTTGCCCAGGAGAAGACACAGAGACCAGGGATCACTAAGGGCACTCCAGCACTCCCCCGGCCCCCGACCTCCCGGAGAAAATATGGTCTCAGCAGGCAGACATGCAGCGGAGCACACCACACCACGCATCCAGGCATGACCCTTCATATATACAGGCTCCCTGGTCCAGGCGCCTGACGGCCGACCCCATCTCCCAAATGACAGGGTTTTCACTCATCTATTCGCGAGCATTTTCCTTTCATTCTTATTTTTTACCACTTCTCTTGCCTGATCTATAGTCATTCACCTATCTTCCAACACTTGTACTACACATGCTATTCAATAAATCCTTGCAGTCTGGAACTATCCCTGATCAGTGGAAGCTAGCCAACGTAACACCTATATTAAACAAAGGCAGCAAATGCCTACCCAGTAACTATCGTCCAATTAGCTTTACCTCAGTTGTATGTAAAATGCTAGAAACACTCATAAGAGACAGACTCGTAAATCAATTAGAGGAAAATAACATACTTAAAGATACTCAACACGGCTTTCGTAAAAAAACATTTCTGTTTAACAAACCTCTTAGACTTCTTCCACGATATCCTCAACCTCTACGATGAGAGTAAAGCTGTAGATATTATATACCTTGATTTTCAAAAGGCCTTTGACTAAGTTCCCCACAAACGTTTACTGCTAAAACTAAAAGCGCATGGAATACAAGATGGTGTGTTGAAATGGATAGAAGATTGGCTCAGCGACAGAAAGCAAAGAGTAGTCATAAAGAGTAAGGCATCTAAGTGGACCAATGTAAGTAGCGAAGTATCCCAGGGATCGGTACTAGGACCAATTATCTTTCTAATTAACATCAACGACATAGATGAGGGTCTCACCTGTACAATCTCAAAATTTGCTGACGATACAAAAATTGCAAATACCGTACTCTCAAAAGAACAAGTTGACGATATGCAATACAATCTAGATAAGTTGTCATGTTGGGCCCAAATTTGGCAAATAAGTTTCAATGCGGATAAATGTAAAGTACTACAAATCGGATACCAAAATGAGAAAGCAAACTATTCGACGAATGGCACTCAGCTTAAGAATGTAAACAGAGAAACCGATCGGGGAGTAACAATATTGAGTAACCTAAAACCGAGTCAACAATGTTCATAAGTTGTTAAGAAGGCAAACAAAATCAATGAATTTATAGGCGGGTCATTTGAGCATAAATCCAAAGGCGTTATCCTAACCCTTTACAATTCCTTAGTCCGCCCTCTTCTGGAATACTGCGTTCAATCCTGGTACCCTTATTACCAAAAAGATATAGACAAGCTAGAACGAGTTCAACATAGAGTTACCAAAATGATACCTAGCCTAAAGAACAAACCATACGAGGAGCGTCTTAGAGAATTAAATCTATTTCCTTTAACCCAGCGCAGATTAAGGGGCGAATTAATTCAAGTGTTCAAAATTATCAAAGGCATCGACTATATGAACTGTAGTAAATAGTTCACTATCGACCAATCTAATTACACGCAGGGAAACGGTTGCAAAATTATTGGTAAATCTTTTAACTCCCATGAATCTAAGAATTTCTTCTTCAATCGAGTTGTCAACTTATGGAAGGGGCTTCCCCGAGACGTTATAGACTGCATCACCATTGATTCATTTAAATTTCGCCTAGACAAATATCTCACATCAAACCCGCGACTGACTGCGTTTGTAAATTAATGCCTTTATTTTATCCCCCCCTCAATTACTAACCCCTCTGTCCCCTACTAACTTCCTAATCCTGCCACGGACATTAGTTCCAGGGCAGTAGTTCCCTTTCCAATGTTCCCTTACCCACTCTAAACCACTGTTTGGACACTTGATCCTCAGTGTTTTGGAGAACAAGCAGCCTAGAAGAGTCACTAGACCTGTTGTTGCTTGATTTCCTTTGTACTCTTTTGTACTCATCATCTCAATGGAGGTCTTCCTACCCCTCTACTCCCCTTGTATCTACCTCACATATTCTCTTTGTAAGCCTTTCATCTTCCATTCGCTCAACAAGTCCATACCAACACAACACCCTTCTGTCCACCCTGGCCGACAACAATTCCTGGTGCCCCACTCTCCTACGTATCTCTTCATTCTCAATCTGTCTCTACGAGTCACTCCACACATAGTCCTCCAGCTGCTTATCTCCATCACATGCAGCTTTCTTCTCTCCTTTGCCTTCAGAGCCCATGTCTTAGCCGCATATATCAATGTTGGTACAACTATCCCTTGATACATTGCACTTTTAGCTTTTATTCCGAGATTTCTCACCTTCCACATGCTTCCCATTGCTCCGAAAACTTTCCTTCCTTCACATACTCTCTGTTTTACCACCATTTCCATGGCTGCGTTCCTACTTATCATTCCTCCTAGATATATAAAACACTCCAATTGTTCCAGTATTTCCCCATCCAGCCGCACATCTAGATTCACCCTACAAGCACCTCTATCACAAACAATCACTTTACTTTCATTGACGTTCTACGTTTACGTAGTGAGACCCGCAGAGGGCCGCTTTCGGGCAGCATGATAAGCGGGGGCTGTGCATGGGGACTAGTGGTTGGGGACAGGGTAAGGAGAAGGATCAGGATTAGGGATGTAATGACTGGTGATCCTAGTTTTAAAAGAATCAAGAGTGGGGCTTCTAACTACATGAAATGGGAGGTGATTCCACTCCTAGATGCTGCAGGGAAAAAAAATATTGTCTAAATATGTCTATGTTTGCCTGATAGGTGTGTTTTTTTTTTTTTCTATTTGAATGAGGGAGACAAAAGGCATAACTGCCAGCAGCAAGTGCCTCCCCCACATTTCAAAGAGTTACAGGGCCGAATTCAAGGGACGTTCAAGCTAAAATGCCTGGACACACTGAGTTTGAAGCAATTTAAGTCATAGGAAGAGGGAAAGACTGACTCTGGGAGAGAATTCCAGAGCTCAGCAGTTGAATAGAAGAAAGTCTGAGAATAGCGTTTCACTCTTGGTTTGGACAGTTGCACAGAGTAGGGGTGGGATTGTGTTGCAAGGCGGGTTCTACGTACCCTACGTAGAGGAGGTGGTATACACTGGAAAAGCTCTGAGGAACACTGATTATTGTAGTAGCGATAGAATAGTGAGAGAGATGCAACATTGCGGCGAAGAGAGAGATATTGCAGAGAGTTGGTGAGTAGACAGGAGTTAATGATACAAAAGGCTTTCCTTTCTACTTTATCTAGGAGTGCGGTGTGAAATGGTCCTCCCCTTACATGTGAACAATACTCAATACAAAGACGCACTGTGCCCCTGTACAGAGCAAGAAGCTCTGCAGGGGTAACGAACCTCTTGAGGCGGTTGAGCACACCCAGCTTCTGTGAGGCTGCCTTAGCGAGACTGGTAATATGGTCTTTCCAAGTGAGAGCAGAAGAAAAAGAGACACCGAGAACATTGAGGGAAGATGAAGGGTTGATTTTTGTATTGTTGACGAATAAGGGATAGTCCTCTGGAGGTTCCTGACGGGTAGTAAGATGGATAAATTGAGTTTTGGAAGCATTAAATGCAACAAGGTTTTCTCCACCCCAATTGGAAATAGTAGCTAGATCAGAAGATAAGCATTTTATGGCTTCATTACCTTTACTTTTGAGGGACTGCTGGCTGGGGCTTTCTGGAAAACGAATTGAGTGGTGTAAAGTAGAGTCGTCTGCATTGGAATGAATGGGACTGGATGTACAGTTGAGAAGATCATTTATGAAAATTAGAAAGATAATAGGAGATAGGACAGAACCCAGAGGAACACCCAAAGTTGATAGGATGAGGAAATGAGCGATTGCCCTCCACAACCGAAGCTATGGAACGGCCGGAAAGGAGATTAGAGACAAAGGCACAGATGGAGGGACAGAAACCGAAAGAGGGCAGTTTGGAATTAAAGATTTGTACCAGACTCTATCGAAGGCCTTCGATATGTCTAGTGCAACAGAAAGTCTCACCGAAATCCCGAAAGTTGGATGACCAAGAGTTAGTAAGATATGAAAGATTACCAGTAGAGCGACCCTTAACCCTTATTTAGCGGGCTAGGTGGTCTATTTGACCGTAGCGCCCAGCGGGGTGTTTTACCCTAAGTAGGGTTGTTTACGTGATCATTTTCATGCCTAAATAAGACCCAGAGCGTAAAACAAGTATCTATCCCTGAAAGGGCATAAACAGAGTTTTCCAATGACACCCCAACCATCCTTGTACGACCACTGGTTCTCTTGCAACGATCGCGCAACACGAGTGCAAAAACCATGTAATTAGGTACTTTCCCTACATAATTCCCTGTGTAGCGAGTACGAGAGGGTGGAGGAGGGTGGGATTCATGTCAGTAGGTCCGCCGCGGTGGTCTGGAGCAGTCATACGCTTGCTACGCTCCTCGCACCACTCATCTCTCTCTCTCTCAGCAATATTACGTGGTGAAAATGGCACACGACATAAGTTGTGAACCGCCACTTAGTCCATATTTATTTCACACGACATAAGTTACGCACCGCCAATTAAGGGTTAAGGAAGCCATACTGGCGATCTGAGAGCAGATTATGAGAAGAGAAATGCTTAAGAAATTTGGAAGCAAGAATAGTTTCTAAAACTTAGAGATACAAGAGATAATAATAATAATAATAATAATAATAGTTCTTAAAGCTAGCGCAAGCTAAGCTAGCTAAGGATAGCTCAATAAGGCCGATTAGGCGTATTTTCATTGGGGTCCTGTACTACTACCCAATCCCTTTGCTCATGAGGGATGGTAACGACTCAGTGCTTGTGAAAAATCTTTAATGCGCCGAGCGTGGGCGCGAACCCGGGCCTTCTGGGTGGAAGTCCGAGACGCTAGTCACTACACCAAGCGTGCCGCTTGGTGAGAGCAATTGGACGATAGTTGGAGGGTTGAGAGCGGTCACCTTTCTTTGGTACAGGTTGAATGAGAGCAAACTTCCAGCAAGAAGGAAAGACGTTAGAGGAGAGACAGAGACGAAAGAGTTTGCCTAGGCAGGGGTCAGCACGGAAGCACAGTTTTTAAGTACAACAGGAGGAACACCGTCGGGACCGTACGCCTTCTTAGTATTAAGCCCAGAGAGGGTAGAAAGTACATCTTTAGAAGAGATTAGGATATTAGGCATAAGTAGGAGAGGGAGAAATAGCACCGGAATCATTCAAGATAGAGTTTCTGGCAAAAGTTTAAGCAAAGATTTCAGCTTTGTCAGAGGAAGAAGTGATGGTTGTGCCATCTGAGTGGAAAAGGGGAGAGAAAGACGAGGAAGAAAAGTTGTTGGAGAGATTTTTAGCTAGATGCCAGAAAGCTTGGGAAGAGCTAGAGTTGGATAGTTCAGTGCATTTATTATTAATGAAAGAGTGCTTGGCAAGTCGAAGAACAGATTTGGCTTGATTCCGGGCAGAAACATAGGAAGACTGAGATTCTTGAGTTTTAAGGCGTCGGTACCGTTTGAGTGCTTCCTCCTTGTTGTGGACAGCAGTAGAACAAACGTGAGTAAACCAAGATTTTTTTGCATTAGACCGAGAGAAAAAAATTGAATGTACGCTTCCATGCCCGAGAGGATTACCTCGGTAATGCGTTCAACACACTCTGAGGGTCCTCGGCCATGGAAGCAGAAATCCTTCCATGGAAAACAATGAAGTACTGCCGGAGAGCCTCCCAGTCGGCAGCACCAATGTGCCACAAGCGCCGCCGGCTAGGATGATCGGATGGCTGTATTGAAGAGATAGGACAGGTGACTGAGATAAGCTTATGGTCAGAGAAGCCCAAAGGAGAGAAAAGATTGACAGGATAATTATGAAGAAGGGTTAGAGGTCAGAAACAAGTCAAGAATGTTGGGCCGATCTCTGAAGCAGTCCGGGATACGGGTGGGTTGCTGAACCAGCTGCTCTTGGTCATTTATGATAGAAAAGACGTGGGCTTGTTCACCAGGTTGGTCAGTAGAGTTAGAGGAGAGCCATTGGCGGTGGTGAACGTTGAAATCTCCTAAGATGGAGTTTTAGGAGAAGGGAGAGATA
The DNA here is from genome assembly GCA_032716605.1 of Paralithodes platypus. Lineage (NCBI taxonomy): Eukaryota > Metazoa > Arthropoda > Malacostraca > Decapoda > Lithodidae > Paralithodes > Paralithodes platypus. Next base: position 2,164,098 of record CM064535.1, read on the forward strand.
GATAGAATGTGTTCCACTTTAGAGTTTAGATAGTCAAAGAATTTGGGAAAGTCAGTAGAGTTAGGGGAAAGATAGACAGCACAGAAATATTTAGTATGAGAATGACAGGATAGTTTGAGCCATAAAGTTGAGAATTCAGAGGAGTCTAAATCGGGAACACGAGAGCAAGTGAGTTTGTTGTGCACATATGCACAACATCCGCCTCTGGCTTTGAAACTAGGATAGAGAAAGTAGGAGGATACAGAGAAGGGGTTGGTGGCAGTTTTTGTTGTTGATGTTGTTCCCCAAGCTGCCTGGCCGAACAGCCCCAAGGCCCTGAGCAAGGCCAAGGCCAAAACTGAGCACCCCCACAGAACCCTCCCTGCCGACCACAATAAAGCCTGGGTGACCGAAGCCATTCCATGGCGGGGAGCTGAGGAGGGTGAGGAAACATCCGGGAAACCAAAGCCCCATCCAGGGCCCTGTGCCCCTCAGCAATTATGAAGAGAAAGTTGAGGGGCAAAGGAAAACTGTGACGCTTTGGCTTCCAATCTTGGTAGATTGGAAGATCCACGGAAGAGACGCCGTCACTTGAGATCTAGAAAATATATAAGTAAAAGGAACAGTCAGAGTAAGCTATGTGTATGGCAGAGATCGCTCAGTTCTCACTCTGATAGACCAGCCCATCACCACATGACTAGAACCCAATCCTCTCAGCATCAGCTAGGAAAGGCCCTAGAAAGCCACCTTTGGTGGGGAGATAGCTCCCCTATTTCAACCCCTTACGGGGTTGGGCATCCGCCCTTTCGGACAGTTGCTTCAGACACTTGAATTTTGGTGAGGAAAAGAAGATCAGGTTTGGAGGAGGAGGGATGGTGATCGATAGAGTGAAAATTAGAGGAAAGGCCGCGAATATTGATAGTTATAGTTATAAAAGTTGATAGTAAGAGTGACAGGCCGTGGTCCAGAGTATTTAGAGGGGTCGTCAAAGGAAGGTGGGGCCTGTGTTCATATTTGTTTGTTTTTAATAATTTTGAAGGATGAAGTGTGGTGTCCATGTTAAGTATAGTGAAGTAGATAGGAGGAGGAGGGGTTTGTGAGAGCATGCTGGACTACTCTCAGTGTAAGTGAGGCACAAAGGGAATCAGTAAGAGAGGCCAAGCAAATGAAACAGGAGTTCCAGCGATTCCTTATCAAATGCCCACAGCCTCTCCTGGGTATAGCCCAGTTCGATTGGTGCCTACAATCTACCCCCATTACCCCTATTAGTCGCCTTGTGTGACACGACACGCACTAGGACGCGTGGGGCATATTCTTTTTTTACTCCACCATAAGATGGAGGCCCCCTTACCCCAAGGTGGTTGTGGCTGCGTCTCGTAAATTGTATACTTCTAGGGTGTAAATATACAGTATATCCTTGTCAATGTCTACTAAGTTGTTTGTGATTTTATATAACATCGGTTGTCCGCGTATTTGTCTTCTTGTTGCAAATGGGTCTAGTTTAATGTCTTGTTTGAGCAAAGTGACTGATGTAGTGTTTTTGTAATCACATTTGATCAATCTTGCAGCTTTGTTTTGTATGGCCTCTAGTATATTTATGTCATTGTGAGTGTGTGGATCCCAGACGGTGTCGTAGTATTGAAAGTGTGGCGTTCACCTTCAGCTTCCTCCTCCTACAAACCACACCAAACTCTATGACTACTCGCTGCAGTTTCTCCTCAGAATCCACCACTAATGCTGTGTCATCAGCAAACAGCAACTGGTTAAACTGCCATTCTCTACCATTCTTTCCTAGTAAACCCAATCCTCTACCTATAGTTCTCATTTTAACCTCCCTAACTACACCTTCCATATATACATTAAACAGCCATGGTGACGTTACACAACCCTGTCGCAGACCTACATTTACCTCAAAACATTCACTCAACTCATTATTCCCTACTCTAACACACACTCTGCTCTCTTCATAAAAACTCTAGACTGCTCTTAACAAATTTCCTCCAATTTCATAAATCCTTAGCACCTTCCACAATGCTTCTCGATTCACACAATCATACGTGTTTTCCAAATACATAAAAACTCAAAATATCTCCTTATGATTCTCTAAATACTTCTCGCATAGCTGTCTTACTGCAACAATCTGATCCACACACCCTCTTCCCCTCATAATACCGCACTGCTCTTCTTCTATTGCACCTTCTGTACCCTTTAAGGCCGCGTCATACAGAGGCCGAACGTACTATGACAAAGTCCCGAATAGGATGACTTGCACATTTTTACCGAATACAGCCGAGACTCTCCCGAAATTTGAAGATTACGAACATGGCCCGAACGAGTTCAGAATAATATCCAATAGTCAAGAACGACCTACGACAAAATCTCGAACAACTACCGAACATGAATCGAACTTACACTCGTTATGCAAAGAATGATTTTCGACCATACCCGAATCATCAGACACAGATCCGAATGACATTGGAATGCTTTAGGATAATTAACCGAACTTAACCGATGAGATATCGACAAACAACCGATAGAGAAGAACATTATGAGAACAACATCAGACTGTTTTACGACTGTAGCACCTCTGTCCCCAGTCAGTCGACGCCCCTCCCCCCAACCAGCACCGCCTTTGTTCATGTACTTCCTCACTCCATCCTTCCACCTCTCATTCGTTTTCAAATACACCTAGACAAAATGTAGGCTATAATAACAAAGTATTATAATGTACCACCTAACGTAAGACTAACGTATCCTAACCTAATTATTGTCCTTCCTAATCTCAATAAAAGCAACTAATGAAGGCCAGAATAACGATATACCCATAAATAATCGTAGTGTTCGAACCCAGAGGCAGAACAGAGGTACGGTACCGGTATCTATAACATGCTCGCTTTTTCTGGACCCCCTTCTCCCACATGTTTAGCATATTCGTTTTGAGGTTTAAGACGTTCGTTCCGTTAGTTTGGCTGTTTTGAGACCTTTCGCCTCATTCTGTTATCAATATTAGCCTATAAGACATTTCGTGCCTTTTAGGTGTCGATTTTTTCCTGGCGAGCAATAGCGAACCTCTAATTTTAGAAGAGGCCCACATGTTTAGCATATTCGTTTGAGGTTTAAGACGTTCGTTCCGTTAGTTTGGCTATTTTGAGACCTTTCGCCTCATTCTGTTATCAATATTAGCCTATAAGACATTTCGTGCCTTTTAGGTGTCGATTTTTTCCTGGCGAGCAATAGCGAACCTCTAATTTTAGAAGAGGCCCACATGTTTAGCATATTCGTTTTGAGGTTTAAGACGTTCGTTCCGTTAGTTTGGCTATTTTGAGACCTTTCGCCTCATTCTGTTATCAATATTAGCCTATAAGACATTTCGTGCCTTTTAGGTGTCGATTTTTTCTGGCGAGCAATAGCGAACCTCTAATTTTAGAAGGAGGCTATTCTACTTGTTCGAAATCAATTCGGATTTAATTCCTAATTAAACAAGATACATCGAGCAGACATCCTACATTATTCGTATATTTGTCTGAATTTGATCGTAACTTGTTCTGAAAATTCGTAACTCGTGCGGGTTTTATTCTGGAATACGAGGAATCATCGTAATTTTATCGAATTTTTGTCGGGAATTGTTCGGGATTTGTTCGGGATTTGTTCAGGGTAGTTCCTAACAAATTCGGCAATTGAAAAAAGTACCGAACAAGTCCCGAAACAGAAGACCGAACTACGAATTAATCAGAACAACTTCCGAACGAGTTACGAATAATTCCCGACCAACATCCGACCATTTTGTAACTTTTTTTTTACCCGAATGTTCGTAGAAATTTAGTGTAGCCACTAAATTTTTCCCACTCTCCGGAATGTCGGCAACATACATGAACAACATCAGACCAACATCAGACCAACCCACGAATAGTACGGAACGTATGCCGAATTATGCAGAATATACCCGACCCGCCTGAAATTTGATTTTTTTTTGCAAGTCATCCTATTCGAGACTTTGTCCTAGTACGTTCGGCCTCTGTATGACGTGGCCTTTATTATCCTCTCTATCAACACTTTAGCATACAGCTTTCCAATCACTGATAATAAACAAATACCTCTATAACTTGAACACTCCTGTCAGTCACCCTTCCCCTTGTACAACGGCACAATACATGCACTCCTCCAGGCTAGTGGTACCATTGACACAACAAAGCACACATTGAATAGTCTCACCAGCCAATCTATTATCACGTCTCCATCCTTCTTAATACAATCCACAGCAATACCATCCATACCTTCTGCTTTTCCCGCTCTCATTTGTCTCACTGCATCTTTCACTTAATTTTTCCCAATCCTTTCATTCATTCCCTGCCACCTGGGTGGCCTGGGTAACCTATCTCCATCAACCAATGCTTCAATCTCTGCCTCCCTTTCATTTCTTACATTTAGCAAAGATTAAAAATACTCAGCATATATTTTCCTTACTTGCACTCCTTCCACTAATAACTTTCCATTTGAATCTTTCACCGACTTTTCCCTCTTTTGTTCTCCTTCGTCTTTCTTTACGATTGACTATTAACACCTCGAGTACCAGAGATGCACGTTACGCGTCGGCAATGTACGATATGTAACGCTAAACCCCAGAGCCGCATAGGGTGCGTCGCGATTAACTACTCCGGTCCTATGGCACCTAGGGGGCTCAAATATGTATGGGAACTGCATAAGTATCCCACGCAACAATGACAATGGTTTAACCTTTGTCTATCGGGGCCCGACTTAAGTCCGTATCGAATAATTTGGACTATGTGGCGGGGCCCGACTTAATTCTGTGTGCAATTTTGGCGCAATATTGGCTCTGAGAGAGAGACGAGCGACGGAAGGAGCCTGGGTTACCTCATGACCGCTCGCCACGGCCGCCGTGGACCAACTGAGATGTACTCCACTTACATCCACCCTCACTCCCTCGCTACATACGTAATTATATAAAGAAATTACCGTATTGTAGCGATTTTGCCCTTCGGTTGCACGATCGTTGCAAGACAACCAGTGATCGTAGAAGGATGGTTCGGGTGTCATTGGAAAGCTCAATTTACGGCCTTTCAGGGATACATACTTGTATTACGCTCTGGGTCTTGTTTATGCATGAAAAAGAGCACGGAAACAACCCCATTTATGGTTAAAAAAAAACCGCTGGGCGGCACAGTGAAATATACTCCACCACCCGCTCTTAAGGTGTTAAAACCCTCAAAGTCCAGCCGCGTTCGCGTGAGTGCACAAAAACTTGTTCTTGCATGTTTTTGCCTAACCATTTTCCCATGTTAATTCCGACTTTCGGGCGCCCCGTATGACCCCTTAATGACCTACGGGATCGTTTTTTGTGATTTTTCCTTCATTTCTAACCCATTCCAGGAATTTTCTGGAAACAAATTTGTTTTGACAACCTTTCGGGCCAAGAGTGTACATTTATATTATATTGCCTGGTGCTCAGTGGGTTAACCCCCAACGCCCGGATAGTCTCAAGTAAGGCCCTGGTGAGTTTGCACCGTGCAACACGGATGGCCTCACGTGAGACATGGCTCTATATCAAACTTTAAAACCTCATAAATCTGCGCAAGAGAAAGCTTCGTTGTCATGTTAGGCAGTCCGCAAAATGCCTTGTGCTCACCTACTTAACCCGGGAATGGCAAGCGTCCTAAATTGAGTCTGTAGTGAGATTTTTTTTTTTTTCACATAGAAATGAAAATCTCACTACAGACTCAATTGAGGACGCTCGCCAATCCCGGGTTAAGGGGAGGTTTTTAGTTTGCACCCTAGACCTCTATCAAGCTTAAAATTACACCCCCTAGACCCACTTTCAAGATAATTTTGTAGAGTTTTCGGTAGAAAAATTCCTCATAATAATAATAGACACTTAAATGACACGAAAGGTCGTAAAATCGACAGAAATGGGGCAAAAGTTCTTGAAATCGCCAAACTAACGAGGAAAACATCTTAAAATTTCAAAAGCAATAGGGCTAAACATGAAGGAGAAAGGGGTTCGGAAACAAATCCCTCAAGGGAAAATCTCCCCTATAGTCCTCACCTAAGGTTGTGTTCGCCGCTCTTCTAGAGGCACCAAGGCGTGCTTGCAGTACAGCCTACGTCAATAGATCGATAATTTTCGGCAGTTCAAATTGATATATGAAAGCAGTGCATAGTGACATAAAAATGGTTAAAATTATGAAATAAATCAATAATCAATAATAAATAATTAACGAAATCGATAAATATCTATAATCAATAATACAAAATTGATAATCAATAGGTGAAGGAGTGTCTACAAGCTGAAGTTATAGGCGCCAGTACGCCGGACACACATTCGGACGATTCATTGAGACGTCATCAAAACTATATTAGTATTTTCACCATCAAACCTGAAAACCACTTGCTGTACATGTTCTAGTCTTCACCATTCACAAGATAACAGTAAGTGCTGTACAGGTCTCCCTCAGTATCCGATGGGGGCCCCTATTTACGATATTTGTATAGGTTTTGACGTGTTTGTGTTTGGGTTTTGGCTGGTCCGAGAACTCATCCCCATTTACCCCATTAATTTCAGGATTTGCTATACGATTTTTCTATTAAAAATTGGGTTTTCAGGAACGTAAGCCAATTGTATATCGATACCTGTATCCTGACATATAATATATCTAGTTTAGGCCATTTAATTAGCGAGATGAGAATACGAAAACAACACAAAATGTTCGAATCTCCCGAGATTATCCCTGGAAGTGACAGAACTTAAACTTTACTTTTCACCATCAAAACAAAATCACTTGGCTTAGAGAGCTTTAGTGTTCAGCATTCGCAAGATAACAGTAAGTACTGCATTTTGATCTACAGGTCTCCCATGATTTGCGATTGGGTTACGTTCCTGAAAACCCGATCTTAAATAGAAAAATCATATAGCAAACCCTATAATTAAGGGGGTAAATGGGGATGCGTTCTCGGACCAGGCAAAACCCAAGCCTAAACACCTAAAAACCTATAATAATAACGTAAATTGGGGCATCAGATAGTGAAGGAGACCTGTATATCTAACTTAGGTTAGGTAATTTCTTTGCAGAGATATGAATACGTGAAAATCATGAAAATACAAAAATTCACCGAATTTGGAATGGCGCGAAGTTCAAACTTGGCCAGGCGACAAGGGTTAACCCCTTTGGCACAATGACGTACATTTTGTCTGATTCTGGTTAACCTTAGACAATTTTCTTTAGCTTATAATCTACCTCTAAGACTCAAAGGGGTATATGCGATCCCAATGGCCCCTCTGAATAACATAGAGCCTTCTTAAGCTGCATAAAACAGTCTAATTGTAGTCAGAATAGAAGATATAATATAAGTCATCGTGCTGATGGGGTTAAAGGCATCCTAAGAATAGTTCAGTATTTGTTTATAATATCTTAGCTAAACATTGAAAAAGAAACCTGTATACAAGTGGCATAGTGTGCATCAATAACAAAATTCAACTTAGGAGAAATGATTAGCAAATCATCGTTTATCTTATGTCTTAACTTTTGAAATATCTATATTAAGGTTGTTCGGTACATAATATTAGAAACAGTTCAGCTACCAGAGATAATTTGGTGATAGTTACCAAAATTGTAAGATAAACTATAAATAGTTTACTTCCAGTCTTAAATAGTGAGCTAAATCGTTTATCATATTACAGTATATAGATTTCTTGCCTTACTTTAACTTAATTTTAATAAATATAAGTCTGGATTTGGTGACTGAAAATCAGGAAACAGTACTAACTCAGCTCCTCTACCCTACGGTGCTGGCGAGATCACCCGATTGGGTGGCTCTGCTAGGAGGGCTGCGGACAAAGACAAATTTCATCTCTCCCTGGCCCTTTCTGGGGCCCGAACTTCTGGAGCGGCTTCGGTCGATCAGACTCGGGACTGATCGGCCATACAGTCGGGGAAACTACAACAACAACAACAACTAACTCAGCAAATTTAGTGAATTTTGAGTGAACACTAAATACATTATTTTTCCTTAATCATAGATCATTATTAATTCTCACGACTTTGGATAACATATATACTGTATTATTTTGAAATCAACTTTCATTTACCTTTACCTGTGACCATGACCTTCAAAGATAAATATATTCCTTTAGCTTATGATTATTTAAGTGTCAATATTGTTAGGCTCTGAATAGTGGTAACTTGGTTGCGGGAATAGGAAATATGAGGAATATGCACGAAATATATTTGTACAGGCATAGACAAAACTTTAAACAAAACAGTACAAGCATAGAAGCAAATCAAAACAATAATACAATTAAAAAGTGGGAATACATAACGACAAGGTCTCTTTTTTTTCTATGTGAGTGAAGGAGACAAGAAGCAAAGCTGCCTGTAACAAGTGTCTCCTCTCAATTTGAAAGTGACAAGAGCCAAATTCAAGGTAGAGTCAAAATGTCTGAACACATGGTACTTGAAGCAGCTTAAGTCATAGGATGATGGAAAGACAGAATGAAGAAGAATGTTTCAAAGCTTGCTTGTTGAGTAGAAGAAAGACTTGGAAAATCGATAAAAATCCTGTTTAACACCGGGGACGATTTTTACAAGTATTTTGTATTTGTTTTCCTTTTTTTTTTTTTTTTTTTTTTTTTTTCTTGTTAGTGGTTATTTTATGAACCCGGTCGGAAATCGCAAAACAAAACATTATCCATCAATCTTAAGACACCAAACTAACAAAACATATTCGCTCGCTCGCGATCACGTCATTTCCGGCAATTTTGACTGCCGTGGGATACAAAAATAAGTTGAAGGGGGGCTTTGCCCCCCTTCACCCTCCCCCCATGACTTATTGTCATCATCATATATGTTGCCAGCAGGGGGCAAAAACAGAATAAAACAAAAACAAAAGCGAAACCGCGAGCGTACTATCTACAGTATGTAAAGATGACTACGTCCTTAGATTTTTTGTTAGTTATTTAGGGCATAATATTATAATGAATTACCGACGGTTTGGACATATATGGCAATAAAGTACATGACACAACTAAGTTGCCTAAATAACATATCGATGGTTTCGCCCGGTGTTAAACTGGATACTTTCCGGTTAAGTCTTGGGTAAGCGATTTGGACAGAATTGGAGTGGGAGTGTGTTGAAAGGCACAGGCAGATCTCTCTCCCTGGTCCCTTCGGGGGCCCGAGTATCCAGAGCGGCTTGAGTCTACCGGACTCGGGACTGATCGGTCAGACAACAACAACAACAACAACTTGGGTAAATGTTTACCTATGGTCCCGTTAAAATATCCTCAAGTAACCTATTAACAACTGGTCAGGGGGGGGGGGGACTAGTTAGAACTTGTAAGATGTTTAATTGAAGTGCGGTAATCAGTATTTACTGAGAAATAAAAGTCTTAAAATGTGCTATGTTTTACGGGAGGGTCTGTACGCCGCCACATACCTTACCCCCTGCACATGCACGGCCCTGCCCATTGCCCAAAATATACAAATATTATATTAGATTAGACTAACCTAACCTAACCTAACCTAACCCTAATATAATATAATAACATAACATAACAAATTTGCCTGAACTTGTCATTGTTTACCTGGGAAAGAGAGGGCAAGGACCCTGGGTGACCCATAGCGCATTTTAAGACTGTTATTTCTCAGTAAATAATGATTTCCGCACTTCAATTAACCCCTTCAGACTCATATACGCAGAGGTTGCCAGATTAGCAATAAGAAATAGAGTTCTCTCACTCTTATAATTACCTCTTCAAAATTAGTTTTCCGCCCACAGCTAACTCAAAGACAACTGCAGAGGTTGAAGTAACTAAACTAAAGGTTTCTAAATATCCCTGATGGTAACAAAGGCCTTAAAGTATCCCTATTGGCTATTCTGCAGAACAACTACTTCTCGATTACGGGATTCCTGTCTCGTGTATTTTTTTTTTCTTTTTGCTCTTACCTTACTCAGGGGACCTTACTGATGTGCGGATAAGTGCTACTTTTCTTATTTTGTCAATTTGATTTTCACTCCCCTATAACATTATCACTTTGACACTTTGTTTACATTCTAGCCTCCTTGGAGACTCCTCCCCGATGTTTAGTACTAATCAGAGTGGAGCTTAACCTACAAGAAGTCGGTACAGTTTTAATGGTACTTTCCTGTTATCGACAGCCAAAGCTGAAGATTGCAGAGTAAACACCATAGACTTTATCCCATCAATTTTGTATAGTTTTAATACCTAATCAGCGGGGGTGTGGGGGCGGCAGGTCCACCCATATTACTAGGATAGGTTAGGTAAGGTTGTTAGGTTAGGCTAATGTCTTTTCAAAGTTGACTAAATAGAGTAAACTCCTAGATTGTTGGGGTATCTGAATAATTACAATTAACAATGCAAATGCTAATAAAAAGTGCTTTCCACACTTTCTAACATTAAAATACACACTTACAATGCATTAAAATACAAAAAGAAAATAAATAAAACCTAAAATAACAGGAGTAGTAGTTATGCAGAATTACCGAAAGAAAGTACACGCACATATTTACCTGGTGTTTATAATAATTTAGCATCGTAACGATACAACCTGCGAGTGCGGTGTACCAAACCACCTCTTTCCTATATACCTACGAACCTACATATGGCCACAGTAAGAATTCATAGATATATTTTCCCCAACTAAGTAAAGGACTATAAGAATATCCCTCACGGAGCTGGGTGGACTTATCTGAGTAGTTGGTGTAGGAAGTTACTCAACAGACGTGAATTAAATTATTGTAGTGAAGAGTATGTCTTAATTCCACACCGTTTGCTTTGATACTGACCTCGTTATCAAGAAGTATCTAATAAGGAGAAGTGACTTTCTGCTTTTGGTTGTGAGCCCCTGATACTTACCCCATCTAACGACAAGCACCCACCAATAGAGAACGGTTAATTTCGAACAATAACTATACAGTTTATACCCCTCACTAGAAATGTACAGTTGGTCAAGGATGAAAGTATACAGTTTTTCGTCTGCTATAGCCACACATGGTTTGTCATGTTGGCAGCCATGACAGCCTTTCCACTAGCCCAAACCATCCCAACACACATGGGGTTTATTATATTGATACATTAATTAATATACGGAGTGCTTCGAAAAAGCGTTTCCATAAATATCAAAAGTTAGAGAATTATTCATAAACCTTCAGGGTGACTAAATACTGTTATGGAGATAGCAAAACAAAGCTGGGGGCATACGCTGGAACAGCGCGTAGCCGCGGCGCTCGCCTCCGTTTCATTGCCCTTTGGATCACATATAATCCAGTCTTGGGGATGAAAGTGAAATATCAATATTTACCTACTTATTAATTAACAAGTATTATTAGATTCCTCTTTCTACTCATTATTTATTATGAATGTTATAATGTTAAGTGTATATCGTAATATCTTTTATAGCCACTCCATATTCGTCTACTTTAGATACACAAAAATCTAATTCCTAAACGTGGACGTAAGGAAGCCTGTGTGTTCAATAGGGTAATGACCCAGCAATTTTACTCATCTTGCGAGCACCATTGCTTTATGAGTCAGTCCTCGAAGCATAATGAGGCTTTACTTGTGATTTTTATTTATTTATTTATTAATTATTATTATTTTTATTTTTATCAGCAGAACACCTGCAAACCAACTGCAACATTGATATCACCATACCCTACATTATTACCCACATATTACCACGTGTGAAAATGGACCTGTATTCCACTGAAATATCGTATATAGGTAGACGTTTTGATTTTCGTTTTCACTCTCGCATTTCTTGTATATCTATCAATAACATTAAGTGTTTAATATCTCCGAAGTGATATTCACGTCAAAGATTATAGAGCAATATATTCATATTTCCGTCTGACAACTAAGTCCAGGAACACGTTTTTAAACACCCTGTATAAGGTGGGCGGGCTCTGAGATATGGCTACCAGGGCTGCCAACATGACAAACTATGTGTGGCTATAGCAGACGAAAAACTGTATACTTTCATCCTTGACCAACTGTACCATTCTTTAGAAAACGGTTATATTCGAGCTATAACTATATAGTTTCTAATCTAATATCTATAGGCTACCGCTTGCAATACTCAAAATATCTTCATGTTTCACCATTCATAATAGCTCTTATAGGTCTATATCTAAATAGTAGGCTACTGTTGTCACTCATGATGTTTTAATTGTGATCCCCATTTTGTCATTATCATCATTGTCCTACCTTAATTATAGTCCATATGCTACTACAACTTAATATATCGTGCTACATTCCATATATACAATCTAGTATTTGTGCAGCAACTTTACGCTATTCTGTATAACGATACTTTAATATAATACCTTTGTTATATGTGTAGATTACTCAAAGTGTATATGTTGTATTGGTTTTGTTCCTTACATTTAAATTTGTTTCAGTACCTGTATGGATTTCGGCCATATGTTCTCCATAGTGTTCGTACGTTTACTAATAAGCAAACACACACACACTGTGAATCATACAGTTCCTCATATTACATGCACTGCTTAATTGGTGAGGAGTAAAAAAAGACATACCGGTACGCAATTTTCTCTCACGAAGGAATATGCGAGTAATTTATGTTTCTGCAGCTCTACCCATACACGTCATACACTAATAAATACACATCCCTTCAGCAACAACATTACCAAAAGTGTGGAACACATCTTTCGTCTCATGTTGTACGTGTTTTATAAATATATTTTCTATCGATGTTACGTGTTTACTATTCAGGTCGACCACTGCAGCACAATACAATGCTAGGGGAATTTCTCCACTACCGTTTATTGTTTTTCTATGTATTCATGAATAATATTCCATAAGCAAGTAATTCTAACATTACACTCCACAAAAAGTAAGAACATAAAATTGAGGGTATGTCTTACATTAAAGATACCCGATCAGGCGAATGGCATATAATACAACGTGAGTAGATTACGCTATTTATTTATAATATTTAAAACATCTGTAAACTGTGGAGCATCGGGCGTCAGAGGGCCAACCCCGCTATACTGGTCATCTTAAAGGTGGCTGCTTCACACAACAAGGTACTTGTTCAGCTGATCAAGTGTTTTCGTCTTCAGATTGATGTCAAGGTTCTTGAGCCATAACAAACATCTGCAATGATACAAATGCCAGGATTCATGTGTCAGCTATTTCCCGAGATGAAGTCTCTGGCATCTTTATTCAGTCAGCCATGACATATACTCGCATGTAAGTATACTATATACTGTATACTCGTAGATACACCCTACTTATGACTAAGCACTTCACCTTACCTTTGGGAAAGAAGTGATATATGAAATGCTTCTGCTCTCGCTTCTATTTTTCACAAACAACACAGCTGTGACCGTGTTGTTTTGGTGCCATGTTTGTATCTGCCGCCACGCACTGGCAGCTCATTTGTAAGTGTGCAGACGATGCACCACCAATGGCAGAGCCATCTTCAGGGGTGCTTGGTCAAGACTAGGGATCAATTGGGTGCTCGTGTATGACCTTCTTCCTTATTAGATCCTTCTTGCTCGTTATCCACTTATTTCTTCCGCCACTCAATTCAGTGACGTCATGTATGGATAACAGTTTCATAATTTTTCGTTCAGATTTATTTAAGTTTCATATCTATATATGCATACTTGAGCTCACATAATAGTTCGAAGCAATATTTCAGCTAATTAATTTGTTGTATTTCTTTTGATTTAAAATAATTATTTAGAAGCAATATTTCAGCTTAATGGTTATACTTTATTTTTACATGTTGGCTATTCGTAACCAGATCATGAACACTCTGGAATACGAAAGCTCAAAATGTTCATATCTGACTTACGGAGTAGCATTTGCTTCTATTTACATTATCCTCTCCAGTCAGTAATAATGATCTTAACCCCTTCAGCGCCATGACGTAATTTTAATCATATTCTGGTTACCATTACACGATTTCCTTTCGATTACAATCTACCTCTGGGACTCAAATGGGTAAATAAGAACTCAATAAACCCTCTTAATAACACTGGTTCTTCATAAAATGCATATAATCACCTAATGTTAGCCAGAATCAAAGGTACAAAGGCGACATGGTGCTGAAGGGGTTAAACCTACAATCCCACCACCTTTAACCTAACTTAATAATTATATAATAAAAAACATAGCCCTTTGTGACTAATTTGCATATTTTTATTAAAATAAATTTCCCTGTCAGATAATTCTGACAAGCTTCGAACTATCTCACTTAACCATGTTTACTACCACAGATCCTTCCCAAGCTCCACAAAATCATCTAAATTTAGCTAGAATTTAATAGAAAAAGACGTAACCGGTACAGAGGGGGTTAAAGATCAAGGAGGAAGGTCAACATCAGACCGCTTTTCTAAACTAATGGATAGAGGCTAATCACATGATACAAGTATATCTGGCATGCATATAATTATTAACTTCTGAGAATCAGTAATTTAATATTTGTCGTCAAGCAAATTTAGGCCTAGCAAAAAATAATTGTGACATGCCTAAAACTACGGCCCTAGGCTAGTACCAATTATACATATCATGAAATGGGAACTACCATCTACATTAATTTTAACCTTTACCCGATTGTGGTGAGCTAAGCCTATAGTCCGTTCATTGAAATTAGGCCAAACATTGCTAGGAGTTGTGTTAGCGGGCTTACCGTCCGCTTTGTTTTCATAGTCGCACGCTTCACAGCTACATTCGCGTCTAATTTGACTGCTGTTATTTGCCCCTGCTGGTATTATACATTATGATAACAATAAGTCATGGGGAGTGAGGGAGGTTTTCCCATTATTGTATCCCATGGCCGGTAACAAAACAATTTACTGACAATTTACATGGGCGTGGGATACAATAATGGGTTCAGGTATTGTTATCATCATATTATATTACCAGCAGGTGCAAATAACAACAAATAACAGCAGTCAAATTAGACGTGAATGTAAGTGCGAGCGTGCGACTATGAAAACAAAAGCAGACGGTACGCCCGCTGACGCAGCTCTTACACACAAATGTAGAGCACTAATATATATCTTATAATCGATTAAAGTAATCAAACTATTAATTCTACTCATGTATGAAGAGACAGCCAGCTAATGGATGTGAAAATGTACAGCACATTTGCTCTAGCCCTTTTTGAATTATATAGGGTAAGGCTCATGCTCTCTAGCCTAACTATAATAAATGGACTATAGTTAGGCTAGTAATATTTGCTGGATTAGACTAGGCCTAAGAGCCAAGCACAGGTAGTAGGCTCAGTATATATAAGCTTTACACAGTTTCCCACCACACATCACTCCATTCTTTCAGTTCACTATATTTGGCATCATGAACACAGTAACGTACACAGGTAGGCCTCCATTATTATTGTTGGTTCTTCTTCTTCATCTTATGGGGACGCCATGGCGTCCATACGTGGGCCAGAGGGTTAACATGGTTTCCGTTCATCTATCTATATCCTTATTTATTGGTTACTGGTAATACAGTATATACCGGGGCATATTCTTTTTGAAATTATACTAAGTTAGGTTAGGTTGTTAGGTTAAGCTAATAAAAAGCTAAATTGCACCAATTCTTAATTAAAATGTAAAACTTGCAAACTAAACAAACCAAAATTGGGACAAGGACAATATAAAGTCAAATTAAATTATCAAAATATCACAAAACATGAAATATGGTAAACACTTGGAAATTAAAAACAGAATCAATGCTAAAAATCGATTTGGAGCCATTGCTAGAATTTTACCAAATATATTTTTTGTAAGCTCAGTTTTGTTGATAGTGTGTCTGTATCTTGAACCAAAACCAACTAATTATGTTCAGCTTAGGAAGGTGCTGGATAGTCTTAGGTATTGTATGTATGTACAGTATTATACTCAAGCACATACCCCATTCCTGGGGGTGGCCGACACGAGACAGAGACCGAACAGAAACAACATTTAAAGTTCCTATTATCAGGATCCGGGACCACTTTCGCGTTCCCTCGCCCGTTTCTCTGTCTCGTCGAGTAGGAAAATTATACAAGGGAAGGACGATTCCTTACATAATATCACCCACCATGTACAGTTGCCCACATGTCTTTAATTATGAAAACAAATGGGGCTAAACACGAGGGAGAAGGGAGACCCGAAAAACGACCCATCCCCCGTTAAATATGTAGGATGTAGCAAGGCATGTAGAAAATTCCCGTTTAAATAATAACTCTATACATTAACATTCTGGTCCCGAGGTCGCCACACCACCATCACTACTAAAGCCGGTATCACACGAGCGCTTTTCCCTCAACATTTATCCTTAACACTGCTCTGGCAGCTTATGAGGTAAAACAAAATATTATTTCGGTTCCCTAAATTCATCTACTATCAGTCTT
This sequence comes from Paralithodes platypus, assembly GCA_032716605.1. Classification (NCBI taxonomy): domain Eukaryota; kingdom Metazoa; phylum Arthropoda; class Malacostraca; order Decapoda; family Lithodidae; genus Paralithodes; species Paralithodes platypus. The sequence goes on from CM064535.1 coordinate 2,180,480, forward strand.
GTTTCCGATACCAGGGTAAAATACTTCAGAAATGTTACCAGAAATTTTTTGATCATCGAATGTTGACTATAAAACCTCTCGTGTGATACCGGCTTTACGGTAAAGGGCACTGAAGAGGTTTCAAACGGGTCTTGGTCAGTAAGGTCAACCGGACGGGTGCTAGGCTCAGCCATCTTAAGGGAGCCCACCTCGCTGTTTTTTTCTCTTTCTCTCCCTCTCTCTCTTTGGCTTGTATCCATTCTGCCCCATTCAGCCTACTGTTATAAGACGTTTACCCCCATCCAGGTGTCAATATTTTCCTGATGAGCGGTAGCGAGCCAGCATAGCCTATATATGTTTTTGTTTTGACAGCAAGCTAAATTTGTACATTTTTTGATAGAAAAATGTCTCCGGCGAAGCCGGATTTCTCCTTACAATGCTGGCTCGCCATCGCTCGCTAGGAAGCAATCGACACCTGGATGGGGATACACGCCTTGAAACAGTTGGCTGAATGGGGCCGAATGGATACAAGCCAGGGAAAGAGAGACAAGGAGAGAAAGATACAAAAAAAAAAAACGGTGACCATCCTTAACCATTTCAGTACCAGGGATGTCTTCTTATTAATGTTATTCTAACTATATTAGACGATGTTATGCAGTTTAAGAAGGATCTGTGGTAGCAAAAAGGGTTAAGTGAGATGGTTCGTTGCCTATTAATTGCTGGAAGCCGGTTTTGAACTAAATTTAATCGTCTAATAGTAACCAGCAGAAAGTTAAAAGGACAGTACCGGGACGTCCTTTTAGTCATATTCTGGCAACTATTAGATGATTGTATTCAGCTTAGGAAGGACATTTAGCAATTCATAAGGCTTCAAACTATCTCAGCCCACCCTTTTACCTACCACAGATCCTTCCTAAGCTGCCTATTATCGTCTAAATATAGCTAGAATAAAATATAATACAGGTCGCTGGTACTCAAAGGGTTAAGCAACTTGTAATGTTACCCTTTCTGGACCGGCAACGGCTCTAACTATAATCTGGCTACTATTATACGAGTTTATTCAGCTTAAATAGGGCCTCCAACAATTTATGACCTATCTCACTTAACCCTTGTAACGTCTCTTTAACCTTAATCTGGCTAGTATTAGACGATATTATTTAGCTTAAAAGGGGCCTCCAGCAATGACCAGGCTACGCACTATCCCACTAAACCCTTCTTACGTCCACAGATCCTTCTGAAACTGCGTAAAATCCTCTACTTATAGGTAGACTATAATTATCATGTTCCTTCCAACAACCAACTATACTCCTAAAATCGATTAATGAAATTTACAAACACATCTGGCAGTCCGTGGATTCGAACCCAGGATGCTCACACCGAAAATCAACACCTTATGCATCGCACCACGAAGACAGTTAAAGGTTGGTGGACACTGCCTACGATTTATTATGCAACTTCGAATCCTGCATATCAATCTAAGCATGTATACACATCCCAATTGCAACTCACGTAAGACGTTGACGGTACAGAAAGGGTTAAGGAGATGGTTCGTTTTTCGGGTCATTTTTATTCCTCATGTTTAGCCCCATTAGTTGTCAGATTTTAAGACGTTCGCCCCATTATATTGTCGATTTTATAACCTTTTATCCCATTTCTACATTAATATAACAAATATTTCGTACCATTTAGGTGTCGATTTGCCCCTGGCGAACGATAGCGAGCCTATAATTTTAAGAAAACCCTGCCTTCAGCCGGTACATTTTTTTATCAAAACATTTACAAATTTATCGTGAAGGGTGTCTAGGGAGTGTTTTTTTGTTAAGCTTGATGAAAGTTTAGCGAGGAAACTAAAAAATATATTAATATATAAATATATAAACCGCCTGAAATAACCACTGTTCCCATAAGGAAGGTGGGCGTATTTATTAGTTCGTTCATTTATCCTTTTATTATTATATTTTTCTCCCTAGACCTTCATCAAACTGTTGAAAAACACCCCCAAGACCTCACTTCAAGATAAATTTATACATTTTTGTATAGAATAATGCCCTGGCATATAATATTACAACCTCGGTATCGCTCTTTAGGAAAACATCGACACCAAAATTACATGAAAAGTCTTAATATTGACAAAGAATGGGGTGAAAGATCTTAAATTCGCCAAACTAATGAGCCGAATGACTTAAAATCTGAAAACTAATAGACCAATATAAGTAGTGGGGCAACCCAGGGATCGGTACTAGGACCAATTTTCTTTCTAATTTACATCAATGAGGGTCTCACCTGTACAATCTTAAAATTTGCTAACCATACAACAATTGCAAATAGCATACTCTCAAAAGAATAAGTTTACGATATGCAACACAATCTAGTTAAGTTGTCATATGGAGCCCAAATTTGGCAAATGAGTTTCAATGCGGATAAATGTAAAGTACTACATATCAAAAACCGAAATGAGAAAGAAAACTATTCGATGAATGGCACCCAGCTTAAGAGTGTAGACAGATAAACTGATTTGGGAGTAACAATATCGAGTAACCTAAAACCGAGTCAACAACGTTCAGATGTTGTTAAGAAAGCAAACTAAATAATTGGCTTTATAGGCAGGTCATTTGAGCAGAAATCCAAAGGATTTATCCTAACTCTTTACAATTCCTTAGTGCACCCTCTTCTGGAATATTGTGATCAATCCTATTACCAAAAAGATATAGACAAGCTAGAACGAGTTCAACAAAGAGTTACTAAAATGATACTTAGCCTAAAGAACAAACCACACAAGGATCGTCTTAGAGAATTAAATCTATTTCCTTTAACACAGCACAGATTAAGAGGCGACTTAATTCAAGTGTTCAAAATCATCGACAGTATGAACAGTAGTAAGTACTTCACTATCGACCAATCTAATTACACTCGGGAAAACGGTTGCAAAATTATTGGTAAATTATTTAACTCACACGAATCTAAGAATTTCTTCTTCAATCGAGTTGTCAACTTGTGGAATGGCCTTCCCCGTTGATTAGTTCAAACTTCGCCTAGACATATATCTTGCCTCAAACCCACGACTGACTGCGTTTGTAAATGAATAACTATATTTTATTCCCCCTCAGATTCATCAAGGATTATTTGATATATATATATATATTACTAAGACGTTACTCTCTTTTTCCCCGATATACGAAAGATCACGTATAATTGCGTTATGTTACTAACCCATCTGTCCCCTACTAACATCCTGATCCTGCCACGGAGATTAGCTCCAGGGCAGTAGTTCCCTTTCCAATTTTCCCTTACCCACTCTAAACCATTGTTTGGACACTTGATCCTCAGTGTTTTGGAATACAAACAGCCTAGAGGGGTCACTAGACCTATTGTTTGCTTGATTTCCTTTGTACTCTCACTCGCACTACCTCACACCCACCTGTCCTTGTCTTCCACCTCACCTCTCACCCCCATCTTCTCTCTCTCTCACTCACACACCCACCTGTCCTTGTCTTCCACCTCACCTCTCACCCCCATCTTCTCTCTCTCTCACTCACACACCCACCTGTCCTTGTCTTCCACCTCACCTCTCACCCCCATCTTCTCTCTCTCTCACTCACACACCCACCTGTCCTTGTCGTCCACCTCACCTCTCACCCCCATCTTCTCTCTCTCTCACTCACACAACCACCTGTCCTTGTCTTCCCAGAGCCTTCCACCCCCAACCCACACCCTCACCCTCTCTCTCTCACACCTACCCACACCCTCCTCTTCTCTCACTCTCACACCTACCTGTCCTTGCCTCTCTCACTCTCACACCTACCTGTCCTTGCCTCTCACCGCTACGCCCCCTCCTCTATCCCCCCAACCCAACCCCCACCCCCTCACCCTACCCCACACCCCCTGAGAGCCAGCTGACCTCTGACCCCCAGCGACCCTTCCCTTACCTTCCCACAGGGTTACCAACACAAGTCCGCTAGATAGTAAATATATGCCGTAAATCGCTAGAATAAGGCCCCAATCTCTTAAAATATCACTGTAAATGGCTCGAATCTCCTAAATATTCACTATCTAACTTCTAAAGTGGAACACATTCTATCCATTTTTCCTTTCTCAGAAATATCCATCCTAGGCGATTTTAATGTTCACCACCTCCAATGGCTCTCCTCTCTTTCCTCTGACCAACCTGGTGAACAAACCTACATCTTTTCTATCCTAAACTCAGCAATTCACCTGTATCCCGAACCGCTTCGGAGATTGGCCCACCATTCTTGACTTATTTCTAACCTCTAACCCTTCTGCTTATACTGTAAGTCTTTTCTCTTTTTTGGGGTCATCTGACCATAAACTTATCTCTGTCACCTACCCTATCTCTCCGGTAAGGCCACCCGATCCTCCCGGCCGGCAGCGCATGTGGCACTTTGGCGCCGCTGACTGGGAGGTTCTTCGGCAGTACTTCCTTGATTTCCCATGGAATAACTTCTGCTTCCATGGGCGGGGACCCTCGGAGAGTGCTGAACGCATCTCGGGCATGGAAGTATGTATCCCACTTTGTTCTCTCATTCTAGTGTAAATAAAATCTTGGTTTACTCACGCTTGTTCTACTACTGTCAGCAATAAGGAGGAAGCATTCAAACGGTACCATTGCCTTCAAACTCAAAGTCTCATACTTCCTATGTTTCTGCCCGGAATCAAGCCAAATCTGTTCTTCGACGACTCGCTAAACATTCTTTCAACAATAATATATGCACTGACCTATCTAACTCTAGCTTTTCCCAAGCCTTCTGGCATCTTGCCAAAAACCTCTCCAACGATTTTTCTTCTTCGTCCGTCCCTCCTCTTTTCCACTTCCTCTGACAAAGCATAACTATTTGCTAACACTTTCGCTAAAAACTCCACTTTGGATGATTCCTGTGTTATGCCTCCCACTCCACCAACCTCTCTCCTACTTACGACTAACATCATAATCTCTTTCAAGGATGTACTTTCCACCCTCTCTGAGCTTAATACTAAGAATGCATACGGACCGGATGGTGTTCCTCCTGTTGTACTACAAAAATGTACTTCTGTGCTGACACCCTGCCTAGGCAAACTCCTCTGTCTCTAACTCTCCTCAAACATCTTTCCTTCTTGGTGGAAGTTCGCTCTCATTCAACCTGTCCCAAAGAATGGTGACCGCTCTTAACCCTCCAACTATCGTCCAATTGCTCTTATTTCTTGCATCTCTAAAGTTTTTGGAAACTATTCTTACCTCAACATTTCTTAAGCATTTATTTTCCCATAACCTATTCTCAAACCGCCGTATGGCTTCCTTAAAGGCCGCTCTACTGGTGATCTTATCTTACTAATTCTTGGTCATCCTGCATTTTAAACTTTGGTGAAACTTTTTCTGTTGCGCTAGACATGTCGAAGGTCTTGATAGAGTCTGGCACAAATTCCTCATTTCCAAACTACCCTCTTTTTGTTTCTAACCTCCATCTGTGCCTTTGTCTCTTATTTCCTTTCTGGCCATTCCATAGCTGCGGTTGTAGATGGCCACCGTTCTCTTCCTCAACCTATCAACTCCGGTGTTCCTCAGGGTTCTGTTCTATCTCCAGTTCCCTTCCTATTATTCATTAACGACCTTCTCAACTGCACCTCCAGCCCCACTCACTCATATGCTGACGACTCTACATTATACTATTTAACTAGCCTTCCACAAAATCACTCACAGCAGGAACTCCAAAACTCACGTAAGGAGGCCATAAAGCACCTATTTTCTGATATTTATACTATCTCTAATTGGGGCAGAGAAAACCTTGTTACTGTCAATGCTTCCAAAACTCAATTTCTCCATCTGTATAGTCATCGCCCCCTTCCAGAAAATTATGACTTACTTTTCAACAACATATAAATTAACCTTTCATCTTCTCTTAATATTCTCTGTGTCTCTTGTTCTTCTGATATTACTTGGAAATATCATATTACCCATCTTGCTAAAACAGCTCCCAGAAGCTGGGTGCTTTCAACCACCTGCGAGGGTTCTTTACCCCTGCACAGCTTCTTGCTCTGTACAGGGGCACAGTGCGTCCAATCGTCTATGTATTGAGTATTGTTCACACATGTGGGGAGGATCCGCTCTCACAGCACTTCTAGACAAATTAGAAAAGAAGGCCTTCCGTCTCATTAACTCACGTCAACTCACCAATTATCTGCAGTCTCTCTCTCTCTTCACCACAATGTTGTAACTCTCACTATTCTATCGCTCAGTGTTCATCAGAGCTCTCTCATTGTATACACCACCCGTCTTCATAGAGCACGTATGACCCGTTTTGCAACACAATCCCACCCCTACTCTTTGCAACTCTCCAACCCAAGAGTGAAACATTATTCTCAATCTTTATTCTATTCAACAGCTGAGCTCTGGAACTCTTTCCCATAATCAATATTTCCCTCTTCCTATGACTTGGCTCCCTTGATTTTGGCCCGGTTACTCTTTCAACTTTGGGATAGGCACTTGCTACAGGCATTTTTGCATTTTGACTCCCTCACTCATATAGAAAAAAACCAAAATCGCTAGATGTAAACAGTTTGCCTGTAGATCGAAGTAAATACCTCTAGATCTAGCGTGAAAGTGGCTAAATTGGCAACACTGTCTTCCCTACCCACGATCTACTCATCTTCACATGCCTGTCTGTGCACCCCCCCCCCCCCCCCCTCCACCCCCCTCCCCCCCTCACATAGTTACATATTGCGAATCAAAGTAAAACAAACCCGAAAGAATTCTATAGTTATATCAGAAAGAAAAAGTAGTTACTTCAACTGTTGGACCGTTAGTCGATGAAAATGGAGAATACACCAAAGACGAAGTACAAATGAGTAATGCCCTCAATACCTTCTTTGCATCAGTTTTTACAACAGAAGACCTCAGTGATATCCCTACACCATCGCCGATTCAGATTGATAATTCAGATGTTCTAAGCAATATCACCGTTACAGAGAGAGAAGTATTGAATTGTTTAGATAAACTCAAGGTAAATAAAACGCCAGGACCTGATACAATCTCGCCTAGAGTTCTGAAGGAAGCTAAGGATGAGCTCTCCAAACCACTGACATTACTTTTCAATACATCCTTGCAGTCTGGAACTATGCCTGATCAGTGGAAGCTAGCCAACGTAACACCGATATTCAAAAAAGGCAGCAAATCCCTACCCAGTAACTATCGTCCAATTAGCTTAACCTCAGTTGTATGTAAAATGCTAGAAACGGTCATACGAGACAGACTCGTAAATCACTTAGAGGAAATAACATACTTAAAGATACTCAACACGGCTTTCGTAAAAAACGTTCCTGTTTAACAAACCTCTTAGACTTCTTCCACGATATCCTCAACCTCTACGATGAGAGTAAAGCTGTAGATATTATATACCTTGATTTTCAAAAGGCCTTTGACAAAGTTCCCCACAAACGTTTACTGCTAAAACTAAAAGCGCATGGAATACAAGACGGTGTGTTGAAAGGGATAGAAAATTGGCTCAGCGACAGAAAGCAAAGAGTAGTCATAAACGGTTAAGGCATCTAAATGGACCAATGTAAGTAGCGGTGTACCCCAGGGATCGGTACTAGGACCAATTCTCTTTCTAATTTACATCAACCACATAGATGAGGGCCTCACCTGTACAATCTCAAAATTTGCTGACGATACAAAAATTGCAAATAGCGTACTCTCAAAAGAACAAGTTGACGATATGCAACACAATCTAGATAAATTGTCATGTTGGGCCCAAATTTGGCAAATGAGTTTCAATGCGGATAAATGTAAAGTACTACATATCGGATACCTAAATGAGGAAAGCAAACTATTCGATGAATGGCACTCAGCTAAAGAATGTAAACAGAGAAACCGATCTGGGAGTAACAATATCGAGTAACCTAAAACCGAGTCAACAATGTTCAGAAGTTGTTAAGAAGGCAAAACAAAATAATTGGCTTTATAGGCAGGTCATTTGAGGATAAATCCAAAGAAGTTATCCTAACCCTTTACAATTCCTTAGTCCGCCCTCTTCTGGAATACTGCGTTCAATCCTGGTGCCCTTATTACCAAAAAGATATAAACAAGCTAGAACGAGTTCAACTTAGAGTTACCAAAATGATACCTAGCCTAAAGAACAAACCATACGAAGAGCGTCTTAGAGAATTAAATCTATTTCCTTTAACCCAGCGCAGATTAAGAGGTGACTTAATTCAAGTGTTCAAAATCATCAAAGGCATCGACAATATGAACTGTAGTAAGTACTTCACTATCGACCAATCTAATTACACGGGGAAACGGTTGCAAAATTATTGGTAAATCTTTTAACTCACACGAATCTAAGAATTTCTTCTTCAATCGAGTTGTCAACTTGTGGAATGGGCTTCCCCGAAACGTTATAGACTGCAGCACCGTTGATTCATTTAAACTCCGCCTAACCAAATATCTCGCTTCAAACCCGCGACTAACTGCGTTTGTAAATGAATAACTTTATTTTATCCCCCCTCAGTTACTAACCCTTCTGTCCCCTACTAACTTCCTAATCCTGCCACGGACATTAGTTCCAGGGCAGTAATTCCCTTTCCAATGTTCCCTTACCCACTCTAAACCACTGTTTGGACACTTGATCCTCAGTGTTTTGGAGGACAAGCAACCTAGAAGGGTCACTAGATATGTTGTTGCTTGATTTCCTTTGTACTCCTTTGTACATGTATAGTTACTCATACTTACATGATTTGTTCGTGTACATTCCTGTGTGACCAAATGTGTGACCATCTATGTGTATATGTTGTGTGTAGCCTACTCATTTGAAGGTGTCCATTCGTGCTTGTTTGTATTTGTCTGTTTGAGTTTTTGTTTTCTATGTGGATGAGGGAGACAAAAGACAAAACTGCATGTGACGAGTGCCTCCCCCAAAACGAAAAGAGTGACAGAGCCGAATTCAAGGGACGTTGGAGTCAAAATACTTGGACACACGAAGTTTAAAGTCATAGGATGAAGGAAAGATTGATTGAGGGAGAGAGTTCCAGAGTTCACTTGTTGAGTAGAAGAAAAACTGAGAAAATTTGCAAATTCTTGGGTTGAAGAGCTGGTCAGAATATGAGTGGGACTGTGTTGAAAGGCGGGTGCCTCACATTCGCTGCAAGGGAGAGAGTATACACTGAGAGAGCTCTAAAGAACACTGGTTGTTGTACTAGCAATAGAAGAGTGAAAGAGAGGGGTGCTTACAGCGTGTAGAAAGAGATTGTAGGGAGCTAGTAGGAGGTGGTGAGTTCATGAGGTGAAATACTTTTGATTGTACACGTTCGAGAAGTGCAGTATGGGTGGAATCTCCCTACGCATGTGCAATGTGTCTATGTGTAGTGTGGTGGAGATATGACTTTACTTTAGTGCAGTATGGTGGAATCTCCCCAGCAATGTGAACAATGTGTCTATGTGTAGTGTGGTGGATATTACGACTTTACTTTAGTGCAGTATGGGTGGAATCTCCCTACGCATGTGCACAATGTGTCTATGTGTAGTGTGGTGGATATTACGACTTTACTTTAGTGCAGTATGGGTGGAATCTCCCTCACGCATGTGCACATGTGTCTATGGTTAGTGGGTGGATATTACGACCTTTACTTTAGTGCAGTAATGGGTGGAATCTCCCCACCGCATGTGCACAATGGTCTATGTGTAGTGTGGTGGTTGTTACGACTTTACTTTAGTGCAGTATGGGTGGAATCTCCCCACGCATGTGCACAATGTGTCTATGTGTAGTGTGGTTGTTACGACTTTACTTTAGTGCAGTATGGGTGGAATCTCCCCACGCATGTGCACAATGTGTCTATGTGTAGTGTGGTGGTTGTTACGACTTTACTTTAGTGCAGTATGGGTGGAATCTCCCCACGCATGTGCACAATGTGTCTATGTGTAGTGTGGTGGTTGTTACGACTTTACTTTAGTGCAGTATGGGTGGAATCTCCCCACGCATGTGCACAATGTGTCTATGTGTAGTGTGGTGGTTGTTACGACTTTACTTTAGTGCAGTATGGGTGGAATCTCCCCACGCATGTGCACAATGTGTCTATGTGTAGTGTGGTGGTTGTTACGACTTTACTTTAGTGCAGTATGGGTGAATCTCCCCACGCATGTGCACAATGTGTCTATGTGTAGTGTGGTGGATATTACGACTTTACTTTAGTGCAGTATGGGTGGAATCTCCCCACGCATGTGCACAATGTGTCTATGTGTAGTGTGGTGGTTGTTACGACTTTACTTTAGTGCAGTATGGGTGGAATCTCCCCACGCATGTGCACAATGTGTCTATGTGTAGTGTGGTGGTTGTTACGACTTTACTTTAGTGCAGTATGGGTGGAATCTCCCCACGCATGTGCACAATGTGTCTATGTGTAGTGTGGTGGTTGTTACGACTTTACTTTAGTGCAGTATGGGTGGAATCTCCCCCCGCATGTGCACAATGTGTCTATGTGTAGTGTGGTGGATATTACGACTTTACTTTAGTGCAGTATGGGTGGAATCTCCCCACGCATGTGCACAATGTGTCTATGTGTAGTGTGGTGGTTGTTACGACTTTACTTTAGTGCAGTATGGGTGGAATCTCCCCACGCATGTGCACAATGTGTCTATGTGTAGTGTGGTGGTTGTTACGACTTTACTTTAGTGCAGTATGGGTGGAATCTCCCCACGCATGTGCACAATGTGTCTATGTGTAGTGTGGTGGTTGTTACGACTCTACTTTAGTGCAGTATGGGTGGAATCTCCCCACGCATGTGCACAATGTGTCTATGTGTAGTGTGGTGGATATTACGACTTTACTTTAGTGCAGTATGGGTGGAATCTCCCCACGCATGTGCACAATGTGTCTATGTGTAGTGTGGTGGATATTACGACTTTACTTTAGTAAAACCTTTCATTATTTATAAGAGACAATGGTAATGTTTATGTCCAGTATTTTTATTAGTTTTCTATATATTATTTATATATTTGTATGTACAGTATTTGTACATATTATTTTACATTAAAATTTAGGTGCAACATGAATTATATGATAGTATTTTAAATAATATATACAAAACTAAATAATAATAGACATAAATCATCTAAAGTATCTCAAAAGTATAACAAATCTAATGCTCTTATAAATAAGTAAAGATGTAACTTAAGTAAAGTCGTAGTATCCACCCCCTATACATACACACGCACACACTCAAACACACATTTTCAAACAAGCAGGAATGGACACCTTCAAATGAGCACACACAAAATATACACATATACACAACTGACACACAATTGAGCACATATGAATGTACGCGTTAACCCCTTCTGTACCGGCGACGTCTTTTCAATTTTATTCCAGCTATATTTAGGTGGTTTTGTGCAGCTTAAGAGGGATTTGTGGTACTATATAGGGCTAAGCAAGATTGATCGAAGCCTGTTAATTGCTAGAGGCCCTTTTGAAACTGAATAAATGCGTCACATGGTAGCCAGAATTGCTAAAAGGACGTCGCCGATACTGAATGGGTAAATACATAAATACACACTTGGACAGATACATATTAACGCACATTCTTATCTACTCAAGCTAACACGCAAATACAAACACACACACACACACACTACAGACGAAATATACACATTTTATCTTGAAGGAGGATCTAAGGTTTTTTGTTTTGCTTTTTTAAGTTTGATGGAGGTCTAGCGAGGTTACTGTATAATACATTATAAATCAAAATATATACATAAACCACAAAACAAGCAATACCGCCTCTAAATGTTGTTGTTAGTGTGTTGTTAAGTGTAAACACATTGTTGCTGGGCCAGGGTCAACTTGAGAGATTGAATGAAAGTTGTCGCTACCAAGTATAGTTGTTATTGTTGTCGTTGTCGTTGTCGTTGTTGTTGTTAGTTGTTGCTGTCGCTGTTGTTGTTATTTGCTGTTGTTGTTGTTGTTAGTTGTTGCTGTCGTTGTTGTTAGTTGCTGTTGTTGTTGTTAGTTGTTGCTGTCGTTGTTAGTTGTTGTTGTTTGTTATTTGTTGCTGTCGTTGTTGTTAGTTGCTGTTGTTGTTAGTTGTTGCTGTCGTTGTTAGTTGTTAGTTGTTGCTGTCGTTGTTGTTAGTTGCTGTTGTTGTTGTTGTTAGTTGTTGCTGTCGTTGTTGTTAGTTGCTGTTGTTGTTGTTGTTGTTAGTTGTTGCTGTCGTTGTTAGTTGTTGTTGTTTGTTAGTTGTTGCTGTCGTTGTAGTTAGTTGCTGTTGTTGTTAGTTGTTGCTGTCGTTGTTAGTTGTTAGTTGTTGCTGTCGTTGTTAGTTGTTAGCTGTTGCTGTCGTTGTTCTTAGTTGCTGTTGTTGTTGTTGTTGTTAGTTGTTGCTGTCGTTGTTAGTTGTTGTTGTTTGTTAGTTGTTGCTGTCGTTGTTGTTAGTTGCTGTTGTTGTTAGTTGTTGCTGTCGTTGTTAGTTGTTAGTTGTTGCTGTCGTTGTTGTTAGTTGCTGTTGTTGTTGTTGTTGTTAGTTGTTGCTAACCTAGGATACTCACACCAAAGTTCATTGCACTAACCATTTCGCTATCAAATAATACCCAACTCTTTCTGTACCGGCGACATCTGTATAATTGTATTCTAGCTGCATTAAGACGATTTTATTCAGCTTAGGGAGGATGTGCATTTGTTAAAAGATTACAGACTATCAATTAATCCTTTTAGCTACCATATATTTGTCCTAAGCTTCATAAAATCGTCTAAATGTAGCTGAAATAATTAAAAATATAGACGTCGCCGGTACTGTAAGGGTTTAGTAAGATGACCCTGTTTTCTAATGTTTTGTTGTTTTCTTTTCTATGTGAGTGAAGGAGACAAAAATGCAAAGCTGCCTGTAACAAGTGTCTCCCACAAAGTTGAAAGGGTGACAAGCAGCCAAATTCAAGGTACGTTGGAGCCATAATACATTGACACTCGAAGTTTAAAGCAGTCTAAGTTATAGGATGAAGGAAATATTGATTGTGTATGAATTGAAACACACTCCCTGTAGGATTTTCCTTCTCCTTAATATAGATAGGAAAAGGATAAGTATTCTTTATCACGCCGTGGTAGAGTTGACTAAGGCATGGACAATCGTCCTGACTGTTGATGGTTCGAACCCGGATGGGAGTATAATAACACACACAAACAGATACACACACACATGCATATATATATATATATATATATATATATATATACACTATATTTCGTGAATTAAAGCATAAACATTCGTCCTGAATGTCCATGGTTTGAGTCTCGGCTGAGAGTATAAACATTTAGAAGTTCATGTGAATTTGCTAGATATACTTAAGATATATATCTATCTATCTATCTATTGCCTGAAGCCGTGATCCCTGAAGGGGTAGCCACGAACGGAGCGCCCCCATGCACCTTTGTCCCCAGTCAGTCGACACCCCTCCTCCCAACCAGCACCGCCTTCATCCATATACCAGTCTTCCAGTCATCAGGTGCACTCCCCTTCTCCAATGCTAGTTTGTACATATTTCATACCCATTCGATCACTATCTCACCACCATACCTCAGCATTTCCCCACACACTCCATCTATTTCTGGTGCTTTCCCCAACTTCACTCTTTTCATGGCTTCACACACTTCTGACCTCCTGATCCCCACCTCCTCCTCCGCTACTTCTCTTTTTCTCCTTCCCATACCCCATCCAACTATGTTTGCTGGCGCTTCATTTCTTACATTCAGCAATTCGTTGAAGTACTCCCTCCATCTTTTGAGTCTCTTTTGCTTCTCGGCTAGCACTCGCCACTAACTTTCTTGACTTTTTTCCAGAACAGTTTCTTACACTCCCTCCATTTTACACTCAGATTCCTTCCAAATTCCTCATCTACTCTTGTCTTACTTTCCTTCACTACTCTCTCCACCACCCTCTTTTTCTCCAAGTACCTCGCTCTTGTCTGTCTCTCCAAATCTTCATTCCCTCTACTACCAAACCACTCTCTATACGCTTTCTTCTTGTCTTCCACAGCTATTTTTACCTCTTCTGTCCACCATGCTGTACCCTTCACTCCCCTCCCTCTTCTACTTACACCACACACCTTCTCAAATGCTGCACAAATCTCTTCCTTAAATACTTTGCTCACCTCCTCCATACCTTCCAGGTTCAACCTACCTAGTCATCTTTCTACTGCTCTCCTGAATTCTTCCTTGATCTCCTTCTCCTGCAACCACATGCAGATCTTAAACACTAACTATTACACCATCAAGGCAGTAAAAGTTAAGTACATGATATACATGGGATATTTATGGGATATTCATAATTTTTCACCAACCAACTTTACTTCCAAACTCAATTAATGAAATCAACGAATACATGTAGCACTCCAAGGACTCGAACCTAGGATACTCACACCTAAGTTCCGCGCATTTATGCATTATGCTAATATGTAATTGTTCCCCTTCCCACTACCCTGCGTATCAGGCCAAAACAAGGGTGAGCAGGTGCCAATGTGTGCCAACCATGCAACTTTCGACTATACCCACAGCACACTCACATATTATTTTTGCAATTTATATTTGTAGAGGGATGTGTAGGTGTGATACCAACACATTGATGTAAAATCGGTCAAATAAGTGATGTCGCGAAACTTAGTATATTTCGATCAATAATTGGTATCAGCACTATCTAAGCATCAATTCATCGTTTCGAGTGATATATGCAAAAACAGTTTCCTTTCTTTATACACCCTATTCAACATCTGACAAACATTAAAACAGCAGCCAACGAACAAAACGTAATGACAGCGGAAACAGCTTATTTGGCCAACTGTACATTACATTACGATTTGAGAGGGTCGCCTTTTTCGCACCACAGGTGAGTTTAAGCTAACACAGCTGCCAGGTTAAGGGGAGATGGGTCGTATTTATGGACCACCTTCTCCTTCATGTTTATCCCCATTATTTTTCAGATTTTATGACGTTCAGCCCATTACTTTGTCAATATTAGGACCTTTAATACCATATAGGTGTCGATTTCTTTCCTGGCGAGCGAAAGCGAGCCTGAAATTTTATGAGGAACCGGCCTTCGGCCGGGACATGTTTATACCTAAAAATGTACAAATTTATCTTGAAAGGGGGTCAAGGGGATGTTTTGTTAAGCTTGATGGAGGTCTAGCGAGGAAACTAAAAATATAACTAACTCAATATATATAAACCAAAAAACCAACCATCCCCCTTTAATGGAAATGAGGGAGGGTTTTGTCTCCGGAACTGATGTCATGTAAATTAGTCTATGGTTAACCCCTGCTGTACCGGTGATGTCTTATACACTATATATATTTTCTTTCAGTTACATTTAGACAATTCTATTAGCTTAGGAAGGATAGATGGTATCTAAAAGGGTTAATTGAAATAGGCTGTAATCTTTCAATGGGTAGGCGTCCTTCCGAAGCCAAATAATATCGTCAAATGGTTGCCAGAGAAAAATGGAAAGGATGTCACCGGTACTGTACGGGTTAAGGCATTGCCTTCTCTATACAAGGCCTGCACGACCATCTGTCACGTGACCTCTGAGTCACGAACATTAGGGGGTCGGGATCCTAAAGCCACATTGGCAACTCGACAACTAGTCTAACTGGCAACTGTTCAGTACCTTATTGGCAGCGTGTTTGAACTGTTCCTGTGCTTTTGGTTTCCGTAGACATAGCCTATTCGTTAATATATAGACTTTTAACTCTATGAAATACTCTTAATACGATGCCCTATACGAGCTGTGTGCCTTAGTGCAAAGGAAACTATGATAATGGGCTTAAAGTGTTTGTATTTTCATTCCCTAAAGACGAAAATATTTCAGCTCAGTGGACGAGGGCTATAAAACGAAAGGATTATACACCTAATCAGTACAGCAAAGTAAGTACATGTATTATTTTTATTGTCCCATGATTACATTTCCAAGTGTATTAACCTTTAGATAATATACTGAATATCAGATACTGAAGAAGAGGGTAAAAATTAACTGAGAATGTGGGTAAGCGCGAGTTGAACTAGGACCCAAATATGGCGACGGTCACGGTCAAGTGGCGGCCACAATAATGTCAAGGTCGCGGTATTTTTACACACCAAAAGCTTTATATACTCACATATACAAGTATCTGAATAATGTTTTAAGAGTTGTTTTCTATTGCAAGAACGGTATTGGTTATAGTAATCGTAGTAGCCAGTTTATTATAATTTATATACCGGTTCATTGAAATTACTACAGTAATATGAACTATAATAGTCCTCCCTTTTCTTGTTCAATTTTCTCTGATTCTCCTGGTTTTCTTATATTGACAACTTACGGTTTCTAAGCATATGTCATCCAGTATATATATATATATATATACATAATCATCCTATTACCCATACGGTACGTAGGAATATTAATTTAGGGGAATAGAAAAATAGCCATTAATCTTACGTTTAGCAACCATTTGTTGACCATATTTTGTTCGATATTGCAAAAATATTGCAGGGTGTCTGTAGTAGAGAAGATTACATACTTAGGCCTTTTTTTTTTTTTTTTTTTGTGGTGGAAATTGGTAGGCTATATACTACCTACTATGGTAAGCTATATACTACCTACTTATATTAATGGTAAGCTATATACTACCTACTTATATTAATGGTAGGCTATATACTACCTACTTATATTAATGGTAGGCTATATACTACCTACTTATATTAATGGTAAGCTATATACTACCTACTTATATTAATGGTAAGCTATATACTACCTACTTATATTAATGGTAGGCTATATACTACCTACTTATATTAATGGTAAGCTATATACTACCTACTTATATTAATGGTAGCTATATACTACCTACTTATAT
This sequence comes from Paralithodes platypus, assembly GCA_032716605.1. Classification (NCBI taxonomy): domain Eukaryota; kingdom Metazoa; phylum Arthropoda; class Malacostraca; order Decapoda; family Lithodidae; genus Paralithodes; species Paralithodes platypus. Next base: position 2,197,314 of record CM064535.1, read on the forward strand.
TAATGGTAGGCTATATACTACCTACTTATATTAATGGTAAGCTATATACTACCTACTTATATTAATGGTAGGCTATATACTACCTACTTATATTAATGGTAGGCTATATACTACCTACTTATATTAATGGTAAGCTATATACTACCTACTTATATTAATGGTAGGCTATATACTACCTACTTATATTAATGGTAGGCTATATACTACCTACTTATATTAATGGTAAGCTATATACTACCTACTTATATTAATGGTAGGCTATATACTACCTACTTATATTAATGGTAAGCTATATACTACCTACTTATATTAATGGTAGGCTATATACTACCTACTTATATTAATGGTAAGCTATATACTACCTACTTATATTAATGGTAGGCTATATACTACCTACTTATATTAATGGTAGGCTATATACTACCTACTTATATTAATGGTAGGCTATATACTACCTACTTATATTAATGGTAGGCTATATACTACCTACTTATATTAATGGTAGGCTATATACTACCTACTTATATTAATGGTAAGCTATATACTACCTACTTATATTAATGGTAGGCTATATACTACCTACTTATATTAATGGTAGGCTATATACTACCTACTTATATTACTACCTACTTATATTAATGGTAGGCTATATACTACCTACTTATATTAATGGTAAGCTATATACTACCTTCTTATATTAATGGTAGGCTATATACTACCTACTTATATTAATGGTAGGCTATATACTACCTACTTATATTAATGGTAGGCTATATACTACCTACTTATATTAATGGTAGGCTATATACTACCTACTTATATTAATGGTAGGCTATATACTACCTACTTATATTAATGATAAGCTATATACTACCTACTTATATTAATGGTAGGCTATATACTACCTACTTATATTAATGGTAGGCTATATACTACCTACTTATATTAATGGTAGGCTATATACTACCTACTTATATTAATGGTAAGCTATATACTACCTACTTATATTAATGGTAGGCTATATACTACCTACTTATATTAATGGTAGGCTATATACTACCTACTTATATTAATGGTAGGCTATATACTACCTACTTATATTAATGGTAGGCTATATACTACCTACTTATATTAATGGTAGGCTATATACTACCTACTTATATTAATGGTAGGCTATATACTACCTACTTATATTAATGGTAGGCTATATACTACCTACTTATATTAATCAATAGAAAATGTTACTGAGCCAAATTGTGCGATGATAATATATATATATATATATATATATATATATATATATATATGCCTATCAACACTATTTAAATCACGAACATATACATTTAAACGAACATTTATAAGAAAAACGAACGAACAGCCTCGGATGCGGACGGAACCAACGTTGACGAACCACGACAGACTAAGGACATGCCTTCGGACATTCTACATGAACGAAGGCGGTGCTGTTTGGGCGGACGGGCGTCGACTGACTGGGGACAGAGGTGCATGGGGGCGGTTCGTTCGTGGCCACCCCTTCGGGGATCACGGCGTCAGGCATTAGATAGATAGATAGATACATTTAAACATATATGTAACATACACCACTCCCACCTATTTACAGGTGTGTGAACTACACTTCCATCCAGATGATATAGAGAGGGAGACTTCATACTTTGATGAGAGAACTGGAAGGACGCTTACGGCTAAATTAGGCAAACCAACGATTTGTAAAGGAGCAGTTCCATCTAAGTTGCCTAACTGTGCATATACTGTAAGCATACACTAAAATCGTTGTCACCCTCAAATCTTGAAAAACAAAATGTCAATTTAGTTGTACACATTTTCAACGAGTATACTATTAATGCATTACTAACTCTAGGAGAAAAACATAATTTGCCATGTTATGAAGATGTTGCAAAATACATACAAATGTATATGTGTGGTGGACGGTAATGAATGTCAAATCTACATATAAAGGTATTCGTCTTGATAACAAATATGCTGCCCCATTGACTAATGATGAAACTTATGAAAAATATATGTTCTTGCATTACTTTCTCAATTGGTTAAATCTTTGGGATGGCATGACAGAAGTAGCTGGAAAACTGACCAATGAAACATTTACTGCTCTCAAACATACAACCACTGCAATATTACATATAACAGATTATTGTATAGGCGAACTTAAAATGAAGTACATATTACCAGGACAATTTCAAACGGATCAACTGGAGGCGAGGTTCGGCAAATATCGGCAGCTTGCAGGTTGCAATTATAACATATCTGTTCGGCAAGTGTTTGACTGACACAAAAAAATTGAGGATAATGTCAGTACTGAGGATACCGTTCCATAACCAGAGTGTTGATTTAAAAGATTTTGAAGAGGAAAAGTGGGAGAAAATGGAAAATAATGATTTGCTACACATGCATAGGTTTGATATAGAGGTAACGGATGATGATATTGAGAAATGTATGGATTATCTCCAAGTTATAACCTATCTTGCTGGTTACTGTTGCCTTGCTAAATAATTTTTGTACTAAAGAAAACGACTTCATAAATCAAAACAAATTGTCAGGGAAAAAGAGGAAGCTTCAGACTTTGACATAGGCTAAAGGCTGAGTCACATGTGCGTGTGTTTCTGGCAATGTTCCATAGCCAAGCTCTTTCTATTAACATTCAGGGCTTTTCAAAATTACTAAGTAAAGCTAGATTTAATGTAGATTATCTTAGGTGGCTTATTTCTTCTAATACTGTATTTATATAGCCATCATATCTTAATTGCTCCAAACAATTTCTAAATAAATAGCTCATGTGACGCCACCTTAAGTGATGCAACATAATGAATGTGTTGAGTTGCGGTGGAGGGTGGATTGATGTGGTTGTGATTTGTGACGTTAACCACTCCGTTAGAACCGCATGGCTTGTCCTACAGTGACTCGCTAGGATCGCCAGGGCAGTGGATGGGGCTACAGTTTATGTATTAGAGTGTGCTTTATTTCATATGAAAGCTCGTGTCATGGGCAGTCCAGAAAGGCTCTTTGTTTTCACCCATGTCAAGGCTTTATATTTAATTGTAAAGTATATGTTTTATCATTAACCCTTAATTAGCGGCGAGCAACATAAGTCGAGTTAAATAAAGCTGGACTATGTGGCGGCGCTCGACATAACTCGAGTGGCAATTTCAGCACGTAATGTGGCTGAGAGAGAGAGACAAGTGGTGGCAGGAGACTAGCGAGCATATGACTGCTCCAGACCACCGCGGCGAACCTACTGACACAAATCTCAGCTCCCTCCTCCCTCTCTCACTCGCTACATACTCAATTATGTACTGAAAGTACCGAATTACCTGCTTTTTGCACTCGCGTTGCACGGTTATTGCAAGAAAACTATCCATCATACAAGGATCGTTATGGTGTCATTCGAAAGCTCTGTTTATGCCCTTTCAGGGATAGGTACTTGTTTTACGTTCTGGGTCTTATTTAGGCATGAAAATGATCACGTAAACAGCCCTATTTTGGCTAAAAACACCCCGCTGTGCGGTACACATAAATAAACCGCATAGGCCGCTCGTAAGGTGTTAACTAGTAATGATGGGATCTGGGAGAGAGAGAGAGAGTAGAACAGAGTGAGAGGGAGCACGTAGTGTTTTTGTCCCGCTCGATGAGTCACGGCTGGCTGCCTCGTGGGGGTTGGTTGAGAGAGGTCCTTCCCATGCTGTTAGCTCCCTTGCTAGTGGCTAGAGGACTTGTAACCGCTTTTTTCCCACGCGGCTCGAGCTAGTGCGAGTATATATACAGTTCCTCGCCACTCTCTCCCTCAGATCTGGTTTCTAGAACGCACCCATCTTTTTCCCTTGCTATCTGTCCCCTGCTCCGCACCTGAGAATCTTTTCCTCTGCCTACCTCTCTCTTTTTTCATATCTTTCACCACCTTGTTATTAATATTATACCCCCTCTGGTTAACTCTGCAAAATCAGCTTTATGCTGGCCGGTTGTATTGTGCGTTAAGGTCTGATATAACCCATGTATGTTAGTTGTTAAGATAAGTGGATCACGAAGCATTGGTTGGCTTTCATATTGCCGCTTCCTATAATTACTAGTGTTCTGCTGGATTAGATAATGCTAGACTAGGAGTCTGATATTATAAGGTATTGTTTCCTATGAGTGCTGGCTTTAGTTAAAAGCTGCACGACATACCTGAGAACTGGAGTTGATTGAGTAAATTCTAGTCTGTGTGCCATTGAGAGTAGAGCATGCACGAATGAGGGCTTTTTGCCTATACCATTCTGCACTGTTATAAGCTCGTTGTTTGTCTTTGAGGTACGCCAGGAGAACGCTTAATACTTCGGTATTAAGGTTTCTCAAGAGAGCTACCCTTCCCTATAACGTAATATTTGACGCACAGACTTGAGATTTGCACTAGGCATGCCATGCGCACCAGTACCTCGTATCATTGACTCTAGCTAGACTTTATCAGTCACAGTAGACATTAAGTATATTAAACCAATTACTCTTTTTATGTATACCCGTTTATGATTACACAAGCATTTCGCAGCCTAGTTTGATGTATTGAGACACAAACGACTTAGGCTCTTTTTGTTGATAGGAATACTGCATTGTCGTGGCGATTATTATTATTGTTGTAGTGTTTAGGATATTCTTGGCTCCGACGGCATTATATATTCTGCCTTTTTGTGTGCATAGCCTGCACGAGCATTGTTCCGCTGCCTGCCTTTTTGGGTTGCATTTCCGATACGAGCATCTTTATAGCATCTAACATTTAAAGAAGATTCCTTGTTAGTGTTGAAGGACTTTAGTGCACTTTCTTTCATGCAGGAGTGCCTGACATTTATTGATTAAAGTAACGTACACTGTAACTTCTCTTACCACCTTACTTTGCATACCATAACCAAGCACCTTCGGTTATAGGTAGTAATAGGCTGTTTTCACATACCATTAAGCCTAGAGTAGATGCACATTTATTGAGAGTTTGATAGCCTATTATTGCATATAGAACTCTGTAGAGTATTTGTGTTCTTTGTTCACTGGGAATATACATCAGAGGTTGGATCTAGCGCTTTCCGTTGTAGCATTTATGCCATTACTAGTCCAATGAATAAGAGCCCTGATATATTTAAACCCCAGTCGTAACAAATGGCGACCTTGCCAGGATTTGGTGAACCTACATTTATTAGCAGGGAACATTTGTTGTTTTGGAGAATATTTTGCGGGGATCAGCTAGAATATATATTTTTTTGCAACATAGTATGCAGAAATGGCTGATCGACGGCTGTCGTTGATTCGGGGTTGCGGGTCCTCACAGAAGTACGATGTAAGTGCTAAGGACCGTTATCCTCCCCCTCCCCGTAACAATGACACATTTAAACAGAAGAGCCATGAAACTAAAACTGAATCCAAACCTTACACCACACACCTTATGTGAAAAGTCAGGGGCCTTTTACATCACAGTATAAGCCGAAACCGAAATTTATGTGTTTTAGTTGCCACCAGGAGGGTCATAAGGCAAATGAGTGCCCTAGTCGACCTCCTCCGGCAGCCGTGTCTTTTGCTCACGGCATTGGAGTGTTCAAGAGGACATCGGAGTTTGTTAGAGGCATTTCTTCCGAGGTAAATACACTGCCAGTGCAGAAGGATCCGGAAGGCTTATTCCCTGTCCGTGATGCCTTTAGTGACCACAGGGGACTCGGTTGTGTGGAGTGGGGGGTTAGAAGACATGAGGTGATAATTTTGCGTGACACTGGGGCATCACAAACACTGTTGAGAAATTTCACTGGTAAACCTGTCAATACGGCGCGGGTGGTTGTGGTTCAGGGAGTTAATGCGACAAGGTCATACCCGCTTGTAAGAATGAAGGTGGAAGTTGATGGTGTGACTCGTGACCTGGATGTAGGAATTGTGGAGAAGTTACCTGTTGGGGGCGTCGACCTCCTTCTCGGCAACGACTTTGCGGGACCTACTTCTGAGGCTCCACCCTTGGTCGTTGCCGAGAAGCCGGCCGACGTGAGTAGGGAAGAGCAGGAGTGGGTTGAGAAGTGTCCGGGGCAGCCTATGGCGTGTGTTGTCACCGGAGATTCTGCATCCAGGGAGTCACATTCTGGTCAACAATCTTTAGATCAGCGGAGGAAGGGTACCGAGAAGGGGTGGAAGTTGATGCGGTTGAGAGTTTAGTGTCAACGGACCTTCTCGGGGACTCATTATTAGGACCACATTTCGAGTCTGGAGAAGACCCAGTAACTGTTCCTGAAGGGGCAGAGGATGGGCTTAAAAAGACGAAAGAGTTGAAGGAGGACAGTGATGCACAGTCGGGAGATGTAGCAACAAGGTATCCTGACGCGTACCCTATGAGAAATGGGTCGGCGAAGACGGTGGTCCGAAGCTTGCTAGTGTATTTTTCCCGGTATGGTTACCCGCAGGGGCTTCAGTCAGTCCAGGGACCCAACTTCACTTCTAGCCTCTTTGTACAAGCAATGCCGCAGCATGAGATTGTTGGGGTTGTGTCATCTGCGTATCATCCGGAGAGCCAGGGTGTGTTAGAGCGATGGCACTCCGCCTTGAAATCTGTGCTTCGTTGTTGTTGCTTTGAGAGTGGGAAGGATTGGGATCTTGGCCTGCCATGTGTTTTGTGTGCTGTGCGGGAGGTACCTGGGGAGAGTTTGGGATTCAGCCCTAATGAGCTCGTCTTTGGACACCGTGTCAGAGGGCCTCTCCATATGGTTGAAGAAGTATGGGAGGGCGCAGAAAAACCTTGTTCCATGCTCAAGTGTGTCCTCAACAGTCGAGAATGGATGTTGCGCAGTCTGGAGTGGCTGGCCGTAATTTCACTAGCTCTCAGGCCCTCAGGAAGGACAGGTACGACCTCAAGGTTGAACTCGGGGAGTTTCACGTGGGTCAGGAGGTGTTGATTCTACTGCCCCGTGTAGGTCACCCCTTATCCGCGAAGTACGCTGGTCCTTATAGGGTGGTGGAGGAGCTATCGGACCTGGTTTACTTGGTAGCCACTCCAGACAGACGGAAGCGCAATCAGTTATGTCATGTTAATCCCATGAAGGAGTATGGGAGGCACCCCCCTGAGCCTCTCACTGTGCCTGTGATGATGTTTAGCAGTCAAGGTGGAGAAGGAGAACGGGACAGTCAAGCTCAGGTGGAGGATAACTGGAAGGATAAGAAGTTCAAATGGGCGCCTGAGTGTGAGAAGGTGTTTAGAGAAGTAAAACACCTGTTGTGCACTCACCCGATCCTCAGGGCCCCTGACTTTAGCCTACCTTTCCAACTAGCAATGGAGGCTAGTGGTGTGGGGGCTGGTGCCGTCCTTGTGGAAAAGGACGATGATGGGCTGGAGCATCCTGTTAGTTTCTGCTCGGAGAACTACAATTCGGCCCAGGGGACCTGCTCTGTTGTCGAGGAGGAGCTGCTGGTGGTTGTGCTTGCGCTCGGGCATTTCGAGGTCTATGTTCCAGCCTATGGTCCGGTCGTTGTAGTTTACCTAGATCATCACCCTCTCAAGTTCTTGGACCAGTTTCACAATCGGAATATGAGGCTGACCAGGTGGTCACTAAGGTTATTGGTATATAACCTGGACATACGCCATATTGCCGGTTGTGACAACGTGGTTGCAGATGGTCGTTCAAGGGTATATGATCCTGGGTAGATTGACACACGGGTAGCCACCTGCTTTAGTTTGGATATTATTTTGCGCTTGGTGCTTGTTGGCTCTCGGTTGTAGCCCAGCGTATTGGGTCGTAAAGCAGGAGTTGAGCGTTTGGTATAGAAGAAAAAACTAGGCTTGCCCCTATAGTGCAGCCGAAATAAACAAATTATAAACATAAAAATCAAATAAAAACTCTTTCTTAGATAGTTGAATTTTTTTAGTATGTTATAGCAGTAATTCTGAGTTGCACTCCTCTCAGAATGCTGGGCTAGAGAAGCTCGCTCTTGAGGAGCATAACTACATATAATTTAACCTATGGTGTTGGGGAGGGTTATAATTTTGAAAAATGTTTTGTTGAAGAATTGTGCCAGATATATTACTGCCGCTGGGTGATGGGAAGTGGAGATATAGCATGGGTTCTAACCATCAGATTTTTGTGAGCCTTGGGGCCTCTGAGAAAAATCTTGGGGGGGGTGTGACGTTAACCACTCCGTTAGAACCGCATGGCTTGTCCTACAGTGACTCGCTAGGATCGCCAGGGCAGTGGATGGGGCTACAGTTTATGTATTAGAGTGTGCTTTATTTCATATGAAAGCTCGTGTCATGGGCAGTCCAGAAGGCTCTTTGTTTTCACCCATGTCAAGGCTTTATATATTTAATTGTAAAGTATATATTTTATCATTAACTAGTAATGATGGGATCTGGGAGAGAGAGAGAGTAGAACAGAGTGAGTGGGAGCGCGTAGTGTTTTAGTCTCGCTTGATGACCTCACGGGTGGCTGCCTCGTGGGGGCTGGTAGAGAGAGGTCTTTCCCATGCTGTTAGCTCCCTTGCTAGTGGCTATAGGACTTGTAACCGCTTTTTTCCCACGCGGCTCGAGCTAGTGCGAGTATATATACAGTTCCTCGCCACTCTCTCCCTCAGATCTGGTTTCTAGAACGCACCCATCTTTTTCCCTTGCTATCTGTCCCCCTGCTCCGCACCTGAGAATCTTTTCCTCTGCCTACCTCTCTCTTTTTTCATATCTTTCACCACCTTGTTATTAATATTATACCCCCTCTGGTTAACTCTGCAAAATCAGCTTCATGCTGGCCAGTTGTATTGTGCGTTAAGGTCTGATATAACCCATGTATGTTAGTTGATAAGATAAGTGGATCACGAAGCATTGGTTGGCTTTCATATTGGCGCTTCCTATAATTACTAGTGTTCTGCTGGATTAGATAATGCTAGACTAGGAGTCTGATATTATAAGGTATTGTTTCCTATGAGTGCTGGCTTTAGTTAAAAGCTGCACGACATACCTGAGAACTGGAGTTGATTGAGTAAATTCTAGTCTGTGTGCCATTGAGAGTAGAGCATGCACGAATGAGGGCTTTTTGCCTATACCATTCTGCACTGTTCTAAGCTCGTTGTTTGTCTTTGAGGTACGCCAGGAGAACGCTTAATACTTCGGTATTAAGGTTTCTCAAGAGAGCTACCCTTCCCTATAACGTAATATTTGACGCACAGACTTGAGATTTGCACTAGGCATGCCATGCGCACCAGTACCTCGTATCATTGACTCTAGCTAGACTTTATCAGTCACAGTAGACATTAAAGTATATTAAACCAATTACTCTTTTTATGTATACCCGTTTATGATTACACAAGCATTTCGCAGCCTAGTTTGATGTATTGAACACAAACGACTTAGGCTCTTTTTGTTGATAGGAATACTGCATTGTCGTGGCGATTATTATTATTGTTGTAGTGTTTAGGATATTCTTGGCTCCGACGGCATTATATATTCTGCCTTTTTGTGTGCATAGCCTGCACGAGCATTGTTCCGCTGCCTGCCTTTTTGGGTTCCATTTCCGATACGAGCATCTTTATAGCATCTAACATTTAAAGAAGATTCCTTGTTAGTGTTGAAGGACTTTAGTGCACTTTCTTTCATGCAGGAGTGCCTGACATTTATTGATTAAAGTAACGTAAGCTGTAACTTCTCTTACCACCTTACTTTGCATACCATAACCAAGCACCTTCGGTTATAGGTAGTAATAGGCTGTTTTCACATAACATTAAGCCTAGAGTAGACGCACATTTATTGAGAGTTTGATAGCCTATTATTGCATATAGAACTCTGTAGAGTATTTGTGTTCTTTGTTCACTGGGAATATACATCAGAGGTTGGATCTAGCGCTTTCCGTTGTAGCATTTATGCCATTACTAGTCCAATGAATAAGAGCCCTGATATATTTAAACCCCAGTCGTAACAGATTGAAGTGGGTGAAAGAGTTAAGTGGATTAAAATTATAATTAAGGTGGAGAGTTAGAAGTAAAACTTTATGAAAGAGTTTGTGTGAGAAGAAAAGTGGGCGATTGAACTGTAAATGTAAAGAGTTGATGATATTTATGGGGATATTCATGTAAATACAATTTGGAAAAAGTTTCTATTTTGTGACTTTTTATCCGCTCTTGCAGTATGCTTAGCTTATTGAAATGGACATGATTTAAAAATATTTATCCAGTTTATAATCATAGCCTACTTCCCACATAAGTGATGAGTATATTTATGTCAATTAAGTTGGAAATCATATCTATTTTATCGATTAGATATCCGATCTTGCATTATGCATAGCTTAATGAAATAGGAATGATTTTATAATATATATTTTATTTATATTCATAACCTAGTTTTCAAATAAATTATACGTATGTGAGGGGCTAATGCAAGTCAGAAATGTCTACTGTAAAAGGGACGTGTAGGGTTTAGTGAGTTTCAGGGAAAGTCTTGGGTTGAGAGTGGTGGTAAGGGAGATATGGCAGTATATTGGGGTCACCCGCTCCACGGAGCCTTCCTGCTTCCGCGGAGGGTCCGAGGTCCACGTAATTTTAGAGATTGATTATGAAATTTGAATTTTTAAGTTAATTACACGGTTTTAATACATAAACAAGTGTATAAAATTACATATTATTTTATCTTCATGCATACAACAACAAAAAATCTTGGCTTTATTGATTTATTTTTATTTGTTTGCATTAACCTAACCAAAAAACCTAACCTAACCTAACCTAAGTGTATTTGGGGGCTATTAGGTTAGGTTAGGTTAGGCTTTTTGGTTAGGTTAAGTTAGGTTTTTTGGTTAGGTTAATGCTAAAAAAAAAAAAAAAAATAAAAAAAAAAAAAAAAAAAAAAAAAAAAAAAAAAAAAATCTAGTGGATACAAATTATATAGCAATGAAGCATAAACTGATAGGAACCCAAAACTACCATTATAAATGAGATCCCAGCTGTGGTGCGGCTCGTAAATATTGACCAAAGTTCCTTTGCACTAATATGGGAGGAGTATGTGTTGTAGATCATAATAAAGTCAATAAGTCATTGACCAATTTTTTTGTTTACTTGGCGAAGACTCGGCAGACGACGTACGCTAAACGCTATTTTCACCATTATATATATTATTTATTAGTAATCTTTTCTACTTTAATGCATGAAAATAAAATAATTTGTAATTTTATACACTTGTTTATGTATTAAAACCGAGTAATTAACTAAAATATTCAAATTTCATACTCCATCTCTAAAATTACGTGGACCTCGGACCCACCGCGGAGGCAAGGTTAAGAGATACAACAGGTTGGCGCACGCGCAGCCTGCTGACGTCACAATGCTGGACGAGAGAAAGAAAGGTAGAAAAACGCTCGCCTGCCAGCCAACCTGCTGCCACTAGACCCAGGGGTGTCCAACTCCAATATGCGGGCCTCATGCGGCCCCACTCCCTCTAGCATGAGGCCCGTGAACCAGTTTGGCCAAGTAGTGTCAAATATTGCATTTTTTCTAGAAATCTAGACATAATTATTATTTCTTAAATATATTATATATTGGTACTATATTAACTTAAGTACTAATTCTAGGAAGTATTTGTGAGAGTAAGAAGCTTTTAAAGTAGATAGGCCATATGCAGCTTCATGTGATCTTATGTTCTTATGTAATTGGGGTTGGGTGTGACAGGGATCTGCCTTGTGAGGGCCGATCGGCTTTTTGCAGACTCCCATTTTCTTAGGTTCTTATATTCATTCATTAGAGAGATGCAGAGTTAGAGGGGATTTGATAGAGGTGTTCAAGTGGGTTAGTGGGATTAATAGAGGGGACATGAAAAATGTACTAAAGCCCAGTGATAGCGAAAGAACTATAACAATTGTTTTCAAGATAGATACATTTCGTTTCAGAAAAGATATAGGCCAATAGTGGTTTGGTAACAGAGTTGTAGATAGGTGGAATAGGCTACCAAGTGCTATAGTGGGATCAAGAATGATAAGAGAGCTTTAAGATAAAATTAGATAGGCATTTGGACGAGATGGGTCTCTGTAACGAGTGCAAGACTAATTTATTCAACCTTTCTATATATGGAAGATATATAATATTATGGATAATTTTGGTCATTCTTCGTGGTACTGACTCCAAATAAACTATATATGTCCATTCTGTAATGAGGACATCAAATTTGAACAGCATAATCTGAACCTGGTATATACCGGTATACACACATACATACAAATAATTACATTCCGTAAAACCAAGTCGCTTCGGACTTGGGTCGTAACTTCGGATATTGGCGATAATAAGTAATAGCCACTTTTCAAGATGACTTCGGACACCATTTAGGATAAGGATAGCTCTCTTATTATGGGGGATAATTTTAGGAGGCTTCCTGGATTACCGCGCACTATCACCACGCATCACTTTACCTAGTTATATCTCTATAATGTGTTTACAGTCAGATATTGTTAAAAACTTCGACAAATTTCCGAAGTTACACGGTTTTACGGTTCATAGCCTACATACTACACACACACATATACTGTATATATATATATATATATATATAAATAATGCATCCAAAATGCATCCAACAACTTGACAATATAAAGGCATTTTGTTCAGTTAAAATAGAAGAGCTGCACTTTCACAGGGCATTATACAGTAGTTATAGCATCACGGTATGAAGTAAAAGAAAACGGAGGATGATGCTGGCTCGGCTGCTCCTTTGAGAATGAATGGTAAACAGTCGAGTGACCTCCGACCCTTCCTTCCTCGTGACGCCATGCGCGAGCGGGTACGAGTTTGAGTGACCCCATGCTCCAATCTGTTGTATCTCTTAACCTTGCGCGGAGGTAGCTAGGCTCCGTGGAGCAGGTAACTCCAATATACTGCCATAGGGAAGTTGGGAGAGCGGCTCAGAGCGCGGGGAGACGGTCTACCTAAAGCTGTGACGTCACGGACCTATCGCTCAGGCCTTGTATAGAGAAGGCATTGGTTAAGGCCGGTATCAAACGAACCCGTTTCCCTCAGTTTTTATGTTTAACACTGGTCTTGCAGCTTATGAGGTCAACATTTAAATTATTGCTATACCCCAAATTCATCAATCATCAGTCTAGTTACCGATACCAGTGCAAAATATTCCAGAAATGTTGCTAGAAAAATGTTAGCATTGAATGTTGACTATAAAAGCTCTCGTGTGATACCTGCTTAACAGGGGGGGGGGGGGGCCTTTGTCGCCAATAGCCAGTCATGGAGAAGACCATCACTGTTCAATTGCACTCTGCTTATTAATTTTATTCATTGTATTGATTTTCAAAATGTATACAACTTTCCCTTTCTTCCTCACCTGCTCTCTGTAATTCTAAACATGATGGAGGTCTAGGGAACAATCTAAAAACCTCCCCTTAAGGGGGATGAGTTTATTTATTTGCTCATTTGTGTATTTGTTTATTATATTTTTAACTTCCTCATTAGACCTCCATCAATCTTACCCCCCCCCCCCCCCCAAGACCCTCCTTCAAAATATATTTGTAAATTTTTCGATAGAAAAGTGTCCCGGCCAAAGGCCGATTCCTCTTACAGTGCAGGCTCGCTATTGCTCGCCAGGTAGACATTTACATCAAAATGCCACGAAGTCTTAATATTGACAAAGAAATGGACCGAAAGGTCTTAAAATCGCTAAACTAATGGGCCGATCTTCTTAAAATCTGAAAATTAATGGGGCTAAACATGAGGAAGAAGGGGGACCAGAAACGCAAACCAACTAAAAACCTCCTGTTAGAAAGGAGGCACCGCGCTCTTCTGCCAGAATACCTGGCCCATCACGATGCTCATTTAGCTTATACAACTTTCCCTTTCTTCCTCTTTACCTGGGCCCCGCTCACACAATAGCGGTTTTCCCATTCAGTACCGGTGGACAAGGAGGATACAACCTTAAGGGGAGATTGGTGAATATATTTGATTATCGTTTTATATTTGAATTATTTTATAGTTTCCTCCCTAGACCTCCATCAACCGGTAAAAAACACCCCTAGCCCCCCTTTCAAGAACATTTTTTACATTTTCGGTAGCAAAAAGCTCCGGCCAAAGGCCGGTTACTCTTGAAATTACAGGTTCGCTATCGCTTGCCAGGAAAAAATACACCTAAATGGCAGGAAAGGTCTTAATATTGACAACTAAATGGGGTGTAATGTTTTAACATCGCCAAACTAATGGGCCAAACGTCTTAAACTATAATAACCAATGGGGCTAAACACGTGGGAGAAGGGGGCCGGAAAAACTAGCCCATCTCCCCTTAAAAAGTAGAAATCCAAGAAATAGGTAGAAGTTGTTTATTTATATTTTGTTTCTTACCTTCACTTTAAGGGGGGAGATCTTGGTTTTAAGGGGGGAGATCTTGGTTTTAAGGGGGGAGATCTTGGTTTTAAGGGGGGAGATCTTGGTTTTAAGGGGGGAGATCTTGGGTTTTGGTCTATATATACAGTATATTTATTAATTTATTATTTAGTTTCCTCGCTAGACCTCCATCAAGCTTAGAAAAATACCCGGTCAATATACAGGAGGCGCTACAATATAGGTAGCAAAATTATAATGGTAGTTTTGGGTTCCTATCATCATATGCTTCATTTCTATATACTTTTTTATCCCCGGGAAAAAAGAAAAAAACATCTTGGGTTTTTTCTTTTTTTCTTGGATTTTTTTGTTTTTGTTTTTTGTATTAACCTGACCAAAAAACCTAACCTAACCTAACCTAAATGTATTTGGGGGCTATTAGGTTAGGTTAGGTTAGGTTTTTTGGTTAGGTTAATGACCAAAACAAAAAATCCCAAGAAAATAAATGAAAACTCCCAAGATTTTTTGTTTTGTTCCCAGGGATAAACAGTATATAGAAATGAAGCATAATAATGATGATAGGAACCCAAAACTACCATTAGAATTTTGCTACCTATATTGTAGCGCCTCCTGTATATTGACCAAATACCTCCTAGACACCCTTTCAAGATAAATTTGTACATTTTTCGGTAGACAAATTTTCCGGCCGAAGGCCGGTTCCTTCAAAAGTTAGAGGCACGTTTTCGCTCGCTAGGTAAAATTCGACATCTAAAAGGCACAACAGGTTTTAATTTTGACAACAAAAATGAGGTGAAAGGTCTCAAAATCGCCAAACTGTGGAGTGGAAGTGGAGTGGTTGCATTGAGGCAGTTGGACAAAATTCAAAATAAAGCTATTAGATTAATCAATAACCCTGCAATCACACAGGACCTTCCTACATTATCCATACGAAGAAACGTTGCATCCCTTGCATTATTCTACAGATATTTTCACAGCAATTGTTCCGAGGAACTTGCTTCAATTGTGCCGCCTCTCCACATCTTTTCCCGTAGAACTAGGGCAGCTGAAGGCGCCCATGAATTTACTATTTCTCCTCCACAATGCAGAACTTCTGCTTATCAAAATTAATTTATCCCTCGAACTACTACTCTTTGGAATTCACTTCCCTCGAGTTGCTTTCCACAAACTTACAATCTACAAAAGTTTAAATCCAGTTGTTACAAACATTTTATGAATGGAGGATGCCTTTAGGCACATGGACCTTTTTGTTTTATGTGTTTTTCCTTCCTCCGTTCATGGTCTCTTAAAAAAACAAAAAAAAATAACGGAACAAACTTCTTAAAATCTCAAAACCAATATGCTAAACATGAGGAGAAGGGGTTCCAGAAAAATCGAGTACTACTACCCCCTTAAATGAGTGTACCCATCACCCCCTACTCAAGCGAAACCCATGGCTACGCTTTAAACCGCTGTTGTACCGGTGTCATCCGTTTTATAGGATTCTGGCAACTATTAGACGATTATATTCAGCTTAGGAAGGCCCTCTAGCAATAATATGGCTTCAAACTACCTCAACTAACCCTTTCAATTACCACAAATCTTTCCTAAAAGCTGCACAGTATCGTCTATATACGGTAGGTAGAATAAAATATAACCCACGTCGCTGGTACTCAAATGGTTAAAAGTTAATGGGAAGTGTAGGATATTCTTAGACCCCGTTTTCCCTCATGTTTAACCCCATTACTTTTCAGATTTTATGATGGTCACCCCATTAGTTTAGCAATGTTATGACTTTCAGCCCCATTTTTCTAGTAAATATTAAAATCTTTCAATTCAATTCAATTCAACAAATCTTTATTGTCACAGATACAAAGAGATTACATTACACGTGGTCTAAATTACAATTATGTGTTTAACCTGTGACAAAGAGGATGTGATGCCTTATGGTATACGCCCCCAAGTGCAATGTAGGTGTCAATATTTTCGTGGCGAGCGATAGCGAGCCTGAAATTTAAGAGGAAACTGTTTTCGGCCGCGACATTTTCTATTTAAAAATGTACAAATTTATCTCTAGGGGAGGGGGAGGGGTTCTTGGGTGTGTTACTAAGATTGATGGAGGTCTAGCAAGAAAACTAAAACAAATATATATAGAAATAAATAAACGAATTAATAAACCCTACAGCCTTAAGCACGTGACTATGATTATATTTCCAATTAATCGAATATTACCATAAGATATATTTTAAATCCCATCCATTCTATCTCCCTTTCTATATTCAGAGTAGGATAAGGGGTTATTTCCAATTGACGCATTTTTTTCTGGACACCTTTCTCCCTCATGTTTAGCCCCATTGTTTTTGAGATTGTATGATGTTCGACCCATTAGTTTGTTTTTTAAGATCATTCGCCACATTTCTGTCAATGTTATGAACGTTTGTGCCTTTTAGGTGTTGATTTTTTCCTGGCGAGCGTTTACGAGCCTGTAATTTAAGAAAATGTAAAAAGTATCTTGAATGGGGGTCAAGGGGATGTAATTTTAAGCTTGATGGGGTAGGCCTAGGGAGCAAAAAAAAAAAAAAATCCTCAACTGATCAGTGACACAATGGGATGCAACTTACATCCTAAATGAACAACTAGGTAAACTATAAATCAAGCACTTAACCCACTGAGCCCCAAGCCATGTACTATCATACAAAAAGTATCCTTACTCTCGTGAACGCTGAGTTTCATAAGGTGGGGTACGATTCGAGCTGGGCTACCAACCGATCCTACGCTCAAACAATATTTTCCATATTACTTCGTCCATTGAGTCTAAATGGTGCGTGTCATTTTAGTAAGGATAGTTTTTTGTATGATAGTACATACCAGGATCAGCCACTTGTCATTTTTGTTTTCTTCCTGAAAACACATGGGATGAGTTAGTAATGAAGGAAACAAAAAACGCTCAACTAGGTCATTTAGGGGTCCTGGGGGCGACGGAAAGTTGCAATTAACATGGAGTGATGGGTATGCAATATAAAGAAACATCACTCCAGCACGTGCCCACACATACGCGGATGAACTTGGAGTATTGCCAACCATCGGTATTGTTCCGTGGGATCTTGAAGTAGTTTCCATACAAATCTGAACCCTCTAGGTGCCATAGAACAAGAGTAATTAAGGCGAACACAACCGTTGCATCTCTGGGACCATGCATTACATACCTAGGCAACGCACAACACGCGGGTCTCGCTGGTGTTGAAGGGGTTAAAGGGAAGTTATTCTATTTTCTAGTATTTTTCTCATTAATATATATTTTCTTCTAGTTTGCTCCCTGGACCTTTAACAAGCTTTTAAAAACAACCCCAAGAACCCCTTTCAAAATGCATGTGTAAAGTTGTCCAAGCTTGCTATCGCTCACCAGGGAATAATAGACACCTAAATGGAACGATAGGTCTTGAATTTGACAACAAAATGGGGCAACAGGTATTAAAATCGCCAAACTAATGGGGTAAACGTCTTAAAATCTCATAAATAATGGAACTAAACACGAGGGAGAAGGGAGTCCAGAAAATACAAAATACCTCCCCCCCCCCCTCTGGACATTCCTTATCCGTTTCCAGACACCCCTTAAGGAGGAGATGGGCCCTTTTTCTGGCCCCCCTTCTCCGTCATGTTTAGCATAGTTTTTGAGATTTTAAGACGTTCGTTCCGTTAGTTTGGCGATTTTGAGACCTTTTGTCTCTCATTTTTGTCATTATTAAGACCTTTCGAGCCATTTAGTTGTCGATTTGTTCATGGCAAGCGACAGCAAGCCTTTAATTTTAGAAGGAACTCGCCTTCGGCCGGGACATTTTTTACCAAAAAATTTACACATTTATCTTGAAAGGGGTCTAGGGGGTGTTATTTTAAGTTTGATGGAGGTCTAGCGAGGAAACTCAAAAATAAATATGTACGGTATACGGATAGACCAAAAAACAAGGACTAACTCTTGTTCCCTACCTTTGCTCGTAAGAAGGTCGTATCTATATCAAGGTTGACTCCATACTTTTGATTTTTTTTTTTTTTTTATATATATGTGATTGAGTGAGACGAAAGACGAATTGCCTGTAGCGAGTGCCTCCCTCAGAGTTGAATGAGTGACTGAGCAAAAATCACGGGACGTTCGATCAAAAAAACCTGGACACGGTGTTTGAAGCAATTTAAGTCATAGAAAGAGGGAAAGACTGATTCTGGGAGAGTTCCAGAGCTAATCAGTTGAATAGAAGAAAGAATGAGAATAGCGTTTCACTCCTGGGTTGGAGAGTTGCACAGAGTAGGGGTGGGATTGTGTTGCAAGATGAGTACTACGCATCCTACGTAGAGGTGGTGGTATCCACTGGGAAAGCTCTGAGGAGCACTGATAAGTGTAGTAGCGATAGAATAGCGAGAGAGATGCAACATTGCGGCGAAGAGAGAGAGATCGCAGAGAGTTGGTGAGTGGATGGAGTTAATGATACAAAATGCTTTCTTTACTACTATGTCTAGGAGTGTGGTGTGAGAGGATCCTCTCCACCCATGTGAACAATACTCAACACATGGACGCAAAGTGCCCCTGTACAGAGCCAGAAGCTGTGCAGGGGTAAACAACACGTTGAGGCAGTTGAGCAAACCCAGCTTCTGGGAGGCTGCCTTATAAAGACTGGTAATAACGGTCATTCCAAGTGAGAGCAGCAGAAAAGAGACACCTAGAATATTGAGAGAAGACGAAGGATTGATTTTTGTATTGTTGAACTGTAAGGGATAGTCCTCTGGGAGTTCTGGAAGGGGTAGTAAGATGAAGAAATTGGGTTTTGGAAGCATTAAAGGTAACAAGGTTTTCTCTGCCCCAAGTTGAAATAGTAGTTAGATCAGAAGATAAGTGTTGCATGGCTTCCTTACTTTTGTTTAAGTGTTGCCTGGCTTCCTTACTTTTGTTTAAGTGTTGCATGGCTTCCTTACTTTTGTTTTTTAAGGGATTGCTGGCTGGGGCGTTCGGGAAAACTAATTGAGAAATGTAAGGTAGAGTCATCTGCGTACGAATTATGAACATTAAAAAGAGATTGGAGATAGGACACAGCCCTGAGGACCGGAATTGATAGATTGAGGAAGTGGGTGATGGCCATCCACAACCGCAGCTATGGAACGGCCTGAAAGGAAATTAGAGACAAAGGCTTAGATGGAGGGATAGAAACTAAAGGAGAGTGTACAAATAAAAGATTTCTGCCAGACTCCATCGAACGCCTTCGATATGTCTAGTACACTAGAAAAGGTCTCACCAAAGTCTGGAAAGGAGGATGACCAAGAGTTAGTAAGATATGAAAGAAGATCACCAGCAGAGCCACCCTTAAGGACACTATACTGCGACCTGAGAGTATATTATGAGAAGAGTAATGCTTCAGAAATTTGGATGCAAAAATAGTTTACAAAACTTTAGAGTATTCCTTTTATTTATGTACTTAACTTTTAACCGTCTTTGTTGTGTAATGGGCTGGTCCTATCCAGAGTGAGGTTTGGCATCCTCTACCCAACCTTAGCCGTTTCTGTCTATCTCTTCTACTGTCCTACTTTTCCTTCTGGGGGCAAGAGGCTAGGAATCCTCCTCCCCTTTTCAAATTAATCTACTAGACGAGACAGAGAAAGGGGCGAGGGAACGCGACAATGTTCCCGGACCCTAAGAACTGGAACATTCAATGTGGTTTCTGTCTGGTTTCGAGTCAGCCACTCTCAGCTATGGGGTATGTGCCCGAGTATAATTATACATACATACATACATACATACTGTGGAAAATATCCGTTGTTGGAATTTACCCACCAAGAACTCCTCACCTTCGATCGTTAGGGTATTAACAGCTAAAGCGGGTAGATAAAATTACGAAGGACCACTAGAATATATCTAGACTTAAACATTCGGTAAATTAAGAAACAAGAGTAAAGTTAACCTACTTGTATTGTTGAGATACTTAAGTGCAAGGCAGAAAGAATTACTTTAGTAGACTGTTGTTGTTGTTTGTTGTTCCCCAAGCTGCCTGGCCGAACAGCCCCAAGGCCCGAGCAAGGCCAAGGCCATAACCGAGCGCCCCCACAGAACCCTCCCCGCCGACCACAATAAAGCCTGGGTGACCGAAGCCACTCCATGGCGGGAGCTGAGGAGGGTGCGGAAATGCCCGGGAAACCAAAGCCCCACCAAGGCCCTGTGTCCCTCAGCAATTATGAAGAGAAAGTTGAGGGCAAGGGAAAAATGTGACGCTTTGGCTTCCAATCTTGGTAGATTGGAAGGTCAATCCACGTTAGAGACGCCGTCACTTGAGATCTAGAAACTATATAAGTAAAAGGAACAGTCGGAGTAAGCTATGGTATGGCAGAGATTGCTCAGTTCTCACTCTAATAGACCAGCCCATCACCACATGACTAGAACCCAATCCTCTCAGCATCAGCTAGGAAAGGCCCTAGAAAGCCGCCTTGGCGGGGTTAGCTCCCCTATTTCAACCCTTTTCGGGTTGGGCACCCGCCCAAGTCAGTAGACTGTACTGACAATATAAAGATGATGTAATTATATTTATACATCAATTTTATCTTGGCCTACAGATTTCTTATACCATGCATTTCATTCATATATGTGTATAAATGCCCGTAAAATGTATTACTGATCCTGAAAAAGAAAACAAAAATATCCTCTATATCGCCTACCTCGCAAGAGGCGGGTGGCTTTGTTTTACATCCGCCGCGAAGAAATTGAAGCGTTGGGGAAAATATGTTTTTTTCCCCCTACTGTTTAAATATGACGATTTCAATAAATCCTGGATGTAAGGGGGGGGGGGGGCACTCCACCCTCTTAACATATTTTGTATCCCACGGCAAACGGTTATAAGAACATAAGAAAATGGGAGTCTGCAGAAAGCCGATTGGCCTAAGCAAGGCAGATCCCTGTCCCACACAACCCCAATTCATTACAAAGCCCAATTATAGGCTTCACACTCTAATACCCTGAGGATCATCTTACCAAAACGGTTAGAGATTAACGCAGTATTATGGAGGTCTGCAGAGCGCTGATTGGCCCAACCCGGCTGATCCCCCTTCACACCCAACCCTTCTCGTCCATATGCTTATCCAATTTTATCTTAAAGCTCCCTACAGTTTTAGATCCCACTATAGCACTTGGTAGTCCATTCCACCCATCTACAACTCTGTTACCAAACCAATACTTGCCTATATCTTTTCTGAAACGAAATTTATCTAATTTGAAACCATTGGTACGAGTTCTTTCGCTATCACTGAGCTTTAGTACATTTGCCATGTCCCCTTTGTTAATCCCACTAACCCACTTGAACACCTCTATCATATCCCCTCTAACTCTGCGTCTCTCTAACGAATGTAAACCTAATTTCTTCAACCTTTCTTCATACGAAAGATTTCTAATATTATGGATCATTTTTGTCATTCTACGCTGTACTCTCTCCAATGAATCTATGTCCATTCTGTAATAAGGACACCAAAATTGGACAGCATAATCCATATGGGGTCTCACTAATGACAAGTAAAGTTTTAAGATAACATCAGCAGTTCTGTTACTCACACTCCTAGAGATGAACCCGAGAATCCTGTTTGCCTTATTACGAACGCTTATACACTGTTTTCTAGGCTTCAAATCATTGCTAACAAACACACCTAGATCTTTCTCGAAGTCTGAATTTTCTAATTCTAAATTAGCTAGTTTATATTTAACATTTGTTTGCATCTTCCCTATCTTTAATACCTTGCATTTGTCAATGTTAAACTTCATCTGCCAATTTACTGACCATTCATGTAAGGTATCTAGATCCCTTTGGAGGCACTCTATATCGCTATCTGAATCAATTGATCTCCCTATTTTAGTATCGTCTGCGAATTTACTTATCCTACTAGTTATACCTAAATCTAGGTCATTTATGTATATAAGAAACAACAGGGGACCTAATACCGATCCCTGGGGGACACCACTTTTGACTGGTCCCCATTCTGACTTGGTACCATTTATGCTGACTCTCTGCTTCCTACCAATTAGCCATGACCTAATCCATCCTAACAACGCCCCACCTATTCCATGTGCCTCAACCTTTCTCATCAATCTCTCATGAGGGACTCTGTCGAAAGCTTTACTGAAATCTAAATATAATATCATATGACTTGTCATTATCTACTGCTTCATATACCTCTGAGAAAAAACTAAGCAAATTAGTAAGGCAAGACCGTCCCTGAGTGAATCCATGCTGAGAAGAATTGATTAAGTTAAATGTTTCTAAGTGGTTTCTCATTTTCCTAGCAATAATTGACTCTAGTAGTTTTCCTATGATTGAAGTGAGACTAATGGGACGGTAATTGGATGCTATTGATTTATCACCTTTTTTGAAGATCGGAACTACATTTGCAAGCTTCCAAGCTTCTGGAACTATACCTGTTTCTAATGACTTGTTAAATAGAAATGTTAATGGATAACTTAACTCATCTCTGCATTCTTTTAATACTCTAGCATATACCTCATCAGGACCAGGCGATTTATGAGGTTTCAGTCTGTTAATTTCCTTAACCACATCATTTCTACTTATAGTAACCGTACTTAACCTATTTTCTATACTATCACTGTATACCTTACGGACTTCTGGAAACTGTGCCAAATTTTCATTAGTGAAAACGGAAAGAAATTGACTATTTAATGTACTGCACATTTCTAAATCACTTTCTGTCAATTTTCCTATCGAAGTTTTACGGGGACCAATTACATCTCTAACCTTGGATTTATATAGTTGGTAAAAAGCTTTAGGATTATTTTTTGAATCATTGGCAACCTTAATTTCATAATTTATTTTGTCTTTACTAATATCCTTTTTTACCTGTTGTGATAGATTCTGATAGTAAGCAAGTAGGTGAATTTCGCCTTATTTAATTTGTCTATATATTCCTCTCTTTTTTCCTAGAAGATCTAATAGTCTATTATTCATCCATTTGGGTTGGTTCTGTGTTGATCTAAATTTTCTTTTGGGGATATATTTATTTTGCGCATTGAATACTGACTTGATAAAATTATCGTATGTATCTACCAAGTTTGACGTCTCCTCCTGACTTAAGATGACAGGTGCCTGAGAAAGGATACACTCATTTGGACACCTGGATCGACTTAATTTTTTGACCATAGGGTCCGCTAACAGGGCTTCTCTTAACCCACCATAATTGGCTTTTCTGAAGTCAGGTATTAATGTTGTATTCTCTCTGATATTACCTTTCCATTGTATATTAAAATACACAGAATTGTGATCACTATTTCCTAGGTGGTCCCCGATTTCTACACTATTTATCATATGTTCATTGTTACTGAAAACTAAATCGAGAATATTATCACCTCTAGTCGGCGTATCTATGAATTGAGATAAAAAACTATCTTGTACTACCTCAATAAACTCCTTTGAATCAGAGTCGCCTATTTGTTGCTGCCAATCTATATTAGGGAAATTAAAATCCCCCATAATGCACACGTTGCTAAGCCCTGATGCTATTTTAATTTCCTCCCATAATGATGTTCCGTCATTTCTACTCATATTTGGCGGTCTATACATAACTCCAATAACTAAAGTCTCACTACCTTCGTTAACTTCTACCCAAACACTTTCATTTTCATTATTTACTCTAATACCTGATTTAGTACAGCTTTTTAATGAACTCCTGACAAACACTGCTATACCGCCACCCCTCTTACTTGTTCGGTCATATTTAAACAAACTATATCCCGGTATATCAAACTCTGCTAAAAAATGCCTGGTTTCTGTATTAATCCATGTTTCAGTTAGCGCTATTATGTCTATATTTTCTTTGCTAACCAGTGCTCTAAGTTCGTTCATTTTGTTACATAAACTCCTGCAATTTGTATAATAAACACTCAAACTATTACTTGTATTTGCAACTATTTTTCTATTGTTTTTAACTAATTTATTTTTACCTGTTGAACTACTGGACCTAGACGGAAAATCTACGCTATCAGAATGTTCGTTATTACTATCAATTTGATGTGGCTGGGATTCTATTTTACTTACACACCTATGGTTTATTAACCAACCCCCGCAACAAACTTGTCGAGTGAGCTGGCTAAGGTCGAAACTCCTAGTCGAGAGAGATGTACTCCATCCTGGGCATACAGTTCATCCTTACCGTAGAAGAGGGTCCAGTTATCCAGGAATGGAATAGTATTTGCCTTGCAATACTTCTCCAGCCGGCTATTTACACCAATAGCCCTGGAGGACCATTCCTTCCTTACCCCTCTTCTTGGTAGGATACTGTGTACCACAGGAACTCCACCCTTCTCCTTGATCCTCTCCAACATTTCCTGGTACGTGGTGAGCAACTCCTCAGTCCTGCATTTCCAAATGTCGTTGCTCCCTGCGTTGAGGAAGATGATGGGGTCCTCTCCACTCGCTTCCATGACACCATCTAGCTTTTCTGCCACCTTCTCGACTCCGGCACCAGGCAGACAGACAACTTTACCAACATGTGTGTTAGTAGCCCTACCAAGGTATTTAATCATTGAATCCCCTACAATTAAAATAGACTTAGCTGTTTTCTGTTGCCGGCCTGTAGCAGGAGTTGTAGCAGCAACAGCAGCAGACTTCCCCCCCTCCCCTCTCACTGCCTCGATGATCGCCACTTCCTCGCCATCACTCTCATCAGCCAAGGTGCTGAAGTTGTTGTGGGCCTTGAGTGGCTGCCTTTTCAGCTTGCAGGCCGTTGCACTGGTTGACACCACTTTCCAAGGGGCTTCACGATCCCTGGGAACACTTCCGGTAGCCTCACACTTCTTTTCCGCCATAGCTAGTCTCAAGGCCAAATTTTCATCTTTGAGACACTGAATCTCCTGCTCCACACTCTCCAGTCTTTCTTGCAAAGCAAGACAAAGCTGGAGAGTATGGGAGGAGACAGCAGACTCATCAACAACAGCCATCACTAAGAAAGTTCACTAGGACCTCACTAAGGGTAAACCGGTTCACTAGCGGTCACTGGGGACGTCCGCACAGGTCAGGGGTCAGAGGGCAACTGACCCGTCCCCTATATTATGGCCAAATAGTTATTTTTCCTGAGTGAAGGGGTGTGTTTTTAGATTGTTGTTTAATGGGTAAATATTCATTTCCGCCTATTATCACATATCAAAACACCCTTACACCACTCTAAACTAGATAAAAACAATCGAAACGAGTTTTAGATAATATGCTGCGTAACGACACAACACGAGTTGTTTATGTTGTACCAAGAAGAATCTAATAAGGAGAGAGCTCTTAAACGACCTCCCAATTGATCCCTAGTCTTGACCAAGCACCCCTGAAGATGGCTCTGCCATCGGTGGTGCATCGTCTGCTCACTTACAAATATCACTGGGAGCTGCCAGTGCGTGGCAGCAGATACAAACATGGCACCAACAAAAAACACGGTAACAGCTGTGTTGTTTGTGGAAAATACAAGCGGAAGCATTATACATTCATATTTCACTTCTTTCCAAAAGGTAAGGTGAAGTGCTTAGTCAAAAGTAGGGTGTATCTACAACGAGTATACAGTATATAGTATACTCACATACGAGTGTATAATCATGGCTGACTGAATACATACTCCAGAGACATCATCTCGGTAAATAGCTGACCCATGAATGCTGGCATTTGTATCATTGCAGACGTTTGTTATGGCTCAAGAACCTTGACATGAACCTGAAGATGAAAACACCTGATCAGCTGAACTAAGTCCCGTGTTGTGTGAAGCAGCCACTTTTAAGATGACCAGTATTGCGGGGTTGGCCGCCTGACGTCTGATGCTTTACAATTTACAGATGGTTTAAATAATATTAATGAATAGCACAATCTACTCATGCTGGATATATATACCTTTCACCTGATCGGTTATATCTTTAATGTAAGACATACCCTCAATTTGATGTTCTTAGTGTTTATGGAGTGTGAGGTTGGAATTACTTGCTTAGGCTATTGTATATTATTCATGAATACACAGAAATGCAATAAACGGTAGTGGAGAAATTCCCCTAGCATTGTATTGTGCTGCAGTGGTCGACCTGAATAGTAAACACGTAACATCGATAGCAAATATATTTATAAACACGTACAACATGAGGCAAAAGATGTGTTCCACACTATTGGTAATGTTGTTGCTGAAGGGATGTGTATTTATTAGTGTATGACGTGTATGGGTAGAGCTGCAGAAACATAAATTACTCGAGAGACAGTCATTGGGATGATTGCTGTGGTTGTCTCGCATATTACTTCGTGAGAGATAATTGCGTACCGGTATGTCTTTATTTGCTGCTCACCAATTAAGCAGTGCAAGTAATATGAGGAACTGTATGATTCACAATGTACTGTGTGTGTGTGTTTGTTTATTTACTGTTCAGTAAACGTACGAACACTATGGGGAACATATGGCTGAAATCCATACAGGTACTGAACAAAATTTAAATGTAAGGAACCAAACCAATACAAGATATAGACGTTGAGTAAACTACATATATAACAAAGGTATTATATTAGATCAAGTATTTTATACAGCAAAAGGTAAAATTGCACAAATACTAGATTGTATACATGGAATGTAACACAATATATTTAGTTGTAGTAGTATATGGACCGATGTAGGACAATAATGATAATGACAAAACTGGGATCACAATTTAAACATCATGGGTGACTTTTACAGTAGCCTACTACTTAGATATAGGCCTATAAGAGCTATTATGGATTGTGAAAAAATAAGAGATATTGAGCACTGCAAGCGGTAGCCTATAGATATTAGAAACTATATAGTTATAGCTCGAATATAACCGTTATCTAAAGAACGGTACATTCTCTAATGAGTGGTATAAATTGTATAGTTACTGTTCGAAATTTACCGTTCTCTATTGGGGGGTGGTACTTGACGTTTGATGGGATAAGTATCAGGGGCCTACAACCAAAAGCAGAGAGTCACCTCTCCTTATAAAATTCTTCTTGGTCCAATCCCTTTAGTTCGAGACTGTTTCAATTTGTCGAGGCTTCATTGGTTACCATTTCGAGAGAGTCAACTGATATATTTGATAAATATGCATGTTTAATTTAGAGATTTGAAACATAGTACATTTTCATATGAATTTCATTGTGTGGTTCGAAGCATAAACTACTTCGTAATTATAATGAACAATAGCTCGAGTTATAAATGATAATTTATATATTCCATGTAGTAACTTAGAAATCATCATTATAATAGTTTTACATATATTACACCCTTATTGATATAAGAACATAAGAACATAAGAAAATGGGAGTCTGCAGAAAGCCGATTGGCCTAAGCAAGGCAGATCCCTGAATATATTGGTCTGTAGGGCCACACACAATCTCTCCATTTAATAGGAGTAGCATTTTGTCTTATCCGTAGATAGAACTAGAAACCTCTCCCTTATATAGGAGTAGCATATTTGATATCCTTAAACCTAGAAAACATTTGATATATATCTTTATCCTAATAAACCTACACCAACCTGTCAGTAAATCTGACATCCTCTGCGAGGGAGAAAACTTCACTATACTGTCAGTAAGCCTGACGCATACGTACATACATACATATATACGTACACACATATACATACATACATACATACATACATATATGTGGGGTAACTGATAGCGCGTCTGGCTCACAAACAGAAGGTCCCGGGTTCGAGACCCGGGCGGGGAAGAGACCTTTGGGCTAGTCCCCTAACGGTGTAGCCTCTGTTCACCTAGCAGTATAAATAGGAACCTGGTATAAGTGGATGAGGTTGTGACGTCCCATCTGAGGTTGGTGATCGGTTACAAGGTGAGATGGGTATCGTACTGGTCAACCTAAGCTACTGGTCAGCCTAAGCCTTCGGGTGAGACTGGTACCGTAGTGAGAATGGTATCGTACAGATTAACCCTAAACCTTCGTTTCCAGATGTCGCCAATTGGCTAAAATACAGACTACACACACAACCATTCCAACGATACATAAACACTTAACATGCATTTCACGCAATACATTCCCAGTTAAGGAGGCGCGATAATAATGAGCTTAGCTCGCATTGCGTGGATTCCCCTTGACGAACAAGCAAGTGAAAATATACATACATACATACATATACGCACATACGCACATACATACATACATACATACATATACATACATACATATATACATACATACATACATACATACATACATACATATATACACACATACATACATACATACATGCTTGCCTATAGATGTATTATAACGACTTAGCATGTTTGCTGCATTAGCGCAATATTTATTTTAACCCCTACTGTACCGGCGACGTCCTTTTAACCCCTACTGTACCGGCGACGTCCTTTTAACCCCTACTGTACCGGCGACGTCCTTTTAACCCCTACTGTACCGGCGACGTCCTTTTAACCCCTACTGTACCGGCGACGTCCTTTTAACCCCTACTGTACCGGCGACGTCCTTTTAACCCCTACTGTACCGGCGACGTCCTTTTAACCCCTACTGTACCGGCGACGTCCTTTTAACCCCTACTGTACCGGCGACGTCCTTTTAACCCCTACTGTACCGGCGACGTCCTTTTAACCCCTACTGTACCGGCGACGTCCTTTTAACCCCTACTGTACCGGCGACGTCCTTTTAACCCCTACTGTACCGGGGACGTCCTTTTAACCCCTACTGTACCGGCGACGTCCTTTTAACCCCTACTGTACCGGCGACGTCCTTTTAACCCCTACTGTACCGGCGACGTCCTTTTAACCCCTACTGTACCGACGACGTCCTTTTAACTTTATACTGGCTACTATGAGACGATTCTGTTCAGCTTCAAAAGGGCCACCAACAATTAACAGGCTTCAAACTCTCTCACTTAACCCTTTTTATTATCACAGATCCTTCTTAAACTGCACAAAATCCTCGAAATATAGCTAGAATAAAATGATATAGACATCGCCGGTACAGAAGGGGTTAACAATTCAGAAACAACTAAACAATAAATTACATAAAGTAATAGATCTGTATCCGTTGCTTATATTCTGCAACATTTGCAAGTAAAATGTAAATGACAAAAACATGTATTTCAGAGCATTCCTAACTAAAGGGGAGGTTTTTAGTCTGTTCCCTAAACCTCCATCAAGCTTAAAATTGCACCCATTAGACCCCCTTTCAAAATAAGTTTGTAAATTTTTCGGTAGAAAAATGTTCCGGCCGAAGGCTATCTATCTATCTATCTATTGCCTGACGCCGTGATCCCCGATGGGGTGGCCACGAACGAACCGCCCCCATGCACCTCTGTCCCAAGTAAGTCGACGCCCCTCCCCCCAACCAGCACCGCATTTCGTTCATGTAGTTCCTCACTCCATCCTTCCACCTCATATTCGGTCTACCTCTCCCCCTCTGTCCCTCCACCTCGCTCTCGTACACCCTCTTAGTCATTCTCTCGCTTTCCATACGTTCCATATGGCCGAACCATCTCAAGTTGTTCCTTTTCACACTTTCCAGCACATCTACCTCCACACCACACCTCCTTCTTACTTCCTCATTAGTCTGTCTATCCCTCCATGTAACTCCGCACGCACTCCTTAAGTAATTCATTTCCACTGCTCTCACTCTTGGTCTGAGTCTCTCAACCAACGTCCATGCTTCGCTTCCGTAAGTCAGTGTCGGGATTACCACACTGTCATGCAAGGACTTCTTCACTTCCATACTGACCACCCTATTTCTTGTTACTGCTTTTAGCGTTCCTACAACCCTCTACCCCTGTTGTACCCTCTCCCGCACCTCTTCATCCATAGTCCCATCTTTACTCAACACACTGCCCAGATACTTAAAAGAGTTGACGATCTCCATAGCCTGACCGTTCAGCTTCACCTCACACTCTGTGACTTCACCCCTTTCGAAGACCATAACCTTGCTCTTCCCCGTATTTACCTTCAACTTCCGTTTTTCGCACACTGTTCCAAACTCATTTACCAGACCCTGCAACTCCCATTCATTATCACTCATCAGAACTGTATCATCCGCAAACAGCAGTATAGGTAGCTTCCACTCAATTCCCTCCCTTTTCAGCGATACACCAACATCCACTGCTCTTGATAGTATTTCTTTCATAACTCCATCCATATATACAGTAAACAACCACGGGGACATCACACACCCCTGTTTCAAACCAACATTCAGGTCAAAGAACTCGCTCTGCTCACTCTCCACACGTACTGCCGCCTTTGCACCCTCATACATGCTCTTCACTGCTTTCAGCAACTTGCCCTCTACTCCGTATATTCTAAGTACTTTCCACAAACCTTCTCTATCCACTCTGTCATAGGCCTTCTCCAAGTCCATAAAGGCAACATACACCTTTTGTTTCTTCTCCAGATACTTCTCCACAACACAATTCAGGGTAAAAATCTTATCTACACATCCTCTTCCCTTCCTAAAACCTCCCTGCTCGTCGCCTATCCATTTCTCCGTTCTCACTCTCACTCTCTCAATCACTACCCTACTGTATACCTTCCCTACTACGCTTAGAAGACCGAAGGCTGATTCCTCTTAAATTACAGGTTCGCTATCGCTTGCCAGGAAAAAATCTACACCTAATTGACTCAAAATGTATTAAAATTAACATAAATGGGGTGAAAGTTCTTAAAATCGCTAAACTAATGGGGCGAACGTCTCTAATATCTCGAAAGCAATGGGGCTAAACAAGAAGGAGAAAGGGGTCCAGAAAAAAAATCCCACAAGTGGACATCTCCCCTTAACATAACATCTGAGGTGAAGCCATTAATTTCTGGGGCTGATGAGTGATTGGTGCATCTGAATGCCTGTGTGCTTGCTTTTTGTAAGCGAACTGTTGTAATATGCGTTCTTCTCCCGTCACCTCGTTTTCCTTTCATATGTCTCCTGCTGATCCTCCCTAAAGGCTGGCTACTAATTGACTGACTGACTGATCTAACATAACCTGTACAAAATGAACACTTAATTGCAATAATACTGATAAACGAAGAATGTTTCAAACAACTAAAGTGTGATCATTTATATATACAATTTACCTCCTTATGAGTCAGATACAAGGGGAGTTAGAGGTGTAGGAAGACCTCCGTTGAGATGGACAGATTGTGTAATACAAGCGTTGGAAGATAGAGAAATGACTATAGAACAGGCAAGAGAAGTGGTAATAAATAGGAATGAATGGAGAATGCTAGTGAATAGATGAGTGATAACACGGTCGTTGGGAGAGGGGGTCGGGCGCCAGTTGGAGTAGATAATAGTCCGTCAGGCGCCTGGCCCGGGAAGCCAGTCTACATGAAGGGTCATGCCTGGATGTGAGGCGGGCGGGAATTGTGGTGTGCTCCGCTGTGTGTCTGCCTGCTGAAACCGGAACATTTCCAGGAGGTCTGGGCAAAGTATATACGGTACACTCTAAGTATACTGTATATACTTTGGGTCTGGGACCGGAGAAATGTTGAAGGGCCCTAGTGATCCTTGGTCTCTGGGTTTTCTCCTGAGTGACCTAGATGTGTTTGAATGTATATATGTTTTTTTATGTTGTGTTGTGTTGTCATTGTTAGGGCTCTGTCACGAGTCGGCCACCCCCATTTATGGGGTATGTGCCTGTGTATATACTGTACATGCATGCCTCCTTATTTTTAGTTCAATATCCAAACTGTATTCTGGTGTGACCAATAAGAATTGTAACCTATTATTCTCATTACTAAACTAGAAAACACATAATTGTAAAATGTGTATATTCACCTCATCGGGCTGCCATTCTTTATATAAACCGTATATTTTTGTTATTATTTGTATTAATATTACATGTATTATTCATATTATCAGTGTTATTATTACACACACACACACACACACACACACAGCTCGTAGCCTAGTAGGTAGAGCTCTCGTCTCACACACGAGGGGTCGGGGGTTCAATCCCCGGCCGGGCGGAGACAAATTGGGCTTGTCTCCTTTCATATGTTAGCCTCAGTTCACCTAGCTGTAAATAGGTACCTGGAATAAGTGGACTACGTTGTGACGTCCCATCTGGGGTTGGCAAAAATGGTACAAGGCGAGATGGGTATCATATGGTTCACCTAAGCTGATGGCTACCTAAGCCTTCGGGCGAGACGGTACCGTCTATAGTGAGAATGGTACCATACAGATCCACCCTAAGCCTTCGTTTCCGATGTCGCCAATTGGCTAAATACAGACTACACACACATCCACAGCCATTCCAACAGTACATAAAACACTTAACATGCATTTCACGCAATACATTCCCAGTTAAGGAGGCGCGATAATAATGAGCTTAGCTCGCATTGCGTGGATTCCCCTTGACGAGCAAGTAACTGAGTAACACCCGAGCGGTTGGCGTTTATCGGTACATATCAATTTGGTGCATGCTTACGAGTATATTTTTCGATTTTTAAACATAAATTACACTAACCTAACCTAACTTAACCTAACCTAACTTACCTAACCTAACCGAAAACACTCCATTTCAACGTATTTTAAAGAGGTGTGTACCGATTAACTGTCGCCCCAAACCTCATGTACCTGTAAACCTACAAATATCCAGAGATTTGTACCAATAAACACACAACCGCTCGTCCACACACACACATACACACACACACACACACACACACACACACACACACCCACACACATATACCTAGCAGACCCTGGATCAAATTTCACTCAGATTGGTGAAGGTTTTCTGAGACTATAGCCCGAGGTTACTACCTCCCTTGAGCAAGGAGATGGCAGATGCCACATACTCGCCGTAAGGGAGGGGGTATACATTAAAAAAGCTTAGAGGAGCATTCATGATTCTATTAGGGGTATAAGAAAGAGAGAGATATGCAACATTGCAGCGTGTAGAGAGAGAATGTAGAGAATTAGTAAGAGGAGATGAGTTAAGGGGGGATAGGCGTATTTATTTGCTCATATATATATATATATATATATATATATATATATATATATAGTATATACATACAGTATAATATATATTAAGGAATAGATTACAGCTTGGGTAGAGTCCTAACTTGTTAACCCTTACAGTACCGATGACGTATTTTTGTTTTTATTTCAAGTGCATTTAGACGATTTTATGAAGCTTAGGAAAGATATATGGTAGCTAAAAGGATTAATTGAGAGAGTCTGTAATATTTTAATTTGTATTCGTCCTTCTTAATCTGATTGTAGTCGACAAATATTTTGCCAGAGCATATTGAAAAGGACGTCACCGATACTGTAACTGGTTAAGGGGAGGTGGCTCGTTTTTATGGTCCCCCTTCTTCCTCATGTTTAGTCCCATTAGTTTTCAGATTTTATGAGGTTCGGCCCATTAGTTTGGCAATGTTATGACCTTCCGCTCCATATTTTGTTTGTTTTCAATTTAAAAACTGTTCGTGTCATTTAGGTGTCGATTTTTTCTTGGCCAGCCTGTAATTTAAAAGGATCCTGCCTTAGGCAGGGACATACTTTCTATCGACAAATTTACAAATTAATCGTGAAGGAGAGTCTTGGGAGGCTGTTTCTTTTGTAGAAGTCTGAGGAGGGAACTAAACAAAATTATGGAAAGATACTTAAAAGAGCAAATAAATACGCCCATCCCCCCTTACTATATACAAGTAGGTATGGTATGGTAAGCATGCATAAAGCTAGTTGAGAAGTGCAAGGTAGAGTCATCAGCATACTGTAGGTGTGGATAGTAGGTATGGTATGGTAAGCATGCATAAAGCTAGTTGAGAAGTGCAAGGTAGAGTCATCAGCATACTGTAGGTGTGGATAGTAGGTATGGTATGGTAAGCATGCATAAAGCTAGTTGAGAAGTGCAAGGTAGAGTCATCAGCATACTGTAGGTGTGGATAGTAGGTATGGTATGGTAAGTATGCATAAAGCTAGTTGAGAAGTGTAAGGTAGAGTCATCAGCATACTGTAGGTGTGGATAGTAGGTATGGTATGGTAAGTATGCATAAAGCTAGTTGAGAAGTGTAAGGTAGAGTCATCAGCATACTGTAGGTGTGGATAGTAGGTATGGTATGGTAAGTATGCATAAAGCTAGTTGAGAAGTGTAAGGTAGAGTCATCAGCATACTGTAGGTGTGGATAGTAGGTATGGTATGGTAAGTATGCATAAAGCTAGTTGAGAAGTGTAAGGTAGAGTCATCAGCATACTGTAGGTGTGGATAGTAGGTATGGTATGGTAAGTATGAGTAAAGATAGTTGAGAAGTGTAAGGTAGAGTCATCAGCATACTGTAGGTGTGGATAGTAGGTATGGTATGGTAAGTATGCATAAAGCTAGTTGAGAAGTGTAAGGTAGAGTCATCAGCATACTGTAGGTGTGGATAGTAGGTATGGTATGGTAAGTATGCATAAAGCTAGTTGAGAAGTGTAAGGTAGAGTCATCAGCATACTGTAGGTGTGGATAGTAGGTATGGTATGGTAAGTATGCATAAAGCTAGTTGAGAAGTGTAAGGTAGAGTCATCAGCATACTGTAGGTGTGGATAGTAGGTATGGTATGGTAAGTATGAGTAAAGCTAGTTGAGAAGTGTCAGGTAGAGTCATCAGCATACTGCAGGTGTGGATAGGACTAGAAGTGTAAGGTAGAGTCATCAGCATACTGTAGGTGTGGATAGGACTAGAAGTGTAAGGTAGAGTCATCAGCATACTGTAGGTGTGGATAGGACTAGAAGTGTAAGGTAGAGTCATCAGCATACTGTAGGCGTGGATAGGACTAGAAGTGTAAGGTAGAGTCATCAGCAAACTGTAGGTGTGGATAGGACTAGAAGTGTAGGGTAGAGTCATCAGCATACTGTAGGTGTGGATAGGACTAGAAGTGTAAGGTTGAGTCATCAGCATACTGTAGGTGTGGATAGGACTAGAAGTGTAAGGTAGAGTCATCAGCATACTGTAGGTGTGGATAGGACTAGAAGTGTAAGGTAGAGTCATCAGCATACTGTAGGCGTGGATAGGACTAGAAGTGTAAGGTAGAGTCATCAGCATACTGTAGGTGTGGATAGGACTAGAAGTGTAAGGTAGAGTCATCAGCATACTGTAGGTGTGGATAGGACTAGAAGTGTAAGGTAGAGTCATCAGCATACTGTAGGTGTGGATAGGACTAGAAGTGTAAGGTAGAGGCATCAGCATACTGTAGGTGTGGATAGGACTAGAAGTGTAAGGTTGAGTCATCAGCATACTGTAGGTGTGGATAGGACTAGAAGTGTAAGGTAGAGTCATCAGCATACTGTAGGTGTGGATAGGACTAGAAGTGTAAGGTAGAGTCATCAGCATACTGTAGGTGTGGATAGGACTAGAGGTACATGGGGACGCCATAGTCTCTAGCCCACTCAAAAATATTCTGGGACTAGGCCTATTAGTAGTCATTTTCAGAGCTTCCGTGACCGTGTTTACGATACCAAAGTTTCTCAGTGAATTTAACAAGGGCAACTGATGCTAAAAAAAATAAGCCCCCATACACCTTACCAAAATGACGGGAAAGTTGTTATTTTAGACGTTTTTCAAAATGGCCGCCGCCGTCATCTTAAAAAAATGATAAAGTTCTATTTCTTGAAGTGAATGGCCAAAAATGACAATTTTGGTGTCTATTCCCACTAATTTTGGTGTCAGAAAACCAATGGGATGGCATAATTAAAAAATAATTAATAACTAATTACCAAATAATTAAGAAAATAAGAAAATAATTAAGAAAATCAATGGGATGTCATAATTCATGATTTAGAGTCCCATTAACCTCAACATCTAAGACAAATATGATGTTGTTAAATCCACTGAGAAACTTTGGTATCCTAAACACGGTCACGGATCCTCTGAAACTTACTCAAATAATATAATATATAATTTAAAATGTAAACCAAGAATGTTGACTGATCAATTCCTTCTTTTTCAGGTTTGTTGCATCGAATTTGGCGTGAAGAATCATAAGCATGGAACGTAGAGGAGTTAGTGATGTGCCTGACCCAGGACCTGGATTAAAATGCATATTATGTCAACATCCCTGTATAGCTGATGATAGTACGGACAAGACATCTGATACAAAGTAGGAGAATCTAAGGAGCAAGTGTTTTCGGTGGAAGGAACTTGATAAATTTCAGCATGCCTATGCAGCAGTGGAGTGGGACAAGGGGCCTAAAGGCCTGTACATGCATAGTAAATGTTACACCCAGATCAGTAGTAATCGCTATATTCAGCAAGCATAGAATCGTAAACGGAAATCTGAACAGGAAGAAGTTCAAGCATCAACTTCAAGTCAACAACTCCCAGGAAATGTGCCTAAAAAGCTTCGTTCTAGTACTGGAGTGGTTCATGATAAGAATCTGTGTGTGTGGTGTATGAAAGGACCATAAAAAAACAGTAATCCTGGCAAGTCCAAACTTTTGCTGCTGTCAACAGTAGACGCATGGAACCGGTTCAAGTTGCATACAGTTTGTCTGTCAGATGAGCCTATAAGAGAAAGATTGAATACCCTACTTGCATCTATCCCAGACAGTCGAACGGCGTTTGGATTGGAAATTCGTTATCATCGTGAATGTTGGCGCAATTATGTCAGCAACCCTCTGAAGGAGTCTTTTCCTGATGAAAAACAGAGCATCTGCAACATGTTAATCTTCGAGAGGCCCAAAATATCTTCTTTCATCATGTCTGTCAAGTTATCTTTGAAGATCATGAAATCCGTACACTGCAAGGTCTTGTAAAGGATTACAAAGGCATTACTTCAAATTATGGTTACTATTCCACAGCAAAGTCCAGTTTCGTGAAGGAAATTCTGATCAAGGAATTTGGAGATGACATAGCATTTCATGAACGAGGTCAGAAGAATGTGAGTGAACTGGTATATGATGCAAGAGCTGCAGGTTCATATCTTGAGGCTGCAATA
Organism: Paralithodes platypus; assembly: GCA_032716605.1. NCBI lineage: Eukaryota > Metazoa > Arthropoda > Malacostraca > Decapoda > Lithodidae > Paralithodes > Paralithodes platypus. The sequence goes on from CM064535.1 coordinate 2,234,552, forward strand.
TCCTCTCTAGGTGTAAGTGACGATCATCTGGTGAAGAATGTAGCTGGGCGACTCAGAGATCAGATCATCAAAACAAAAACTGTTCCTTGGCCTCCATACATACATGAGCTAGAAGAATATGAAGACCTGAATGATCTCCTCTTGAAGCTCATCACTTGGTTAAAGCACCCCACAAAGTCTGAAGTCGATGACAAGCCCCAAGTCAGATCAATTGCATCTATTTTGACCAGCTACATCACTGGGAGACGTACTGCATTTGAGACAAACCTCGGTGTACTGCTACATGGTATGACAAAGAGCAGAGAAATGGTAGACATATTACATAAGGATGGCCTGGGAATTAGTTACAATGATGTGCTTTTGCTTAGAGATTTCTGGGCCTGACCTGACCTGACTGACCTGAAGCATTCAACTGAGTGTCCTTTTGAACTTTCTGAAGCAACACCGGCAATATGTATAGTCGACAACGATGACTTCAAAAGTGACACTTTGACTGGAAGTGGCCAATCACATCGTACAAATGTCATGTTTGTTCAGCCAGACCTACCTAAGCTAAATCTACCTACCCTAGATGATGATAGACCAGTTGCAAATAGCACCTTGCCTTCGTACCTCTCTGATAGCCTCAAAGCACTTGGGAGCCAGATGCAAAGATTGAACCATACAAAACAGTCAAGCGTGGTGAACCACCCATCAGACCAAGGATAACGGATGAACAACATCTGGACACAGTTCCTGAATAGACATTCGAATGCAGAATGTGTTATCTTGGTTAATGACTCGTACGAGCAAGACTTCTCCATCAAAGATAGTGAACGACAACACCGTAAACAAAATCAGTCCATTTGCAATGTGTTTATGAAGTCAGAGGACAAATTTCCTTCTAATAGAGACTGTCATGCTCTTCTTGGTAAGCCAGAGAATAAAGTTCGCCTTCAAGCATTTATCAAGGCTGCTTTCAAAACAAAGGCATCTACAACCACTATTCAGCTCATACACTGTGTTGTTGGCAAACCAGCAAGGAATCTCACCACAGATGAAGTTTTGTAGAATCTCACATACGCCCATGCAGAAACAGACACAGCTCTGTTCACTCTTTATGGTAAGCTGCGGTCAAAAGGGTATACAGAAGCAGTTGTCATAGACACTGAAGATACTGATAACTACGTTCAGGCAGCCTATGTGGCTCGGCAAACATCAGGACTCTTGTGCTTGAAACGCAAATCTCAGCTGATAAATGCTCGGTGTTTGTGTAGGTGAGGCAATGGCGGAGTCTTTGATCCCACTTTATGTTCTTACCGGATGCGACCATAACTCCGACTTTTATGGAATAGGCAAGAAAACTATTGTTGACCGTGTAGAAAAATCATCAGAAGCTCGCAACCTCCTTAAAAGTTGTGGCACAATCATCCCAGTCACACAGGAAATCATCAATGACTTACAGAAATTTGTTATCCGGTACATCTATTGTGACACCAAACACAAGACCCTAGCAGAGGTGAGAGCAGCAAAGTGGTCAGTACTCAAGAAAAAGAAGATCATCAGACTGGTACCTGATTCTGACAGTCTACGACCACACTTAGAGCGCAACAATTACCTCGCATATCTGCAGAAGAATTTCCAGCTTCAGAATCATCCATCACCAATTGGCCATGGATGGCGCCTTGCAAATGGCTTATGCCTCCCAGTACCCTATACCCAACCTGCACTTCCATCATTCCTGGGTCTTCTAAAAACTCCACGTCATCCACAAATGGAGAGCAGCGATGATGACAGCGGAAGTGATTCTGACAGTTGTGCATCATATTTGTCCTGCAGTGATAGTGCATCTTAATGCAGTAGGTCTCATGTTTTATTAATTTAGGATACCAAAGTTTCTCAGTGGATTTAACAACATCATATTTGTCTTAGATGTTGAGGTTAATGGGACTCTAAATCATGAATTATGACATCCCATTGAGTTTCTTAATTATTTTCTTATTTACTTAATTATTTGGTAATTATATATTTATTAATTATTTTTTAATTGTGCCATGCAATTGATCTTCTGACACCAAAATTAGTGGGAATAGACACCAAAATTGTAATTTTTGGCCATTCACTTCAAGAAATAGAACTTTATAAAAAATTTAAGATGACGGCGGCGGCCATTTTGAAAAACGTCTAAAATAACAACTTTCCCGTCATTTTGGTGAGGTGTATGGGGGCTTATTTTGTTTAGTATCAGTTGCCCTTGTTAAATTCACTGAGAAACTTTGGTATCCTAAACACAGTCACGGAAGCTCTGAAAATGACTCTACTACTATACCTAATTATGGAAGCATATCTCCGGAAACGAATTTATGAATATATTGTTCTATACATCAACTACAAAGCTATATATACTATTTATGAATATATTGTTCTATACATCAACTACAAAGCTATATATACTATTTATGAATATATTGTTCTATACATCAACTACAAAGCTATATATACTATTTATTGAAAAGCAAATTATAATAAAAAATCACTCCAAATAGTTATAATTGCATACAGAAAACATAAGGGGTCCACGAATTAGTGTGAGTGGGCAAGAGGCTATGGCATCTGAGTGTGAGTGGGCAAGAGGCTATGGCATCTGAGTGTGAGTGGGCAAGAGGCTATGGCATCTGAGTGTGAGTGGGCAAGAGGCTATGGCATCTGAGTGTGAGTGGGCAAGAGGCTATGGCATCTGAGTGTGAGTGGGCAAGAGGCTATGGCATCTGAGTGTGAGTGGGCAAGAGACTATGGCATCTGAGTGTGAGTGGGCAAGAGGCTATGGCATCTGAGTGTACAGTTAAGGGGGGTCACCGGCTTTTCGTGTGAGTGGGCAAGAGGCTATGGCATCTGAGTGTACAGTTAAGGGGGGTCACCGGCTTTTCTTGTGAGTGGGCAAGAGGCTATGGCATCTGAGTGTACAGTTAAGGGGGGTCACCGGCTTTTCTTGTGAGTGGGCAAGAGGCTATGGCATCTGAGTGTACAGTTAAGGGGGGTCACCGGCTTTTCTTGTGAGTGGGCAAGAGGCTATGGCATCTGAGTGTACAGTTAAGGGGGGTCACCGGCTTTTCTTGTGAGTGGGCAAGAGGCTATGGCATCTGAGTGTACAGTTAAGGGGGGTCACCGGCTTTTCTTGTGAGTGGGCAAGAGGCTATGGCATCTGAGTGTACAGTTAAGGGGGGTCACCGGCTTTTCTTGTGAGTGGGCAAGAGGCTATGGCATCTGAGTGTACAGTTAAGGGGGGTCACCGGCTTTTCTTGTGAGTGGGCAAGAGGCTATGGCATCTGAGTGTACAGTTAAGGGGGGTCACCGGCTTTTCTTTTGAGTGGGCAAAAGGCTATGGCATCTGAGTGTACAGTTAAGGGGGGTCACCGGCTTTTCTTGTGAGTGGGCAAGAGGCTATGGCATCTGAGTGTACAGTTAAGGGGGGTCACCGGCTTTTCGTGTGAGTGGGCAAGAGGCTATGGCATCTGAGTGTACAGTTAAGGGGGGTCACCGGCTTTTCTTTATCTTTCTCTCCTTTTCTCTCTTTCCCTGGCTTGTATCATTCGGCCCCATTCATCCAACTGTTTTAAGACGTTTATCCCCATCCAGGTGTTGATTTCTTCCTGGCGAGCGATAACGAGCTAGCATTGAATGGAGAAATCCGGCTTCGCCGGAGACACTTTTCTATCGAAAAATGTACAAATTTAGCTTGCTGTCAAAACAAAAATATATATAAGCTGGCTCGCTACCGCTCGCCAGGAAAATATTGACCCCTGGATGGGGGTAAACGTCTTAAAACAGTAGGCTGAATGGATACAAGCCAAAGAAAGAGGGAAACAAAGAGAAGAAAAGCGAGGTGGGCTCCCTTAAGAAGATCATTGATAAATATTAGTCTAGTGCCAATATAATAGGCCACTTAGCAGGTGTGGTTAACCCCTTCACTACCGGGTCGTACTCTTCATTATATTTTAACAATTATTAGGGGCTTTTATTCATCTTAAGAAGGACATGCAGCATTCAAAAGTCTTCCAAGTATCTCAATTCACCCTTTCAACTACCATATATCTTTCCTGAACGGTATAAAGCAGTATAAATATAGCTGAAATAAAACACAAATGACATCTCCGGTACAGTATGGAAGAACAAAACAAAAACAATGCAAACGGAATAGGGTTTATTAGATCTCCCTTGTCTTCTTCTGCTGTTGGGGGGGGGGGGGGGGAGGGAGTGCTATCCTCTCTCTCATCGCCGGTGAAGATGAACCAGGTAGTAAAGTAGTAGCAACCTTCGCCCCCCCCCCCTCCCCCCCCCCGGTCCCTTCCCTTGACCCCCTCCCCCCACCCCACCCCTACACTAACCTTCATCTCTTGGCTTATGGGGAGGGGGATGGTTGATTTGTCTGGACTCCCTTCCCCCTCATGTTTAACCCCATTACTTTTGACATTTCAAGACTTTCCTTCCTTTAGTTTAGCCATTTTAAGACTGTCATCATATTTCTTTTTCAATAATAGGATCTTTCGTACCAGTTAGGTTTCGATTATTTTGTTCTGGCGAACCTGTGTTTTTATGGAGGAAGGCTGGGACAATTTTCTACCGAAAAATGTACACCATTGATCTCGAAGGTGAGTCTAAGGGGTGGTACTTTAAGCTTGATGGAAGTCTAGCGAGGAAACTAATAAATACATAGATAAATGTATTAATAGACCAAGAAACCAAGCATCCCCCCCCCCCTTATGTTTCTTATCCCGCCATCGCTCCTCGCACCCCTCTTCCCAACTCTCCCGCCAGGGTTACCAAATCAAGTCTGCTAGATAGTAAATAAATGCCGAATATCGCTACACTAATTCCACAATCTATACAATATCGCTCTAAAATGGCTCAAATCTACAGAATATGGCTAGAATGATGTCACAATCACTACAATATCGCTCTAAAATGGCTCAAATCTACAGAGTATCGTTAGAATTCATGCCGCTATATGTATAAATTGCCTCTAGATGGACGTATATACCTCTCTATCTAGCGGGAAAGTAGCTAAATTGGCAACACTATCTCCCGGGGCTGTAAAGAAAGGGTACGTCTGGGTAATATATACCCGGGGTCACACGAGCGATTGTTCCGGCAATTTTCGATGAGCAAGTTATTTCTCGTACTATTGTGAGGCTCTTTCGCATTGGAATCGGGTACTAGATTGAAGGTAGAATATATTACGCATCTGAATTATGATGAAACTTTTATTTTGAAACCGCCAGGCTAAAATTGCCCATACAAATTGACGGGAAAATCCCTTGTGTGACACCGCCTTCCAGAAGATAAGCCAACACCATTTCTACTGCCAAATTATACCTCAGCTCGCGTCTGGTTTTCTTGTATCTCTTCTCTCTCACCTGAATCCATTAACCCCTTCTGTACCGAGGACGTCCTTCTCATGATATTCTAGCACCTATTAGACGAGTTTATTCAGGTTTGGAAGGACCTCTAGCAATGATAAGGCTGCAAACTATCTCAACCAACCCTTTTAACTATCACAGATTCTTCCTAAGCTGCATAATGTTGTCTACATAGTGATGGAATACACACTAACACATGTCACTGGTACTAAAAGGGTTAACCCTTTTAAGGGTTAATAGACAGGTGTCTGCCTTGCTTAGGCCAATCGGCTTTCTGCAGACTCCCATTTCTTATGTTCTTATGTTCTAACCCCTTCTGAACGTTTTTTCAATGTTTATCTTGGTATGCTTAGACGATTGTGTGCAGCATAAGAAGGATCTGTGATAGTAAAACAGGTTAAGTGCGATAGTTCGAAGCCTATTCATTGCTAGAGGCACTTTTTAAACTGAATAAATTCGTCTAATAGTAGCCAGTATAAAGTTAAAATTACGTCAACGGTACGGAAAGTGTTAACCCGCATTCACATTTGTCTTTCTATATCTGTAACCCTTTTTGTACCCGGTGACGTCTTTTTAACTTTATTCTGGCTACTATTAGACGACTTTATTCAGTTTAAAAAGGGCCTTCAGCAATTAACAGGCTTCTAACTATCTCAATTAACCGTTTCTACCACCACCACCACAGAGCCTTCTTAAACTGCACAAAATCGTCTAAATATGTCTAGAATGCAATTAAACAGACGTCGCCGGTACAACATTAACCCTCTGCCTAAGAACCTCCTTTAACGAGGTAAATTGTCTTTATAATTGCAGTAGACATCCTTTGCAGTCTTTTATGTCTAACACTAAACAATTTTGTTCAGATTAGGAAAGGCGTCTCATAGGCAAGAGGCTTAACCCTTAGAGTACCGGCGACGTCGTTTTTGTTTTTATTTCACCTGCATTTAGACTATTTTATGAAGCTTAGGAAGGATATATGGTAGCTGAAATTATTAATAAAGATAGTCTGCAATCCTTTAATGGGTAAAAATCCTTCCTAAGCTGAATAACATCGTGTATTGGTTGCCATAATATAACAAAAAGGACGTCACCGGTACTGAATGGGTTAAGGGGAAATTTTCACTTAAGGGATTTTGTTTCGAACCTCCTTCTCCCTTATGTTTAGTCCCATTAGTTTTGTTTCGAACCTCCTTCTCCCTTATGTTTAGTTCCATTAGTTTTGTTTCGAACCTCCTTCTCCCTTATGTTTAGTTCCATTAGTTTTGTTTCGAACCTCCTTCTCCCTTATGGTTAGTTCCATTAGTTTTGACATTTAAAGACATTGTCCCCGTTAGTTTGGCGATTTAAATTTAAGACGTTTCGCCCAATTTCTGTCAATTTTAGGGACTTTCGTGCCATTTTGGTGTCGTTTCTTTCCTGGCAAGCGATATCCAGCCTGTAATTTAGGAGGAACTGTCCTTTGGACGGGAAACTTTTCTACCGATAAATGTACACATTTATCTCGAGGGGGGGTGGGTCTTGGGTGTATTTTCTTAAAGCTTGATGAAGGTCTAGAGAGGAACTAAAGAAATAATATAAAGATATATAAATAAGCAAATCAAATTGCCCATCCCTCCTTAAAGCTATCACACACACACAAAATCCGCTTATCCATTACACCTTGGATCCTTGTAACCGGTCAAACGCTAGACGATTTTCTGAAGCTCAAGAATGGATCCAGTCGTCTATTGGTAGAACAAAACAAAACATAACAAATATAAACATTAATGAGTATAAATCTAAGTGTAAAATGGAGGGAGTGTAGAGGGAAAAGAAGAGAAGTAGGGGAGGAGGAGGTGGGGATCAGGAGGTCAGAAGTGTGTGAAGCCATGAATAGAGTGAAGATGGGGAAAGCATCAGGAATAGATGGAGTGTGCGGGGAAATGCTGAGGTATGGTGGTGAGATTGTGATCAAATGGGTATGGAACATGTGTAAACTAGCATGGGAGAAGGGAAGTCCACCTGATGACTGGAAGACAGGCATAATAGTCCCCCTTTATAAGGGGAAAGAGGAGTGTATGGTGACCACCGGGGAATATGCCTTCTAAGCGTAGTAGGGTAGTGATTGAGAGAGTGAGAGCGAGAACGGAGAAATTAATAGGTGACGAGCAGGGCAGGTTTAGGAAGGGAAGAGGATGTGTAGATCAGATTTTTGCCCTAAAATGTGTTGTGGAAAAATATCTGGAGAAGGAACATAAGTTGTATGCTGACTGTATAAACTTGGAGAATGCCTATGACAGAGCTGATAGAGAAGGTATGTGGAAAGTACTGAGAATATACAAAGTAGACGGTAAGTTGCTGAAAGCAGTGAAGAGCATGTATGAGGGTGCAAAGGCTGAAGTACTTGTGGAGAATGAGTAGAGTGAGTTCTTTGATCTGAATGTTGGGTTGAAACAGGGGTGTGTGATGTCCCTGTGGTTGTTTACTGTATATATGGATGGAGTCATGAAAGAAATACAAGGAAGAGCAGCAGATGTAGCTGTACCTCTGATAAAGGAAGGAAATGAGTGGAAGTTGCCTGTACTACTGTTTTCTAATGATACAGTTCTGATTAGCGATAGTGAATGGGAGTTGCAGGGGCTGGTAAATATGTTTGGAACAGTGTGCGAAAAACGGAATCAGAAGGTAAATGCGGGGAAGAGTAAGGTTATGGTCTTTGAAAAGGGTGCAGCCACAGAGTGTGAGGTGAGGTTGAACAGTCAGGCTATGGAGAATGTCAGCTCATTTAAGTATTTGGACAGTGTGTTGAGTTAAAGATGGCAGTATGGATGAAGAAGTGCAGGAGAGGGTGCAACAGGGGAAGAGGGTTGTAGGAACGCTAAATGCAGTAACAAGAAATAGGGTGGTCAGCATGGAAGTAAAGAAGTCCTTGCATGATAGTGTGATATTCCCGACATTGACTTACAGGAGCGAAGCATGGACGTTGGTGAAGAGACTCAAACCAAGAGTGAGAGGAGTGGAAATGAGTTACATGAGAAGTGCGTGCAGAGTTACATGGAGGTATAGACAGACAAATGAGGAAGTATGAGAGAGGTGTGGTGTGGATGTAGATGTACTGGAAAGTGTGAAAAGGAACACCTTGAGATGGTTCGGCCATGTGGAACGTATGGGAAGCGAGAGAATGACTAAGAGAGTGTACGAGAATGAGGTGGAAGGACAGAGAGGGAGAGGTAAACCGAGTGAGAGGTGGAAGGATGTCGTTAAGAAGTATATGAATAAAGGAGGTGCTGGATGGGAGGAGGGGCGTCGACTGACTGGGTACAGAGGTGCATGGGTCCGTTTCGTTCATGGCCACCCCTTCGGGGATCATGACGTCCGGCAATAGATAGATAGATAGATGTATGTATATACACAGGCACATACATGCATAACTTGTAATATGCATGATGACATGGGTAAAATACATATTGCTTAATCCCGCATACCAAACGTCCCACTATTAAACCCTTCTTGTACAGTCGCGCTAATAAGTTATGTCTCGGCACCAAGTATATTTTGATCAATAATTGGTATCAACAATATCTAAGCTCCATTTCTTCGTATCGAGAAAACAATACAAACATGTTCCTACACATACCCACCCTATTCAAAATCTGACAGACATTAATACAGCACAGACCAAGCCAAACGTAATGACAGCTGGGACATGACTTATTAGCGCGACCGTACCAGCAGTGTCTGCTATACATAATTTTAGCTCTATTTACACGATTTTATGCAACTTAAGAAGGATCTTTGGTAGCTAAATTGGTTGATTGAAATAGTTCGAAGCCTTATAATTGCTAGAGATCCTTCCTAAATTGAATAACATCGATTAGTAGTAGCCAGAATAAAGTAGGAGTAGAGGACGTAGCACCTGTCTTGCAACAAAATCCCACCCCTACTCTGTGCAACTCCAACTCAAGAGTGAACCTATACTCCCAATGTTTACTCTATTCAACAGCTGAGCTCTGGAACTCTCTCCCAGAATCCATCTTCCCCTCATCCTATGACTTGAATCGCTTCAAACTCCGTGTGTACAGATATTTTGGATCGAACATTCCTTGATTTCGGCCTTGTCGCTCTTTCAACTCTGGGGGAGGTACTCGTCACAGGCAGTTCTGCCTTTTATCTCCCTCATCCACATAGGAAGAACAAATAAAGGAATGTCGCCGGTACAGAGGGGGTTAGCCAGCCATCCCTTTCGTCAGTCGTTGTTTTCTCGCCACACACACCTCTCTACACACTCGGAAATTACCACATTCCTCCCACACCAAGCAGCTACCCCCTCCCCTCCCCTTCCCTTTCCCTTTCTCTCTCTCTCTCCACTCTCACTTGTACAGACATAAGCAACCATTCATATTGTACACTCGGATGCCATAGTCTCTCTAGCTCACTCATAATTATTCCTGTTATGTTTTTTCCCTAGACCTCTATTAGGGGAACATGGGCCGGTTTTCTGGACCACTTTCTCCCTAATGTTTAGCCCCACTAGTTTTGATATTATAAGGCGTTCGGCCCATCAGTTTCGCGATTTTAACACCTTTCACCCAATTTCGTTGTCAATTTTAAGACCTTTCGTGCCATTTAGGTGTCGATTTTTTCCTGACGAGCGATAGCGAGTCTGCAATTTTAAGAGGAACCGGCTTTCGGCCGGGACATTTTCTACCGAAACATGTACACATTTATCTTGAAGGAGGGTCTAGGGGGTGTTTTTCTAAGCTTGATGGAGATCTAGGGAGGACACTAAATATATATATGAATAAATGAATTAATAGACCAAACAAACGGCCAGCCTTGGGGAGATCTCCACTTGAGGGATTTTTTTCTTGACCCATTTCTCCCTCATGTTTAGCCCCATTGCTTTTTATATTATAAAACGTTTGCCCCATTAGTTTAGCGATTTTAAGAACTTTCACCCCATATTAAGACATTTCGTGACATTCAGGTGTCAATTTTATCCTGGCGAGCGATAGCGAGCCTGTAATTTAAGAGGAACCGGCCTTCGGCGGGGAAATTTTTCTACCGAAAAATGTACAAATATATCTTGAAAGGGACTCAAGGGGGTGTAATTTTAAGCTTGATGGAGGTCTAGGGAACAAACTAAATACCTCCCCTTAAGCTTACAAAACAACATCCCAAAGACGCCATCCAAGATAAATGTGTACACAAATTCGTTTCCAGAAAAAAATACTTCCATAATTAGAAATAGGGGAAGTCCTCGGTTATTTTATGAGTGGACTAAAGACTATGACATCCCAGTGTACCTAAAAGTAAAGAACGAAGAGAAAACTATAAGTACACTCGGATGCCATAGTCTCTAGCTCACTCATAAATATTCTCTGGAAATGAACTTATGAATATAATTGTCTATACATCAACTACAAAACTATTTATAATATTTATTGAAAAGCAAATTCTATCCGAATATCAATGTAGACAGACGTAAGCCCCCATTAATTCTATACATCTGTTTATTACTTCTATACGTCCCTTCTTAATCTGAATAAAATCGTGTCATAATAGCCAGAATACTGAATATAAGTGCGTCATCGATCCTCAGAGGGTTTACTTTGTCTCTCGGCCTTCTAGGAACTGCTAACCCCTACTGCACCGATGCTGTCTTTTAAACTTGCCTACTATTAGACGATTGTATTCAGTTTCAAAAAGGGCCTCCAGCAATTGACAGGCTTCGAACTATCTTACTTAACCCTTTTGACTACCACATATCCTTCTTAAACTGCCCAAAATCCTCTAAATACTTGGTAACCTTGCAAGGCTTTCTCCTCTGCATCAAGCTTAAACAAATAAAACAAATAAACGCCCCCTAGAGTCTAGACCATCTTTCAGCTCGACACCTACTGTAAATGGCACGAAAGGTCTTAACATTGACAGAAATGGGGCGACATTTTTTAAAGTCGCCAAATCAATGGGGCAGAAAGTACCACATTCCTCCCACACCAACGAGCTGCCTCCCCCCCCCCCCCCCCCATCCCTCTCTCTCTCTCTTGCACTGCTCTCACTTTTACTGTACAAACACGTAAGCCCCCATTCATTCTGTACATAATTATGATTATCTCTCCCTCCATACACTCTTCCTGATCTGAATAAAATCGTCTAATAATAGCCAGAAAACCGAATGTAAGTGCGTTATCGATCCTCAGAGGGTTTACTTTGTCTCTCGGTATTCTAGCACTTGTTAACCCCTTCTGTACCGATGACGTCCTTTTTAACTTTACTCTGTATCTGTATGTACTGTATCCTTCTTAAGCTGCCTAAAATCCTCTAAATGCTTGGTAACCTTGCTAGGCTCTCTTCTCTCTCTCTCTCTCTCTCTTTCTCTCTCTCTCTCTCACTAATACTGTACACATAGACGTAAACCACACAATTAATTATGTACACTTGGATCCCATAGTCTCCAGCCACCATTTATTCTGTTGGTATCAGGACATTTCAACACCAGGCACTCTCACCATACAAACAAGACGAAGTCACCTCAACACCATGCCATCTCCCCACTAGACCTTTTCTTCACCAGTCGGTTTCATCACTTACCATGCAGCTCAATACCAAGTCAATTCGATACCAAGGCATCTCACTACCACACGTTGCCACATCTACTGTCTTGTACAGCGATAACGGGTACCCCCCCCCCCCCCCCTCTCTCTCTCTCCCTCTCATCTATGCAGTAAAGATAGGAATACAAAATGTTCTCTACCCGTTATAGGGAAAAGTTGTCGTTTATTTTGACACACACACACACACACATATTATATATACACTATAAATTATATATACAGTATAATTATATATATATATATAATTATTACTACCACTACCACCACTACTACCATTACCATCATTACTACCATTACCATCCCTACTACCATTACTATCACTACTACCACGCTCATCATTACTACCACTACCATCACTACTACCATTACTACCACTACCAACATTGATACCACTACCAACACTGTTACCACTGCCATCACTACTACCACTGCCATCACTACTACCACTACCAACACTTCTACCCCTACCATCACTACTACCACTGCCATCACTACTACCACTAACAACACTACTACCCCTACCATCACTACTACCACTGCCATCACTACAAGCAGCAACAGATCTTGCAACCCCTCGAGGTTAACCACTTGCTTTCTAAGTTACTTCTGTTAGGAGAGGCTGACCCTTACACCCCCAAGTCAGCCTGTATAAGAGATTGTGTTTCTGGCATTATACCATCTTATTACAAATGGAAATACTAAGACTCGCTGAAAAAAATCAGCTCTCTATGTGCGCGTGCGCGTGCGAGCGCAGAATTTCATTGCACTATTGTAGAATCATCTAGTCACTCAAAATTGTTCAAATTTCCCACAACTTTTGCATGGCATATCCTACAACCATCCCCTACAATGTGCCGTTTAAATTAACCCCTATTGAATAATAGAAGGTGCTGAAAAAAAAATATTATATAATTATTTTTGGGTTACAGCTGATTTGACTCCAAAATGGTCAAAACTTGGATATTTTCAGCAAAACGGGAACTATTTAAACGGACAGGCGTTCCTATGTACCCCTATGTACTCTATTTAGAAGGGGAATGCATTTAAGCAATACATAAAATATAGTGGCACTCGTAAGTGCCAAAAAATGATAGCAAACTACTGAAATTCACAGATTTTTGGGGCAGGTTAAATAGTTAGTCCTCCTTAGCTTCCGTTTTCTACCATAGCGCGCAAATAGAAGATCGAGTTTAATGACCAACTAAACAAAATTTTCGTCAGGGGCATGCTTCACAGATGTCATGAGATAATTTGTTACCAAAATGCATGATATTGGGGCCCCCGTGCGAGGGCCCTAGGGATGTCGTATGGGTGTTTATGCCCTCATATGATCATTTCTATTGCTTACAGCACCCCTTTAGACTACAGACACAAACAATGTTTTTGGGTGGCTGAAAGATTTTTGTTTAGTTTTTCGGGGGTCGAGGTCGAACCCCCGGCCCGGGGGGTTATGGATGCGATATGTTTTTTGTTCCTTCCTATGCTATTCTCCTATGTTGAAAGAAGCATTATAGAACAAGAACACAAAAATTAGAAATTTTGATCTCTGGGCTCAGCGGAGGGTTCAGCCTCCCCTTTTAACCCGGGAGCTGCGGGGAGACTCATAAGAGTTCCCCCGGCGCACTGCGGGGAGACTCTTATGAGTGAGTGAAAAAAAAATCAACTTTTGACATCGAAAAAAAACAAAAAATTTTGGCCCCTGGGCCATGCAAAATCTCAGTCCTCTACCTCCCCTCCTTCCCCACTTTCCTCCTCTCCTTCAGTTATCACCTATTTTCCCTGTTATTCCCTTATTCTGAGGTATATTTTCGTGCTAACATTAGCGAGTTGCAAGCAGGGTGTTGTCATCACTGATGGCAAGCGAGTGCAAGAGAGAGAGAGAGTATCGATCGACTGTGTCTCAGTGGCCTTGGGGGAAATTGGCGGGAAAGCAGATTGCCTCACCCATACATTATACAACTCGCGGGCTATATCTCCGATTTTGACCATCCAAACGCTGTTTTCACTCGTTTTATTGTTGTTTCAGGTTAATACCTTTATAATCAACCCATAATAGGCGCATATGGATAAGTATTAATGCTATTAATGGCACAATGAATATTTTAGTGACGGAAACACCTCAAATACGTCAGCACAGGGGGACGTTTCCAATTACCCCCATGCGCACTTCAGAGGTTAAGCGCCCAACAGTTTTTCAGCGAGGATATAAGATAAGGTGTGAATTCAACTAGGATAATCAAATAACAATACAGTACTAAGGAAACAATTGATTAATTTTCATAATTAATGCAGTCATCCGTGGGTTTTGGGCAAGGTGTTTATCTATGCGAACTTTAAAAGAATCAATGATGTTGTAGTCAATAAGATCTCAGGGAAGCCCAATCCACAGATTGACAACTCGATTAAAGAAGAAGTTCTTAGATTCATGCGAGTTTAATGATTTACCAATGATTTTGTAACCATTTCCCCTTGTGTAAATTGACTGGTCGGTTGTAAAGTACTTACTGCAGTTCAAAATGTTGATGCTTTTGATTATTTTGAAACTTAAATTAAGTCACACCTAAATCTCCGCTGTGTTACGGGAAAAAATATTCAATTCCTCAAGACACTCGTCATATGATTTGATCCTCAAACACGGTATCATTTTGGTCACTCTACTTTGATCTCGCTCCAGTTTCTATATATTGTTTTGGTAGTAGGGGTACCAGACTGAACACAATATTCCAGAAGTGGACTGACTAACGAATTGTAAAGAGTGAGGATTACATCTTTAGATTTATGATCAAAAGGTCTGCCTATAAAACTTATATTTTGTTTGCTTTCTTAACCCACTCGCCAGCATTACGCGCCAGCACGGCGCGTAATGCGTCGTCTATGTATGTAGTTCAAATTACCAACTATGCAGCACCTGCGTCCGCAATTTCGCCCTTATTTTCTCCTATCCTATGGCACCTAGAGGGTTCAGATTTGTATAGGAACTACTTTAGGATACCGCGGAACAAAACCGAAGCTTGGCAACCCCACAAGTCCAGCTGTGTGTGTGTGGGGACTCGCGGGAGTGCGACGCCAGGAAACCTCTACTCTAGTGACTCGCGAGCGTTACATACCATATCTAACCGTCCCACATCCACCTAGCACCACCCACACAGGGGTGTAAGTGTTGAGGAGACACATGCAATACTGGAAGATGGCAATACAATAATCGTAAACAAAATATGCATTAACCGTGGAAGAGTGAAAGAGAAATAAGCTAACCACATGATTGACATGAAGCCTTAGCCCAGTGTGGTGTTGATGGTGGTGGTGGTGGCAGTGGAAGGACTAGCATACATAATTATGTATGTGTGTTCTCATAGACTCGTTTCTCAACCTCCCCCTCCCCAGACTGACGTAGCTCTGTGTTTGACAGTGTTTCAGGGATCATCACACCCTTGAACACTTCCAAGCTGCCTAAACATTATTGCATAATATACGTGACAGTGACACTCCCAATGTGGTTATGGCTAATTTAGATAAGTGGACTGTATATTATTAATTTCGAAGAAGCATTAACCCTTAATTAGCGGCGAGCAACATAAGTCGAGTTAAAAAAAGCTGGACTATGTGGCGGCGCTCGACATAGGTCGAGTGGCAATTTCAGCACGTAATGTGGCTGAGAGAGAGAGACAAGTGGTGGCAGGAGACTAGCGAGCGTATGACTGCTCCAGACCACCGCGGCGAACCTACTGACACAAATCTCAGCTCCCTCCTCCCTCTCTCACTCGCTACATACTCAATTATGTACCGAAAGTACCGAATTACCTGCTTTTTGCACTCGCGTTGCACGGTTATTGCAAGAAAACTATCCATCATACAAGGATCGTTATGGTGTCATTCGAAAGCTCTGTTTATGCCCTTTCAGGGATAGGTACTTGTTTTACGTTCTGGGTCTTATTTAGGCATGAAAATGATCACGTAAACAGCCCTATTTTGGCTAAAAACCCCCCGCTGTGCGGTACATATAAATAAACCGCATAGGCCGCTCGTAAGGTGTTAACCATATAGAATAATTACCCGTTATATGAACTCAGCTGGTGATTGGAGGATGGCGGAAACTAGGCTAGTTGACTTGAAGTGGTTAGTAAGGTAAACAAGCGTATGGAAAGAGGCTACAATAGACTAGGATAGGCTAGATATTTACGTTACTTTTGTGATAACTAACAAAGATGATGATGTAGTGACTATATGAAATATGAGATGAAAGTGAAGCGAAAACACCTGATATATGAAACTATAGGAAGAAGGCTTAGCGTGTGTAGCTGGGACGGAGGTTGGTTGGAGAGTGAGTGCGAGCGCGTTGGGTTTGTCTGTGTCGTGACCTACCGCGCACACGCATAACATATGGAAAATGTATCCCATCTTTTTTACAATGAGATACTTATCAACAATCTTAAATAATACAAATATATATTGTTACGGCTGGATCGGCAATACATATTCGGGATTCTTGATCGTAGGACAGAAATGGCTTAAGTGACAACGACACGCTCGATTCCAGTCCCAAATACTATATGCTCCAGACAACAAAAGCACCAACGCCCTACAGAGTTATCGTCTACGGTAACGAGGTACCTTAACTCGGCGAAAGTGTACAACAGGGGTAGGCTATGAGGCTAAACTCCCTCAGACATTTATAGGTTACGTTATTACTAAAGAAATGCAATACTCAAGAAACTACGTTAATATTAAGCCTCTAATAATGTAGAATAGAAGCAGGCTAAAGGTATGACAGTGAAATGCTAAATGACAAATGTACACGCCTACTTGAAAGCGCGTGCACTACACTAACTGTCCCCTACTAACATGCACTAGCATGTAGCATACAAGATGTTCATGATCCAGTAGATACCTAATAATACACATGGGAGGAACATAAATAGTAGTCACTTATTATAATAATGAATCTATACTTGGAATAACTAAAAGGTTGCAGGCAACAGTACTGCGCCAGTAGCCTACTACCGCATAGGCTACTTCGCTTCTCTCACTCTGTCTCCCCTCCGAGTCCGTATGCGCCCTACGCAACAGAACTCCGGACACAGCAGCAAAACGACAGTGCAGTTAATTGATACATGAAAGTATTAATAGTGTTGTCTTGTGTGTGAGTAATGTGTATTGTAACGTGTTATAGATATATACTTTAAAGAGAGCTGCAATGCATAGTAAAATAAAGATATATCCCACTCATCATCCCCATGTGTTCTAGCTAGCAGGCCAAGTCACAGGAACAACGAGTCCCAGCACCGAAAGCGAGAACCCAGGAGAAGACTGTAGAGAACACAAGGACAGATAAATTATGTTACTCTACTATACCGGCACTACGAGCGAGCTGTAGTCTCGGGTGCTACACTCGCTCCTGGCTCAGTATGCAAATCAAGGCTAAGTCCTCGTCCCTCTACAGACAACTCCTGGGCATGGTCGGGCTCTTACACATGGCACCAGTCTAGTCACAAATGGGATGATGAGCGGGGCATATAACTCGTGAACATGTAGAACGTTCACCAACTATCCTCATCAAGAAGATCGCTGTTCACATTAACCCCTTAAATCTAATACATGTAAATATATGCTTGTCCTAAGAGTAATACGAGAGGTGAGTGCTGAAACTCCTTTAGGACCTCAAGGGAAGGTTATGCATTTAAATAGAGAGAAGAATGAAATGAGAGTAATGTCGTCAGAGAGAAAGAGTGCAACCGTGAGAAGTTGGGAGAGAGGGCAAGGGATGTTAGAATCTCAAAGGTTCTAGGCAACCTGGTCATGGAACACGCAGCCAGCCTCCAGGCAGTGTGCTGTACGACAACATGGGCCCAGCCCAGGCAGGCAACAATGGACTACCAACCCTATCGCGCCTAGCTATAAGCGCAAGGCTGCCAACCAGTCCATACGTCTGGCAACCACCCGGCCGGCAGCGTGGCGCGTTGCTACCCTCTTGCTCTGAAGTCTAACTCACTCTCTCTCTCTGAACTCCCATTGTCTTATCTATCCACTTCTCTATTGATACTACATATTAAATGGAAGGTCTCGACATGGCTTAAAACAAAACCCACCACTGGTTAGCACATGACGAGACCTTTGCAGAGATACAAAGAACATAGTTATAAGTTGTCACACTCAATATACATAGCGGCTGACGGTAGCCAGATCACGGGCGGTACATTCGAGTACCAAGGAGTACAATCAGGTTGCGTTGCAACGCACTGGGTGCGTCACAGCCCCCCCAAGATTTTAGATAATCGACCTTAGAAGCATTATCAAAATCTGACAGGCAACCAACCGACCTGCTACCCTTAGCTGCCACTAATTGCAAAAGGTGCACAACAACTGAAGTGTGAATTATACATAAAACACAATATCGCATGCATCATGCTACAACAATAAAGACTTACAAAACTAAAAAAAAAAGAAAGAGTTTTCTCGTTTATTTTATTGTTTTATAATCTTTTTGGACGGCGTTATGATAGCCTAATTTTACTCCTGCTCAACCCACACACCGTGCACGACTATCTTGGATCATCAACCCTTGATAGACAATCTGCTATCACGTTCTCACTCCCGGCAATATGCTGAATGTTGAGATTATACTCTTGGAGCATTAGGGACCACCTGGTCAACCGCATATTCCGATTGTGAAACTGATTTAGGAATTTCAAGGGATGATGGTCCGTATAAATCGTCACTACCGGGCTGTAGGCTGGAACATAAACTTCGAAATGTTTGAGCGACAAAACGATAGCCAGAAGCTCCTTCTCTATAGTCGAGTAATTCCTTTGTGCCGAATTAAACTTGCGAGAAAAGAAGCTCACTGGGTGTTCCAAGCCCTCGGAATCAGTCTGCAGTAACACTGCCCCGGCACCCACACCGCTGGCATCAGTCGCCAGCTGAAAACTCCTGGAGAAGTCTGGGGCCCTCAAAATCGGATGTGTACACAGCAGGTGCTTGACTAGGTCGAAAGCCCTCTGACACTCCGCAGCCCAACAGAACTTCACTGACTTCGACAGTAGATCAGTTAACGACAGTAGAGTATCCCCGGATGAAGCGCCTATAATAGCCTATCATACCTAGGAACCGCATGACCTGGCGCTTAGTGGTGGGCCTGGGAAACATATTGATAGCCTGTATCTTGCTCAGGGGGGGCACACCCGGCCTAACCCGACCACAAAGCCAAGATACTGCACAGTAGCCTTTACAAACTCGCACTTCCTCAGGTTCACCACCAGCCCAGCATCGTGCAACTTCCCAAACAGGGTCTCTAAGTGCCTTAGGTGATTTTCAAAATCGTCATCATATACTATCACGTCATCAAGGTAGACCGTGCAGTTAGGGATTTCGTCACAAATATCGTTCATCAGGTTCTGAAACGTGGCAGGTGCGTTCTTAAGCCCATAAGGCATTACGTTACATTGGTAGGTCTTGCCATCTACCACAAAACCACAAACTTGCTTAGCTCGGTCCGACAAGATCAATTTTAGTAAGGTACTTTGCATTCCCTATCTTGTCCACGCTGTCGTCAACTCGAGGCAAAGGGTAAGGGTTGGTAGTGGTCAAGCCATTTAGCCTACGAAAATCTATGCAGAACCGCACCTTGCCGTCAGGTTTTGGCTGCAACGTGACGGGTGATGTCCACTTCACATAACCTTCAGTGATCATCCCTCTCTCAACCATGTACTTTAACTCCTCCCGTAAAGCTGGCAACTTTACCGGGGGCACACGGTAGGGCACTGACTTGAAGGGCACATTATCACCGACGTCCACGTCGTGCGTTACCTGAGTAGTGAGACCTGGGTGTTCGGCGAAAACAGAGGGGTATGACCTGAACAGGCCTAGGACAGCAGCACCCTGGTGCTCAGGCAGGTGACTTACAGCTTGCCTAGCCTCTTGTTCAGTATTCCCCGCCCACTGTGTCATTTCCGCGGAACAGTGGGCGGGGAATACTGAACAAGAGGCTAGGCAAGCTGTAAGTCACCTGCCTGAGCACCAGGGTGCTGCTGTCCTAGGCCTGTTCAGGTCATACCCCTCTGTTTTCGCCGAACACCCAGGTCTCACTACTCAGGTAACGCACGACGTGGACGTCGGTGATAATGTGCCCTTCAAGTCAGTGCCCTACCGTGTGCCCCCGGTAAAGTTGCCAGCTTTACGGGAGGAGTTAAAGTACATGGTTGAGAGAGGGATGATCACTGAAGGTTATGTGAAGTGGACATCACCCGTCACGTTGCAGCCAAAACCTGACGGCAAGGTGCGGTTCTGCATAGATTTTCGTAGGCTAAATGGCTTGACCACTACCAACCCTTACCCTTTGCCTCGAGTTGACGACAGC
The DNA here is from genome assembly GCA_032716605.1 of Paralithodes platypus. NCBI lineage: Eukaryota > Metazoa > Arthropoda > Malacostraca > Decapoda > Lithodidae > Paralithodes > Paralithodes platypus. The sequence continues at coordinate 2,254,897 of CM064535.1, forward strand.
GTGGACAAGATAGGGAATGCAAAGTACCTTACTAAAATTGATCTTGTCGGACCGAGCTAAGCAAGTTTGTGGTTTTGTGGTAGATGGCAAGACCTACCAATGTAACGTAATGCCTTATGGGCTTAAGAACGCACCTGCCACGTTTCAGAACCTGATGAACGATATTTGTGACGAAATCCCTAACTGCACGGTCTACCTTGATGACGTGATAGTATATGATGACGATTTTGAAAATCACCTAAGGCACTTAGAGACCCTGTTTGGGAAGTTGCACGATGCTGGGCTGGTGGTGAACCTGAGGAAGTGTGAGTTTGTAAAGGCTACTGTGCAGTATCTTGGCTTTGTGGTCGGGTTAGGCCGGGTCTGGTTAGGCCTCAGCAGCATGACTGTCCCCACCTCCTTCTCCACCCTGGCCGCTGCAGGCCAGCACAGGGACAGTGAGAGGCTCTGAGGGGCGTCTCACATACTCTTTCATGAGGTTAACATGACATAACTGATGTTTTTTCCTACGGTCAGGTGTTGCAACGAGATAATCAAGGTCGGATAGTTTCTTAGCCACCACATACGGCCCAATGAACTTGGCAGAAAGGGGGTGTCCAGGCAAAGGTAAAAGCAACATTACCTCCTGACCCACCGAAAACTCCCGAAGCTTCACCTTGGCGTCATACTGGTGCTTCATGACCGCCTGTGCATTAACCAAGTTATTACCTGCCGCTGCCATGCAACCTATAAGTCTCTCCCGGCTCTCAAGGACATATTTAAGTACAGACCCCGGCTTCTCTTCGCCCTCCCAGATCTCTTTCACCATACTTAAAGGTCCTCTCACATTATGGCCAAAGACTAGTTGATTTGGACTGAACCCCAGGCTCTCTCCTGGGACTTCACGTGCAGCGAACAGAACATACGGCAGACCCAAATCCCAATCAGTGTCATGTTCTGCACAGTAACAGCGTAGCATACTCTTCAGGGTCGAGTGCCACCACTCCAAGACTCCCTGACTCTGGGGATGGTAGGCTGACGACACTACAGAACATATACCGTGCAACTGAAGGGTTTGCTTGAACAATTTGGATGTAAAATTGCTCCCCTGGTCTGACTGCACCTCACGTGGAAATCCATAACGGGAACAGAACAATAATAAGTTTCTAACAACTGCCTTTGCCGAGCCGTTTCTCATGGGGTGTGCGTCCGGGTATCTCGTAGCCACATCCATGATTGTCAACAGGAATTTATTGCCACTACTAGTAGGCGGGAAAGGGCCAACCAAATCTACTACAACTTTGCTGAACGGAGGCCCGGTGACAGGTATGGGAAACAAAGGTGCCTTCGGGATTGTCTGGTTAGGCTTCCCCGTTGTCTGGCAGGTCGCACACCCAGCCACCCATGCACAGACATCAGCCTTGACCCCAGGCCACCAGAAAAACCTGCCCAATGCCGCCAATGTTTTTGTTACCCCCAAATGACCCGCCACCGGCACATCATGCGCCAGACACAATAAGGACTCTCTATACTTATTTGGAACAACCACCTGGTCTACTACCCTCGCACCGCCCTCCCACTTCGATTTGGGGTCTAGAAATCTGCGGTACAATATCCTGTTGAGCCTAAAGAAATCTCCCGGCTTCGCATCCCCATCTTCCTCCAACTCTATGGCACCATTGCTATAACGAGCTAGGCTAGCGTCTTGCAGCTGCTGCTCACTAATGTCCCTGGGCGTCAATGCATCAAGATGGTTTTGTAATAAGACATTACCCCGGCTAGTAGGCTCTACTGCCTTAGTGGCTCTCGCTACAGCTCTTGCCTCACGCGAAGTCTTACCCAACTCTGCCTTGTTACACACCATATCTGGGCCAGAGTCAACTCCCGTGTTTATTATAGGTCCAAGTACCGAATCACCGAGAAGTGCAGCAGAATCAATGTCCCTTTTCCTGCCCTTAGCAACCTTCTCCTGATCCTTCCTCCACTGTCCCCGAGGTTGAGTGCTAGGCTGTGCAGGAGCCGCAGAGCGAGATCGGGTTACCACACAGGCCATCTCATCCTGTTGGCACCTCCCAACCCATTCCCGATTCTTACCATCCACGTCGGCCGCCCTCTCGGCAACGACTAAGGGTGGAGTCCCGGAAGTGGGCACCGCAAAGTCGTTGCCGAGAAGAAGGTCGACGCCCTCAACTGGCAAACACTCAACGATCCCTACATCCAGCTCCCTGCACACCTCTCCCACTCTCAACTCCAACCTCACAAGTGGGTATGACCTCGTAGCATTTATACCCTGCACCACAACAACTCTGGCCGCATTTATCGGTTTCCCTGTGAAGTTCCTCAACAAAGTTTGCGAAGCCCCCGTATCCCTCAGCAAGTCAACCCTCCGTAGTTCACTCCCCCAGCTCACAAACCCGTGTCCCCGATGGCTACAGAAAGTGTCCCGGACAGGTGTCGAGCCTTCCGTACGCTTCTTTACCGCGTGTGCCTCAGCTGCTGACAACCTACCCCGGGCAGTTGCTGCAGCCTTCAGAGACACACCGATACTGTGAACCAATGACACCGGCTTAGCGGGAGTGTTACTAGGGCACTCACGTGAATAATGGCCTAGCTTCTGACATTTGTAACATTTCACATCCCCAATGGGCTTCTTCCCTTGTGCGGGCGAAGAAGGGGCCTGACCTTTAGTAAACGGGAGAGGCTTGTGTTTGTAGGTGTTATTAGGTGCAATGCTTTTAGTGTGGTTATGTGTGTCATAGGATTTGTTATTATCGAAAACTCTGGTGGGTGGGGTATAGCGCCCCTTCTGCCCTGACTCAGCCCTCTGAGCGGCACCGCAACCACGAATCAATGATAATCTGAGGTCTGCCATCTTGGCAGCCTCCTCTACGGTCTTAGGACATTTTTCCTTAATGTTCAGCGTTAGATCGGTTCCAGTACATTTGTAAAACTGTTCCAGATAGAAAAGTTGCTTAATTTCCTCAGCCGACTCTGCGTGCTCGGACCGAAACCAGTTATTACATGCATCTGTTAAGTCCCGTGCGTGCTCCATAAAACTGACGTCGCTCTTCTTATTCACGCCACGGAACTTCAATCTATAAGTTTCGGGTTGCAGTTCGTAGGCCCGGAGCACAGCCTCCTTCACCAGTCCATACACGACACTCTCGTCCAGTAACAGTGCATCGTAGGCTTTCAACCCCTTACCCACTAGACGTGATGAAACTAATGCTGCCCATTTAACCTCCGGCCAGTCATACTCACGACACTTCTTTTCGAAACGAGCAAAAAACTCAGTCACTGCTGTCTCATCAAATGCGGATACTAACTTAATTAAATGCGAAAGTGAGTCTGTAACCCGGTGCCCACCACCGAGATGACGCCCCGTGGTCTCTACTCTAGACTTCTCGACATCCATTTCAGCCGGGTACCTGGTTGCATCCTGATTGGCTTGGATTCTAGCAACCTCTATGCGTTCTATACTAGCCTGTTGTATCTGAGTCTCCTGCAGCTTAATCCGTTCTATACTAGCCTGTTGTATCTGAGTCTCCTGCAGCTTAATCCGTTCTATACTAGCCTGTTGTATCTGAGTCTCCTGCAGCTTAATCCGTTCTATACTACCCTGTTGACTCTCTCGCAACTTAAGCTTAGCTAGTTCTAGCTGAAATAACATCTCAGGAGACAGGCCTGGGGGGGGAGAGCACAAAATGGGGGATCCACACCGAGACGTGTTTACGGGTAAACCAGCTTGCCATTGAGAACCCTCCTGCTGCATCGTGCTAAGACTCGCTGGCTGAGGGCCCAGCTCAGGGGTAGAGTGGAATGGAGGCTTGGAGGGAACCCCCCAAGACCCCACTCCACCCACCGCCCCATCGCCATCACCCAACAAACATGCCACCAAATTCTTCTTGGGCCAACTGTCAGGACAGTCCCGCCCCAAAACCGTGGCTAAACAGCGAAGACCGTAACAATCAATAGCCTGCAGGCGCTGTTCGGTCAAAGGTGTCTGCAAAAATGCCCGGGCATCCCTCTCTCCACTTATAACACTCCCCTCCCTAAATATCTGCTGTACTTGCTGGTCACTAGGCTGTACCGTGTTATCCTCCCCCGTAAATGATGAGTCATTAGACATAGTGCTGGTTATACAATTGCTGTTCATAAACAAAAAAAAGTGCTTAGTACTAATTGCAGTCTCGACTCACAAAATGTTAAAGATGCTTGAATGACTCTACTCTAGACACCTAACGAAACGATCTGCAAGTCCACCAATACAATAATGACACAATAAAAATTCCTCCAATATGCAAGAAAATTCTAGCCAGCTCTACTAGGTAGCATAGAATAGTTCTCCAAAAAAACATGTGATAGGATACTGCTGAATCTTTTGCAAGGTCGCCATTTTGTTACGGCTGGATCGGCAATACATATTCGGGATTCTTGATCGTAGGACAGAAATGGCTTAAGTGACAACGACACGCTCGATTCCAGTCCCAAATACTATATGCTCCAGACAACAAAAGCACCAACGCCCTACAGAGTTATCGTCTACGGTAACAAGGTACCTTAACTCGGCGAAAGTGTACAACAGGGGTAGGCTAGGAGGCTAAACTCCCTCAGACATTTATAGGTTACGTTATTACTAAAGAAATGCAATACTCAAGAAACTACGTTAATATTAAGCCTCTAATAATGTAGAATAGAAGCAGGCTAAAGGTATGACAGTGAAATGCTAAATGACAAATGTACACGCCTACTTGAAAGCGCGTGCACTACACTAACTGTCCCCTACTAACATGCACTAACATGTAGCATACAAGATGTTCATGATCCAGTAGATACCTAATAATACACATGGGAGGAACATAAATAGTAGTCACTTATTATAATAATGAATCTATACTTGGAATAACTAAAAGGTTGCAGGCAACAGTACTGCGCCGGTAGCCTACTACCGCATAGGCTACTTCGCTTCTCTCACTCTGTCTCCCCTCCGAGTCCGTATGCGCCCTACGCAACAGAACTCCGGACACAGCAGCAAGACGACAGTGCAGTTAATTGATACATGAAAGTATTAATAGTGTTGTCTTGTGTGTGAGTAATGTGTATTGTAAAGTGTTATAGATATATACTTTAAAGAGAGCTGCAATGCATAGTAAAATAAAGATATATCCCACTCATCATCCCCATGCGTTCTAGCTAGCAGGCCAAGTCACAGGAACAACGAGTCCCAGCACCGAAAGCGAGAACCCAGGAGAAGACTGTAGAGAACACAAGGACAGATAAATTACGTTACTCTACTATACCGGCACTACGAGCGAGCTGTAGTCTCGGGTGCTACACTCGCTCCTGGCTCGGTATGCAAATCAAGGCTAAGTCCTCGTCCCTCTACAGACAACTCCTGGGCATGGTCGGGCTCTTACACATGGCACCAGTCTAGTCACAAATGGGATGATGAGCGGGGCATATAACTCGTGAACATGTAGAACGTTCACCAACTATCCTCATCAAGAAGATCGCTGTTCACATTAACCCCTTAAATCTAATACATGTAAATATATGCTTGTCCTAAGAGTAATACGAGAGGTGAGTGCTGAAACTCCTCTAGGACCTCAAGGGAAGGTTATGCATTTAAATAGAGAGAAGAATGAAATGAGAGTAATGTCGTCAGAGAGAAAGAGTGCAACCGTGAGAAGTTGGGAGAGAGGGCAAGGGATGTTAGAATCTCAAAGGTTCTAGGCAACCTGGTCATGGAACACGCAGCCAGCCTCCAGGCAGTGTGCTGTACGACAACATGGGCCCAGCCCAGGCAGGCAACAATGGACTACCAACCCTATCGCGCCTAGCTATAAGCGCAAGGCTGCCAACCAGTCCATACGTCTGGCAACCACCCGGCCGGCAGCGTGGCGCGTTGCTACCCTCTTGCTCTGAAGCCTAACTCACTCTCTCTCTCTGAACTCCCATTGTCTTATCTATCAACTTCTCTATTGATACTACATATTAAATGGAAGGTCTCGACATGGCTTAAAACAAAACCCACCACTGGTTAGCACATGACGAGACCTTTGCAGAGATACAAAGAATATAGTTATAAGTTGTCACACTCAATATACATAGTGGCTGACGGTAGCCAGATCACGGGCGGTACATTCGAGTACCAAGGAGTACAATCAGGTTGCGTTGCAACGCACTGGGTGCGTCACAATATATATATGGGAATTATAATCCTACAATACTTTCCCATATACAACTACAGATTAATATATTCTACCCAATCATGGAACGTTCGACCAAGGTTATGGAAGCGTTCAACTTAAGACTACGGAAGCGTTCAACTTAAGACTACGGAAAGATACGTAGCGCTACATCAACCCAGATTACATAATCGAGACTGTTCATACTAGATAGAGTATACTAAGTATGGACATATTCCCACCAGCAGAAAAAATATACAAAATTTACATGATTAGATTTGCCCGGAGGCAATCTTATCCCATCAAGCTTGGGATGATATCTGGGCTGCCTGTCGACGTGGGCGTCCGCTGGACGCGTCAACAGGCTGCACCGATGTAGAAGCCAGGGAGGGGACATCAATGGTAACTGATCCGAGGGGGTGTCCTTGCAATCGAGGTCACCCTCAAGAGGATATAGTCGTACTGTTGGCCGTGTGATTACTCCAGTCCTGGTGCGAACCTTCGCTACCCGAACCTCACCATCACGACCTGGTAACAACTCCTCTATCCGACCCAATTTCCAGAATGCGCGCGGGCCCTCTTCATGGATGGTTACCACGTCCCCTACACTAGGCCAATGTCCTTGGTGTTAGTTTATTTTTTAGCGCTTCCCTTAAAGTCACCAGATATTCTGTTGACCAGCGATGCCAAATATCTCGCGATAATTTACGAATATATTTGTAGCGGGCCGATATCACGTCCTTACTTGTGTAGTCTTGATCTTCCATAGTATCCTCATCATGCTCTTCAGGAAGATCCCGCAGTCTGTATCCACGTACCAGTACTGAGGGTGTGATTGGGGTAAGGTCTTCCAAATCACCAGAAGCATAGTATAGAGGGCGATCATTTACGGTGGCTTCAATCTCCAAGAGTATGGTGTTGAGCTCCTCAATCGAGATGAGAGCTCTACCCAACACCTTCTTCAGACCCGCCTTCACGATGCCTATGGCTCTCTCCTATAATTATGGCGCCAAACCAAGGCGCTCTGGCGGGAATGAAATGCCATTCGCAATTTACATCCGCTAGGCAGGTCTGAATCTTAGGATTGTTGCTCACTTCTTTGAGATATGTAGATGCCCCTATGAAAGTCTTTGCATTGTCACTCAGCATGATACGTGGATATCCCTGTCTATTGCAGAATCTTCGGAAGGTATGTAGGAAGCTATCACAAGTGAGGTTGGTAACCAGTTCCAGGTTAATTGACCTGGTAACAGCACAGGTGAAAAGTATCATATACACCTTAAGAGTGGGTGAATCTTTCACAGGGATTGCTCCACTGTAGTCAACCCCGGTAACTTTGTAAGGGTCACCTGGGGTGGTTCGCAGGTTTGGCAAGGGAGGATTTCCGATGGGATCATAATGTGTTCCCTGTACTCTTCTACACTTTAAGCATTTGCGTAGGACTTTCTTGACCACCTGACTGAGTCTAGGCACCCACCATCGTTGTCTTACATAGGTGACTATATGACCAACCCCATAATGGCAACAGAGTCGGTGACACCTATCGATGATAAGATGGGTGAAGGGATGATTGGGGAGCAGTAGTATTGGATACTTACTTGCCTCAGAGAGTGCTTCCAATCGTAATCTGCCTCCGCAATGTATCAAGTCCCCCTTCAAGTGTAAGCCCAACTGGTTGATCAGGTTATTCTTGGACTTTGTTCCCTTAACCAGTAATTTATATTCCTGCGTATATATTTCTTGTTGACAGAGCTTATGTAATAATTTATCTGCAATTCTGATCTCCTTCACATTGAGGTAAGCACTACCTGTGGGCAGTGTGCCTTTAATTTTTGCTTTTACATTTTCTACAAATCGTATCACCCATGCTGTAACACGTTGTAACTTCTCATAGCTGCTGAATCTATCCCAGTCCCATAACCGTGTGTCTTCGTCAGGCACCGAGTCAATTACCGGTGCCACAATAGCAGTGTGTTGCTCGCTCAAATCTATATTTTCTGGCCATTCGTTGGGAATATTAAGCCAGCATGGGCCATTCCACCACAACGCAGAAGACTTGAGAAATTTAGCAGAGACACCACGAGTAATGCAGTCACTTGGATTCTCTTTGGTAGACACATACCGGAACTGTGCGGTTGGGAGCAGGGTATGAATTTCGTCGACACGGTTGGTGGCGTACACTGGTAGCTTCTTTCAGCTATGTAACCAGTAGAGCGTAATTTGGCTGTCACTCCATATAACTGTCTCCAAGATATTTAGCAAATTTTTAAAAGTGTCCTCTATAAAGTGAACGAGTCTAGCAGCCAACAGAACTGCAGTCGGCTCTAATTTTGGGATGGAAAGGGATTTCATCGGGGCGACTTTCGCCTTCGCCATGACTAGACAGCTGCCACTTGTGTCAACAAAGTATATGGCGGTGCCGTACGCGACCTTGCTAGCGTCTGAGAAGGCATGCATGGAAACAGGATGGTCCATGACAACTCTCCGAGGAAAATTAAAACCCTTACAGAGACGAAGATCCGAAATAATGTCGTCCCACTCCTGAACCAGATCGCCAGTCAAAACTTCATCCCTACCTAATTTTATCCTCCATAATTGCTGAAGGAATAATCTTGATTTGATCGACACCGGTAGAACTATCCCCAAGGGGTCAAAAAGTTTAGCTGTCATACTCAAGCAAATCCGTTTTGTAATCTGCGAATATTGCGCGTACTGAACGCCGAATGAGAGCGTATCGGTGTCCGTTTCCCAAAACAACCCTAGCACTCTAACATGTTCCTGCTGTACAGCCGCCACACCATCCCGTTGCAGTACAGTCCGCAAAACAGAATTATTTGTCGCCCATCCACGCAAATGTAGATGGGCGTCATTCATAATTTCTCGGACTACACCATAGGTATCAATCAGGAAATCTTCATCATTACCTGTACTCAGTAAATTGTCGATGTATAGCCCTGACCGAATCTGATGAATAATCTGCGGATCTGCACTGACATTCGACAAATGTTTTAAAATGGTGGCGTTTAAAAGAAATTGGGAACACGTCGCGCCAAATAAAACTGCCTGGAACCGGTAACAAATGAGGGGGGAATCTAGCTGCCTTGGAAATTTAGGCCACATAAACCGCGTATAGTCCTAGTCGTCTTCATGGAGTCTTAACATCAGAAATGCCTTCTCAATATCAGACACCCAGGCATACTTACCGAGTCTAAACCGGAGCAAAACCTGCGCTAAGTCTGGCACCAGTGAAGGTCCAGTATACAGGCAGTCATTAAGACTAGGCTGACGATCACTCATCCTGGCGGAACAGTCGAAGACGATACGCACTGGCGTAGTTTTGCTCTCCTTGACTACTCCATGATGAGCCAAGTAATGTCCGGTATCTGATTTATCAAAAGGCACCTCTTCTATAAAACCCCGGGACACCTGCTCCTTTATGACTTTTGAGTATTCCTCGCAAAAGTCAGGCTCTTTGATGAATCTTCTCTGAAGACCCCGAAGACGGCCTATGGCCAAACCCTTGTTAGTTGGCAGCTGATCCTTGTAATTGTTCCAGGGCAGTCTCACTTTATACTGTTGGCTGTCGGGATCGTAGGTAACGGTATCGTCATACGACGATAGTGCTTGACGCTCAACCTGTGAGTATTCCTTAGGGGTTATCCCGATTTGATCTAATTCCCACAAAACGTTTAAGGAATTTTTGCATGGTGGAATATTACCAGTGGACATGTATTCGTCCATTGGAGTTACTGCTACTTTCAATACAGTAATTACTTCTATGCTGGAGCTGGTAGGCTGTGTCACATATGAACCACTTATGGCGTAACCGTACTTGGTAGGAAGCAGAATTAGGCTACCTGACCTTTTATACCCAGGTCGCACTATATTGTAGTAGTGATCCGCACCGATGAGCAGCTCCAGCTGATCTGTGTCCGTTGCGTGAGGATCGGCTAATTTTATGCCTTTACTTTGTAAACTAAACAGTTTAGACTTTAGGTTAAGTTAACCTTTATGTTGTGGCAATTCATCAACCACTATTGCGTCTAGATGATGAAATTTACCTCTGTGTTTGTATTGCAGTGCCACAACATTATATTCCCTAGAGGCTTGTTTTCCAGTAAATCCGTGAAGACATAACTCCTCAGTTCCTTTAGAAATGTAGGAAAGGGAGGATAGAACAGAAGACTTCACAAAGGTCCTCTGAGAACATTGGTCAAGTAGCGATCTGATTTTAACACAATTATTATCCTTACCCTTTACCGGCAGCTGTACGGTGGGCAAGATTACTGTATTTTAACCTGTGGCAACGGACATTGTAATTGAAGTAGCAGCAGTATGCTCTCTCTTGGTGTTATCCTCCGCTGGTCTACTTTCCTTCCCTTGTTTCTGTGTACACAGGGAATGAAAGTGTTTGCCCTTACAAAACTTGCAGCTTCTTATGTTAGGATTAGTACAACCTGAATGGCCATGCTCTTTTGACAAGCATCCAATGCAGAGACTTAGTTGACGGGCTCTTTTAACTTTAAGAGGCCCTGTCTTATACCCCCTACTCTGTCTTGACCTGCCAGATTGTGTACACTTCAGCCTGGAAGCAATGGGTGAATTTCTTATAATCCAGACACAAGTCTCCCATTTCCCGTTTTATGGTTTCTTTTAGTGGTGATGGAAACTTATTGACAAGAGTCACCACACAAAATTCCTCCAAACAAATACCATGGCTAATGATTAACCTCATCACACTCTCTGTATTGGCATAGAAGACCTTCAGGTCAGCTGTTTGGTGTTTGGGTGACACTAATTGATTGAATTTGGTAACATAAGCTACCTTGATTCGATCTGGATGCCCATATGTCTCTTGCAGGAGCTCTATTGCTGGGGCATAACTTGCACTTTCGATAATGAATCCTTCGACTAGCTTATGTGCATCACCCAGAAGCTGACCCTTTAGATAGGTGAAGAGTTGTATATCTGTTAGGTCGGGATTGTCATGGATGGTACACTTGAATATCTCCCAAAATCCCGACCACAATATGGCATCACCCTCAAATTTTGGAAGAGTAAGATGTGGTAATTTGACTGCAGATTTCTTTGGCTCCTTCTTGATCTCCTTCTTGACCTCTGTAATCAAGATCCCCTTCAGTGTGGCAACGATTACTTGTATGCCCTCCATATATAGGGTATCCTCTCTTAACTCCTCGATATACTCGGCGTCCGTCTCGTAAGTGTCGGCCAGGTCCTCCTGTGTGACCTCATACTTGTCAAGTTGCTTTTGAATACTGAGCAACCTGGCCTCCACCTCCACTCTAGACGCTGAATCAAGGAATTCGTCGATGTCAGAGGTCAATACCGTCAAAGAGCCCTTAAGCCCAGCCCGACGCCTTTGTACATTTTTAGCCATGATTATACGGGAAGGAAATTTATTGATGTTAAATCAATCTATCAATGCCAGACCGAATAAGTTGCGGACAACAATACAGTACTCCGAGAAATAAAATTAAATCGCGAGCTGAAAATAAAACACCCTCACGAAATGCGGAATAAGAATTGTGCGCAATGTAGACTAGCAATCTGGAGCCTTTCAATTTAACTCCTTACATAATAGTTATGATCTAGAATTCTAGATCCAGAAATTACAGAATCATTACACCCTAATTCAAGAAAAGCCGGGAGGGAAATTTAGCACAATACAGTATAGGCCAAAAGTCTCTAGATGTAAAAAAATAGGTACCGTTTTAAAGTTATAATAAATTCAAGAATCTTAAGAGAGAGAGAGCCAATAGGGTAATTTAAACAGGTTAAACTCAATGGGTACCGCTAATTTTATATTATTAAATTTAATAAATGTGAAAATTGTACACAAGAAAAGTTCATATCAAGAAGTCACAAGGATTTTTTTTTTGAGTTGGATTAACACACACTCAGCATATCAGCTATCATATTACCCCGCCTTCAGGGCACACGACGAGAGTAGAATTTAGAAAGATATGTGAATGAATAACCTTTAAATTTTAAAGAAGTTATATTTCAGTATAATTTTGATCTAGAATTAAATTATTATACAGTACAGTATGGATGAATTTAATCTTAATGCCGTGCCAATTGTGCAAGATTTTCTATGGCTAAAGTAGTTTTAATATAATTTAATTAGCCCGAAAAAGCATTTAAAGTCATTATTGTTTCGAGTACTGTACTGGATCAGATTTATAACTTTTCATTCTGGGTAAAACTCCCGTCGCAGCCCTGACCTATCCACTAGTTTCCACATCCTGTCCCACTGGTGGTCAGGCACCTGGGGCGGCCAGAGCAAAGAGCGGACGAAAAAAAACCCGACAGCCCCATGGGGCCAAAAGACCGGGGCCTGGAGGACGTAGTAGGACTCATGACAAAAAACAGGGATAGGCCTGCCCCACTCCAAGCAAGGCAACTACCAACCGCCGAATAACTCTCAAAAAGGGGGGCGGGGGGGGGGCAAACTAGGGAAAGGTTTAAGGACCAATTATATGGCTAATTTAGATAAGTGTACTGTATATTATTAATTTCGAAGAAGCATTAACCATATAGAATAATTACCCGGTAGATGAACTCAGCTGGTGATTGGAGGATGGCGGAAAATAGGCTAGTTGACTTGAAGTGGTTAGTAAGGTAAACAAGCATATGGAAAGAGGCTACAATAGACTAGGATAGGCTAGATATTTATGTTGCTTTTGTGATAACTAACAAAGATGATGATGTAGTGACTATATGAAATATGAGATGAAAGTGAAGCGAAAACACCTGATATATGAAACTATAGGAAGAAGGCTTAGCGATTGTAGCTGGGACGAAGGTTGGTTGGAGAGTGAGTGCGAGCACGTTTTGTTTGTCTGTGTCGTGACCTACCGCGCACGCGCATAACATAATTATGGAAAATATATCCCATCTTTTTTACAATGAGATACTTATCAACAATCTTAAATAATACAAATATATATATATATGGGAATTATAATCCTACAATACTTTCCCATATACAACTACAGAATAATATATTCTACCCAATCATGGAACGTTCGACCAAGGTTATGGAAGCGTTCAACTTAAGACTACGGAAGCGTTCAACTTAAGACTACGGAAAGATACGTAATGCTACATCAACCCAGATTACATAATCGAGACTGTTCATACTAGATAGAGTATACTAAGTATGGACAGCGGTAATCGTAACCAAAATATTTATGCAGTGATAGCGGAATAGGCAAAGTCAAAGTATACTAGCCACGGAGCTTAGCCCAGAGTTGTGGTGGTGGCAGGATTAACGTGCATGCATATGTGTGTTCTCATAGGCTCGTTTCTGAACCTCACCCTCCCTCCACTAATGTAGCCTTCTGTTTCACACAGTGTTTCATTGACTATCACACCCTTGGACACTAACACGCTGCCTATAAATTATCGCATAATATAAGTGACAGTGGCACTCACAATACGATAATCGTTTCCGAAATATTATGCAGTAACAGTGGAATAGGCAAAGTCAAAGTATACTAGCCACGGAGCTTAGCCAAGAGTTGTGTTGGGGTGGTATAGCGTGTGCTCGTATGTGTGTTATGATGGCCGGCCGTCACCATGACAACCAGGACGCTCCAGTCTTTGTATTGTAAACACTAGATTATATACATTTTATAACACTCTACTAACACTCACAATGACTTTCAGTGATAGTGCTTGTATTTTACGCATTGTGGAGGCACAGAGTGTGTGAGAGTCATGCGGTGAAGGCAGGCTGTGTATACGTTTGTCCATGCGTTTTGTTATTGTCCGAGAGCAAGATGGCCGACAGTCACCATGGTAACCAAGACACACACGGGGCTTGCCACTCGTCGGCACTTATAAACACTTGACTTTATGCACTTATCACACTGTAACATAATTTACAATGAAATTCTGTGATACGTATTGCCATTTTATGAACTATGGAGGCATACATGATGCTTGGGTGATTTAAATAAGTGTCACTAAAAATTTGGAGGCATCGTACATCAGCCACTCTGCCTAACCCGTCTGCAGGCACGGGAGATATGAAGAGGCGCACAGCACCCAGTGATAGTGGTGCCATTGATTGAATAGTTTGCTTTCTCATTTCGGCTTCCGATGTGATATACCTTGCATTTATCTTCGTTGAAGCTCATTTGCCAGATTTTAGACCAATATGACATCCTATCTAGATTATGTTTCATATCTTCAACATGTTCCTTTGTGAGTACAGTATTTGCAATTTGTATATCATCTGCAAACTTTGAGATTGTACAGGTTAGACCGTCATCTATGTTGTTAATGTAGATTAGGAAGAGCATTGACCTCAATACTGATCCTTGAGGTACACCGCTAGTTACTTTGGTCCATGTTGATGCTTTCCCATTTATGACTACTCTTTGCTTTCTTTCTCCGAGCCAATATGCTATCCAATTGACCACGTGCGAGTTTCGGTCTATAAGGAAGTTGGAGCTGTAGACATCGATAATTAACAGAATTATCACCTACATTACGGTTGTAGTGCTTATATAAATACATAAAACCCAATTCAACATGCTTTTTATCCATCAAAAACTTACATTATTCTTGCATTTATGTTTAATATCGATGTTTACGGCTCCAACTTCCCTATAGCCTGAAACTCGCAAGTCGGCAATTCAAAACATCACCTTGTATTCTGTGCACTTGTAGCTTCATTAATATGCATCTGTACAGAACTTTATCAAAGACTTTTTGGAAGTTAAGGTATATAATATCTATTGCTTAACTTTCATCATATAGGTTAACCCACTGAGCCCCAGCTAGTTTTTTTTTTTTTTTTTTTATTTTAAGAGACAATGAACGGAGGAAGGAAAAACACAGATAAAACAAAAAGGTCCATGTGCCTAAAGGCATCCTCCATTCATAAAATGTTTGTAACAACTGGATTTAAACATTTGTAGATTGTAAGTTTGTGGAAAGCAATTCGAGGGAAGTGAATTCCAAAGAGTAGTAGCTCTGGGGATAAATTAATTCTGATAAGCAGAAGTTCTGCATTGTGGAGGAGAAAGTGTAAATTCATGGGCGCTCTCAGCTGCCCTAGTTCTACGGGGAAAGATGTGGAGAGGCGGCACAATTGAAGCAAGTTCCTCGGAACAATTGCTGTGAAAATATCTGTAGAATAATGCAAGGGATGCAACGTTTCTTCGTATGGATAATGTAGGAAGGTCCTGTGTGATTGCAGGGTTATTGAATAATCTAATAGCTTTATTTTGAATTTTGTCCAACTGCCTCAATGCAACCACTCCACTTCCACCCCACAGAGGTGAACAGTAATCCATCTGAGAACGCACATGACTTTTATATATCACGGCCAACTGCTCGTCAGTGAAGAATTCTCGAACTCTGTACAGGAGTCCCAGTTTTTTAGAGGCATTCTTAGCAATGCTTCTAACATAATGTGTCCAGCTCAAGTTAGTAGTTAATGTTACACCAAGAATGTCAATACTAGGGGAAGTGGGAATATTTACATCATTAAAAATATATGGGAGTCAGTGAGATTCTGTCGGTTAGAAAATTGAATGTACTTGGTTTTCTGTGCATTAAAGGAAACTAGATTCTTTTGTCCCCATCCATCAATTCTAGAAAGGTCCTGGTTCAGAGAAATTGCAGTGTTTATTTTTGAATTTATAAGATCGGGTTGGGTGAAAGAATTGGTAAATGTGAAGGAACTGTGGAGTGTTGAGTCATCTGCGTAGGAATGTATTGGATTATGAGTGGTAGATATGAGATCATTGATATGAATGAGGAACAGAATTGGGGCCAAAACTGATCCCTGGGGAACACCAGCATTTATTGAGTGAAATTGAGAATAAAGGCCATCTACCATTACACATATTTTTCTGTTATGAAGATAAGAAGAACATCTTCGACAATAAGGATTGATGCCAGACTCTCCAGTTATTAATAAATGTACCACCAGGGACCAGCCGGTTTTGATTTTTTTTTTTCCAGAAACAATAGCGAATGGGTTAGGAATGAAGGAGAAACCAAAAAAAAAACGATCTAAAAGGTCAAAAATTGGTCCTCCGGAGCCCCAGAAAACAGATTTTACAAGAGTAAAAAATTGAAGGCAATAACACCTAAAATCCGGTTTTTGCGTGCTCACGCGCACGCAGTTGGACTTTGAGAGTTTTCAACCATTTGTATGGTTGCGTGGGATACTTACACAACTCCCATACAAATCTGAGCCCTCTAGGTGCCATAGGACCGAAGTAATTGGGACCGGAGTAACACTGATGCAACTGTTGCGTCGCTGGGGTTTAGCGTTACATACATTGCTGACGCAAACGCTACATCGCTGGGGCTCAGTGGGTTAAGGATGTAATGGAGGAAGTCTAAAAGGTTGGTCAAGCAGGAACGATTATTTCCAAAGCCATGTTAGGTATCCTTTAGTAATTTGTTTTCCTTCAGGAGGTTTACGAATCTGTCTCTCATCAGAGTTTCTAGCATTTTTGCATACAACAGAGGTGCAGCTGATTGGATGATAGTTACTAGGCAAGGATTTGCTGCCTTTTATATATATCAGGGTGGCATTCGCGAACTTCCACTCATCCGGCACAATCCCAGTTGTCAAGGACTAATTGGAATGCAGTGTCAGGGTCAAAAACTGATTGGAAAGCAGTGTCAGGGTCAAGGACTAATTGGAAAGCAGTGTCAGGGTCAAGAACTAATTGGAAAGCAGTGTCAGGGTCAAGGACTAATTGGAAAGCAGGGTCAGGGGTTAAGGAGAGCTCACATTTAGCTTCTTTAAGAACTCTAGGTGAGATGGTATCAGGTCCAGGTGATTTATTTTCCTTGAGTATATCTAAACATCTCAGTACCTCGCTCTCTGTAATGCTGATATTGCTAAGAGTATCCAAAATGTCCAGTTGTGCTGGTGATGCTCTAAAGATACTAGTAAGGTCTTCTGTTGGATAAACTGATGCAAAGAAGATGTTGAGAGCATTACTAATTTTTGCTTCACCTTTAGTATAGTCTTCATTTTCATCAATTTACGGTCCGGACCTATCGTTGAAGTCACTACCTTCTTCTTCTTGATGTAACTCAAATTCTTTCGGGTTTGTCTTACTTTGATTTGCAACATATATCTCTAGCGTGTTTGAACTTTATTCAATTAACTTTTTGGCTTTGCCTCGTAAATCAATGAATATCGCTATATTTTCCTGGTTATCGGAGATTATTTATCTATCATGAGCATTCTTTGTTGGCAAGCAGACCGTCCACTATTGATCTAATCCACCACTTAGACTTATTATTATGCACCGATCTTCGTTATTTTTATGGTAAACACTCATGTACTGTGTTTGAGTATGTTGTGGTGAAAAATGTCCATGATTGGTTTATATCATCGTTGTTAAACTACAATCAGTTTCTTTAAGTATTGCTCTAAGTTTACGGAAGTTTGCTCTCTTGAAATTTGGGAAATTGTCTTTGCTGGCATTGAGTTTGTTGCTATTAACTATGAAATTGAAAGTAATCATATGATGGTCAATCATACTGAATTGATCACCAACAAAATTCTCTAACAATTCTTCTTTTGTTGCAAGTACAAGTTCAAAGACGTTATTTCCACGGGTAGAAGCTCTAATAAATTGATAGAGTGAACTTTCTTGCAAGTTTGCATACAGGTCTTGGTCCAGAGTGTGAAGTAAGACTATCTCCTGTTACGACCGGGACTACGAATAAAACAAGGGCACTCAATGATTGGACTAGTAATAGGGCACTATGCAACAACGGTACGCTAGATCCAAACCCTCGAACTTATATGCCGGCGAACAAAACACCTATACCCTCCAGGGTTAATCTGCGATAGCGGGGTATCCTTAACTGGGAATAAATGTACTCTACTTCAGGCTAACCTGCACTGGTATAGCCTGATAACAAACAAGATGCAAGTTACGTTAAAATGCATAAAAAGGAATCTATGGAAAGATCAATTAAATCACTGCAAGATTTAATACAATAAAAAGATGCTTCAATACAGTTACTCTAAACAACAATAAACTCTTCACTCCTATCTGAAAGAAAGTGAAGTATAGTCCTACAGCATAGACCTGGAAACTTCTGAAGAAAGTCTGATGCTCATAAGATGCTCGTACTGATTTAGAACTATATAAAGGCAGGAGGCAGGACACCACACGTGTAAATCGAATACACTAAAAGATAGGATATATAATGTTAACTGACACGAGAATACTATAAATGCGCAACGGTAGCAATGCTCGACACTAAAAGAAGTACTTCCTCATCAACAAAACAGTCTGCTATGGTTGTGCGGCTCAGCAACAACCTAGACTAATAAATGCTGTGAATAATAATGCGCACATATCAAAGAGCTTATATTAATACTAACAAGTGTCTACTCGATTAATAATGTCTAGCTGGGATACTCTAGGTAAGGAACTGGGGTTGAGCAAGACAGGCTCGTAGCCTAGCGATGTCCTTAAGACTGCATCCTTTAACCCGTTGAGCCCCGGCTAGTTATAATATTTGGTCACCCCAGTCCCAAGCCATTTTCACTTATTTTTTTTGGTTTGCTAAAATGGAAGACAAGGATGAGAAATGAAAAAAAAAATAAAAAAAAAATCACCTCGGATATTTTTAGGGGGGGGGGGAGCCTCAAATTTTTTTTTTTGAGCCAAAATGGAAGAGAATGGTGAGAAATGAAGAACAAAAATCACCTCGGTCATTTGGGGGGCGGGGGGGGGGGGGGTCGAAAGTTCGTCTCCCCCGCATGACCATCCGCCTGGGAGCAGTAGGGTGAAAACTGAGTATGGCATTGTACGGCATACATCCTAAGGAGTGCCTCACATAAATCTCAAGCCTCTAGCTCCCATACGACCGGAGTAATGAAGGTTCAAAGTGGCGGTGAACTAAGGGTGTAAAGTATCCCCACTAAGCCCACCACCACCGGCCGCGCGGCTGTCTTGGCCCGCTCACACCTACCGGCCCGGCTCCCACACACACTACGGTACCTCCCCCTCCTATTCTCCCGCCATTTCCTACCTTACGAGCCACGTAAATGATTTTAATATGCCGGACGCACGTGATGCGTCGCTGGGAGTTGGTGATAACAAACTGCCGACGCATCACGTGCGACGCTGGGTCTCAATGGGTTAAGTTACGTTAATTGACTAGGGGGCTCTCTCGATAGATCCAGATCACAAGTATCTGGTTCTATCCTGGCGACCCTCTAAAGACAAGCAAAGAGGCAGCAAAGTGTGGAACTGGTACAGGCCAAAACCCTCAGTCAACAGAATGCTGCACTCGCAAAGGATGCAACCGACAACCCCGGCTACCACAGGACCGGTCGAAGTCGTGTAGTTATAAGCAAACCGTACACACATCGGAGACAACGACTACAGTTACCTTATCCCAGTCTAGCATTAAATAAAAGAGCAGAAACACTAAATCAATAATGGAGACACACAAAGTTCTTAACCTATACTAACTAAGAACCCTCAAACCTATTCTAAGTACATGTAAATATCTCTGAGGATGGCGCATGCAATACAATGGGCCGGCTATGAAAACCGTATTCAGAACCCAAGGGGAGTGTTGTGCAGTTAATAAAGGTTAGAGTATGGAAAGAGAGAATCGAGTGAAAGAAACAGTGATAAAGGTGGTGATCGGGAGAGAGTATGCAAAGGGATGTTAGAAGCACGTGCGCCATGCCTGTCCTGATGAGGACAGCTCCTGGGGACCCTCATGGAGGAGGTAAGTTACACAGGAGACCGCAAAGGCGCGATGGTCGGCCAATCACGGGCCGAGACGTCACAAGACAGCAGGCGTCATAGGACATAGCCAGACACGCCGTCCAATGGCGAGCGAGAGGCAGGAATGCACCCGTACATACAGACACTTACTACCTCCTCGCTCTGAAAGTCTTTCTCATTTACACGCTGGTACTATTATCACTACTGTTGATATAAAATATAACCCGTTGTCACAGACGAAAACAAAGACCACCACTGGATTGTCTCTGACAATGCGATTACTAGGAAAGAAAGAACAACATTCTCTGATAACTGTAGCCCATTTCGATGTCCCTGGCGAGCGCTAGTGGCCAACGAGAGGCGATTCTGCCAACGCTGGTAGACGTCACACCCCGCCCAAGATATGGGACGCTCAACATTAGGCGAGCACCATATCTGACAAGGCAGAATGCCGACAAGAGCCGCCACACCTAGCCACTCCACCAGAAATGAAATGCAAAGCTCAATCTTAAATAAAACAACATATTAGCATAAAGAAAATCTTACAACCCCTCCCAAACACAATAATATAATTTAGCCTGCAATGCTCCCTGAGCGAGCTTCACAGAGCCCAGCCTACTAAGTGAAAGACAGGTTCAACTTAGGACTTTAGCTATAACATTGGCAACTTACAATTAACTATAAAAAAGAAAGAGTTTTATGTGATTTTTGATTTAATTTTAATGTTGTTTTTGACGGCTGCTCTACAGGGGCAAGCCGCTAGCAAAAGAGAAAAAGTTCAAGTGGGCACCTGAGTGTGAAAGGGCTTTTTCGCTGGTCAAGCACCTACTATGCACTCACCCAATCCTCAGGGCCCCTGACTTTGAAAGACCGTTACAGCTGGCAACAGTTGCCAGCGGTGTAGGGGCTGGTGCCGTCTTAATGCAAACAGACGAGGAAGGTTTGGAGCATCCAGTCAGTTTCTTTTCCAAGAAGTTTAATTCCGCTCAGAAAAACTACTCTGTGGTGGAGAAAGAACTGCTGGCAACAGTGTTGGCGCTCAGGCACTTTGAAGTATATGTTCCTGCCTACGGGCCAGTCGTGGTGATTTTCACCGACCACCGCCCTCTTAAATTTCTGAACCAATTCCACAACCGGAATATGAGGCTGACACGTTGGTCACTCATGTTGCAAGAATACAATCTAGACATTCGCCATATTGCCGGTTGTGAGAATGTGATTGCAGACTGTTTGTCGAGGGTGGAGGATCTGGCGTAGATCACCACAAGTGTGTCGGTTTGAGTGGAGAAAAAACAAAATCTGTCAGGGGAGCTAACACAGTAGAATAACCCCGAATGAAGCGGCGATAGTAACCGATCATGCCCAAAAATCTCATGATCTGCCGTTTGATGGACGGCCAGGGGAAATGGTTAAAAGCCTGTATCTTGTTTTTGGGGGGGCACACCTGGCCTAACCCGACCACAAACCCAAGATACTGCACAGTTGCCCGGACAAAGTCGCACTTGGCCAGATTGACCACCAAGCGGGCCTCACTGAGCTTCCGAAACAAGGCTTCTATGTGCTCACAGTGACTCTCAAAGTTGTCATCGTAGATTATAACGTCATCTAGGTAGACAGTGCAGTTAGGGATGTCAGCTACTAACTCATTCATAAGACTCTGGAAGGTTGCTGGGGCATTTTTAAGGCCATACGGCATCACATTGCAACGGTAGGTGTTCCCATCAACCACAAACCCGCATACCCCCTTCGCCCGCTCAGAGAAGGGCACCTGCCAGTAGCCTTTCACTAGGTCTACCTTAGTTAGAAACTGTGCCTTACCAATTTTGTCTACACTATCGTCAACACGGGGAAGGGGATAAGCATTGGTGGGAGTCAACCCGTTCAATCTCCGAAAGTCAATGCTGAAGCGAACCTTCCCGTCAGGCTTGGGCTGCAGAGCGACAGGAGATGTCCACCTAACTGCCCCCTTCTCAATCAGCCCCCGTTCCAACATATACTCTAACTCCGCTCTGAGGGCTGGGAGTTTAATGGGTGGAATTCTGTAGGGTACTGATTTAAAGGGGGGGTGATCTCCCACGTCCACGTCATGCACCACTCGAGTTGTGAGGCCTGGATGCTCTGCAAACACAGTGGGGTATGAAGCAAACAGGTGCTGCATGGCTGCACGCTGTTGCTCAGTCAGGTGCACTAGAGCATCATCAGCCACCTGTCTGGAGTTCCCCACCCACTGGTCAGCAGAGACATGACACTCCCAGTTATCCTCCACCTGGGCTTCACTGTCCCTCACTCCTTCTCCTCCATGACCGCTGCAGGTCAACACAGGGACAGCAAGAGGCTCACAAACTCTTTCACCAGATTCACATGGCACAGCTGATTCTTTTTACACCTATCTGGAGTAGCCAAAAGATAGTCTAGGTCAGAGATCTTTTTTACCACCTTATAAGGACCAGCGTACTTGGCAGACAACGGATGACCTGGCAGAGGTAACAGAATCAACACCTCCTGCCCCACCTTAAACTCCCGGAGTTTTGTCTTCTCATCGTACCTGTCCTTCATAAGTGCTTGCGACCCTCCCAAATTCCTACCTGCCAACTCTAGGCTTCTCAGCATTCTTTCTCTACTCTCGAGGACATACTTTAACATGGAACATGGTTTTGCTGTGCCCTCCCAGATTTCTCTAACCATGTTGAGGGGGCCTCTGACCTGATGTCCGAAAACTAACTCATTGGGACTGAACCCTAGGGTTTCACCAGGTACCTCCCGAGCAGCGAATAATACATAGGGCAACCCAAGATCCCAATCCTTGCCATTCTCAACACAGTAACAACACAGCATGCTTTTCAGAGTCGAGTGCCACCTCTCCAACACCCCTTGACTCTCTGGGTGATAGGCTGAAGAGACAACTGTACTGATACCGTGCTCCTACATGGTCTGTTTGAAAAGGTTAGAAGTAAAGTTGGACCCTTGGTCTGACTGCAATTCCTGCGGGTACCCGTACCTAGAACAGTACAATAGCAAGTTACGAACAACAGTCTTAGCAGTACCATTTCGCATGGGGTATGCATCCGGATAACGAGTGGCAACATCCATGATTGTGAGGAGGAACTTGTTGCCTGCACTAGTAGGGGATAGAGGGCCAACCATGTCGATTATAACCTTACTGAATGGTGGCCCGATTACAGGAATAGGGTGTAACGGAGCCTTTGGAATACACTGGTTTGGTTTACCTACTGTCTGGCAGGTACTGAACATTGCCACCCATGACGCCACATGTGCCTTCATACCTGGCCACCAAAAAAAATTCGCCAATGCTGCTACCGTCTTATGTACACCCAAATGCCCTGCCAACGGTACATCATGCGCCAACCTCAGTAGGCTATCACGGCACACACTAGGCACTACCAACTGGTCAACCACTCTCGACCCACCCTCCCAACTCCGTCTGGGATCTAGAAAACGCCTGTACAATATGCCCTCCATACGAAAGAAGTCCCCCGGCTTTGCATCCCCGTCCTCATCAAGTTCAATCGCACCGTTACTACACTTCTGAAGCTCAGATCATCTATCTGCAGCCGACAGATATCCGAAGGAGCCAATCTATCTAAGTGCTCCCGGAGCAACTTATGGCCTCCCCCGATACTGGACTGTTCGATCCTATCTTGATTAAGTGTGTAACGTTGCTGTCTCGGAGTTTTCTCACGCCCTACCTCCTCACCAAGTGTGACAGATTCTGGGGCCACTCCGGACCTAAACATTGGTGCTAGTAGTGAGTCGCCAAGAAGAGCCGCTGGATCAAAACTCACAAAACTTCTCCCAACTTTAGCTTTCTCCTTCCGACCGTTCCTCCGCTGGTCTAGAGACTGAGGAATAGGCTGTGACACCTTAGATGCACGAGATCGGGTGACAACACACGCCATCTGCTGTAATTGGCACCTCTCGACCAACTCCTGCCCCTCCCTACTCACGTCGGCTGCCCTCTCGGCAACGACTAAGGGAGGAACCTCAGAAGTAGGCACCGCAAAGTCGTTGCCAAGAAGAAGGTCGACGCCCTCTACTGGCAGTTTCTCTATGATTCCAACATCTATCTCTCGTGTCACACCATCAACCTCCAGCTCCACTCGAACCAACGGGTATGACCATGTAGCATTAATACCCTGCATCACATTACCCGTGCCACGTATATAGGTTGGCCTGTAAAGTTTTTCATCAGAGTCTGGGATGCACCTGTATCACGCAACAACTCCAACCCATGCTTGCAACCAGCCCAACTCACGCAGCCACGCCCTCTATGGTCGCAAAAAGCATCGCAGACAGGTTTCGAGCCTTCCGGACACTCCTTCACTGGCTGTGGCCCCGCATCTGACATATCACCCTGTGTAAACGCAGAAGACTTCAGAGACACCCCAATGTTGCTAGCCAAAGACACGACTGCTGCAGGTTGGTTACTAAGGCAGGAACGTGCAAAATGCCCCTTTTTATGACACTTAAAACACTCTACTTCACCCTTGGACTTCCCCTGAGGTGGGGAAGGGCCCTGACCTTTCTTAAACGGGACACTTTTTGGTTTGTGATCAAAATTAGTATCATTGCTCTTTACTTTTGTTATTAAATGTTGCATCACTGATTCGGGGGGGTGGAGTGTTGCGCCCCTTGTTAACTGCATCGGTCCGTTGTGCAGACCCGCACCCACGAATCAGCGATAATCTCAGGTCAGCCAACTCAGCTGCCTCTTGTAGAGTTTTAGGATGTATCTCTTTGAGGTTCAAAGTCAGGTCGCCGCCTGGGCATTTAAAAAATTGCTCTAGAAGGAATAACTGCTCAAGCTCTTCGAACGTCGTCACCTTCTCTGACCTCAGCCAATTTCTCAAAGCATCAGACAGTTCCCGGGCATGTTCTAGAAAAGTGCACTCACGACCCTTCGTAACACCCCGAAACTTCAACCTATATGCCTCTGGTTGTAACTTGTACGCCCGCAGAACAGCTTCCTTCAATACCTCATAATCGATGCAAGACTCCAAGGGCAACGCATCATATGCCTTGAGTCCTTTGCCAACCAACCTAGAGGAAACATGGGCTGCCCACTTAACCTCGGGCCATTGGTGCTCCCGGCACTTCTTCTCAAAACGCAGGAAAAACTCAGTGACACCGGACTCGTCAAATGCAGGGACTAACTTAAGAAGGTGCGATAAAGACTGATCAAGACCTCGATTCCCAGAACCGAGACGCTGCCCTGTCGACTCCACCCGAGACTTCTCAAGCTCTATGTCTGCACAGTACTTCGTAGCCTCAACCTGAAGCTCAGCCTCACGTATGGCCTTTCTCTCCTCAGCCTGAATCCTAAGCTCAGATTCCCGCTGCTGCTGCTGCTGCCTGAGCTCAGCCTCATGCTTTCACTGCTCGAGCTCAGCCTCATACTTTCGTTGCTCGAGCTCAGCCTCATGCTTTCGCTGCTCGAGTTTGGCGTGTTCGAGCTGAAACAACATCTCGGAAGACAAACCCTGAGAAGGGGGTGCTACTATTGGGGACCCACCCCGTGAATCACCTAGAGGCATACCCAACCGCCAGCGGGCATCGGCCTGCGGGAACGTATCCGGTTCCGGAGCCCGAGGGGGCGCCATGATAGGAGTTGAGTGGAATGGGGGCTGGGCAGAAGGTGCCCCAGCTCCCGCTCCACCCGAAGCCCCATGCACCCCACCGAGCACCCAGGCAACCAGCTCACCTCTCGACAAACCGCTAGTACCGGACAACCCTAAGACCGTGGCTACACACTGCAGTCCGTACCGGTCCAGCCCCGACACAGGCTCCTCCAAAAAAATCCGAGCATCCTCCTCATTCTTCACCACCCGAACGCCGTTAGACAACTCCACCTTCTCCACCTCCTCGCCTGCTTCCCGTACTGTGTTCTCACTGTGCACTGATCCGTCGTTCGACATAGTGTCCACCGGAAATCTTCAACGTTTATAAAAAAAAAAAAGTACCTAAACTCTCATGTAGCACTATTCACTCAAAAAATGCTTGAAGACAACTCAAGTGCTATACTTCGTTGTAAAAAAAATGTCCAACGTGTCCAAAATATTCCTCAAAAACAAATGTCCACTGCCAAACTGTGAGAAATAACAATCGACCCCCAAACGGTGATTACAAAAAAAAAAATCTCCACAAAAAATCCTGCAATTATTTCTTAGTTCACTAAATCCTAGACTAAGGTCGCCATTTGTTATGACGACTAAGATAAGATACTAGGCAAGGTCGCCATTTGTTATGACCGGGACTACGAATATAACAAGGGCACTCAATGATTGGACTAGTAATAGGGCACTATGCAACAACGGTACGCTAGATCCAAACCCTCGAACTTATATGCCGGCGAACAAAACACCTATACCCTCCAGGGTTAATCTGCGATAGTGGGGTATCCTTAACTGGGCATAAATGTACTCTACTTCAGGCGAACCTGCACTGGTATAGCCTGATAACAAACAAGATGCAAGTTACGTTAAAATGCATTAAAAGGAATCTATGGAAAATTCAATTAAATCACTGCAAGATTTAATACAATAAAAAGATGCTTCAAAACAATTACTCTAAACAACAATAAACTCTTCACTCCTATCTGAAAGAAAGTGAAGCATAGTCCTACAGCATAGACCTGGAAACTTCTGAAGAAAGTCTGATGCTCATAAGATGATCGTACTGATTTAGAACTATATAAAGGCAGGAGGCAGGACACCACACGTGTAAATCGAATACACTAAAAGATAGGACATATAATGTTAACTGACACGAGAATACTATAAATGCGCAACGGTAGCAATGCTCGACACTAAAAGAAGTACTTCCTCATCAACGAAACAGTCTGCTATGGTTGTGTGGCTCAGCAACAACGTAGACTAATAAATGCTGTGAATAATAATGCGCACATATCAAAGAGCTTATATTAAATACTACCAAGTGTCTACTCGATTAATAATGTCTAGCTGGGATACTCTAGGTAAGGAACTGGGGTTGAGCAAGACAGGCTCGTAGCCTAGCGATGTCCTTAAGACTGCATCCTTTAAGTTACGTTAATTGACTAGGGGGCTCTCTCGATAGATCCAGATCACAAGTATCTGGTTCTATCCTGGCGACCCTCTAAAGACAAGCAAAGAGGCAGCAAAGTGTGGAACTAGTACAGGCCAAAACCCTCAGTCAACACAATGCTGCACTCGCAAAGGACGCAACCGAAAAGACAACCCAGGCTACCACAGGACCGGTCGAAGTCGTGTAGATATACGCAAACCGTACACACATCGGAGACAACGACTACAGTTACCTTATCCCAGTCTAGCATTAAATAAAAGAGCAGAAACACTAAATCAATGATGGAGACACACAAAGTTCTTAACCTATACTAACTAAGAACCCTCAAACCTATTCTAAGTACATGTAAATATCTCTGAGGACGGCGCATGCAATACAATGGGCCGGCTATGAAAACCGCATGCAGAATCCAAGGGGAGTGTTGTGCAGTTAATAAAGGTTAGAGTATGAAAAGAGAGAATCAAGTGAGAGAAACAGTGATAAAGGTGGTGATCGGGAGAGAGTATGCAAAGGGATGTTAGAAGCACGCGCGCCAAGCCTGTCCTGAAGAGGACAGCTCCTGGGGACCCTCATGGAGGAGGTAAGTTACACAGGAGACCGCAAAGGCGCGATGGTCGGCCAATCACGGGCCGAGACGTCACAAGACAGCAGGCGTCATAGGACACAGTCAGACACGCCGTCCAATGGCGAGCGAGAGGCAGGAATGCACCCGTACATACAGACACTTACTACCTCCTCGCTCTGAAAGTCTTTCTCATTCACACACTGGTACTATTATCACTACAGTTGATATAAAATATAACCCGTTGTCACAGACGAAAACAAAGACCACCACTGGACTGTCTGTGACAATGCGATTACTAGGAAAGAAAGAACAACATTCTCTTATAACTGTAGCCCATATCGATGTCCCTGGCGAGCGCTAGTGGCCAACGAGAGGCGATTCTGCCAACGCTGGTAGACGTCACATTCCCCACTTGGTCACAGGTAAATTAAAGTCGCCAAAATGTCTCTATCAATTTGTACTGATTGAGCTGGAGGTCTGTATACTAATGCAAGTATTATTTGTGTACCTTTATTGTTTGTTATTAGCACAAAGGATGCGTCGACATTCACAATTTGAGGTTATGACAAGAGGATATGGTTAAGACTTTTTTTTACAAAAAATATAAAGCCACCTTCATTTTTATTAATTCGGCTTTTCTCAATCATTACATAACCGGGAAGTGAATACTCTGCTCAAAAGTCTCCGTCTTCTGTATTTAGACAAGATTCTGTTATTTCAATTACATCTTAATATTATATAAACACTAGTTCCTCTAAAGTGAGAGAGAGAGAGAGAGAGAGAGAGAGAGAGAGAGAGAGAGAGAGAGCAAAATTAAGATGTTAGGAAGTGGTCAAGAAATATTTCGTACTTATTCTCTCTCTCTCTCTCTCTCTCTCTCTCTCTCTCTCACTTTAGAGGAACTAGTGTTTATATAATATTAAGATGTAATTGAAATAACAGGGAAAGAGAGAGAGAAAAAAAAAAAAAAAAAAAAAGCCGGTGACCCCTCTTAAACCAATCCCTCCACCATTACATTAACAACATCACCACATATTCGTCGCCACCACTCACAATTCTCCAAGGATCCTGGTTCAGAGCTTATTTCACGAACAAACATGTATGGCCCATCCATACAGGTGACCCATATATTCTTATTTTACACATTTCCTTAGTCCCACGTCACCCTTCTCTCTTTTCCAACACACACACACACACACACACACACACGCACACACATTTCAGTACTTTGAGTTTTCTAATAATAATAATAATAGGGTTTTTGAAGACAATGTCTGTAGTTCTCCATATTTGTTATTTTATTCATACAAATTTCGGCTATACATCTTCAGGTACAATATATGTGAAATAGTAAATCGGAAAAATAATGGTTCCTCTTCTTTGTAATTTGTCTTATCTCTGTTTGCGTTCTTTCTGTTTTCGTTATGTTCGTTGTTTTCTGTTTACAGTTATTGCATTTTATTAATATAATGTTTATTATTTTTCCACAAGCTTTATGTTATCTTTGTCCAATTTAAAATTCTGTCATTATCAAACAATAATGTTTCTTGTTAATTTGTTTTTCTATAAAACAAATTGAAACAGAATTATTTTTTATTTCATCTGTGCATGCTGGGAACCACTAAATGACATGTTTTAGGCATAGTGCTTGAGTTGAAGGCTAAGACAGTACTGCAGCATATAACCAGCTGATGACAGTGAGTATGATATATCGAAATAGTGATCAGATGACCTCAGTAAGTAATTATGATGGCGGAGAACCTATGTATATAACACTGCCCACAGCCACCGAGATATTAGATTATGGATAACGAAGAACAAAAAATATTGTACAAGGATGAGTGACTGCCAAGGAATCCTGCGGACACCAAACATAACCACCAGGAAGGGCAAAGTGCCTCTGGCAGTGAAGATTTGCCAAGACAAAGCCTTACCACCAAATAAAGGTCCCACTGACGACTGCAAACCCGAACCGGAAAACCAAAGGGACCAGAAACTACCCAGGAAAGAGGTACTCCACAGGACCTAGCTGAAGATAAAGCACTAGGCTATGTTCCAAAAGATGCACAGATGCATTAGCTCAAAAGTGCTTCTCCTACCTGTGTAGACCCTTGTCTTGAAAGTAGCCAAGATGTAAACATAACAAAACGGGCGAAGAAACGCTGAATACACAGAATGCATGACACGACAGCAGAGGTTGGTGGAAAGCGAATTGTAGTTTATTAGTAACTGGAGATCAGGGTAATGCAGCCCTCCTTGTATTTCGTCAATGTTGCCATGAGTTTCTAATGGCGTTTTGAATAGAACATATTTTGCTAACTTTTTTGTTTTGTAAGTTTCCACATTGCAACCATTGTAATCAATGTAAGCAACAAGATTATGGAAGACAATTGCTTTGCCATTAGGTTTAAAAATCACATTTAGATCCACAGTAAATCCATGCTCTTATTAAAGCCTTTACTACGTTTTGTTCAAGTTCTTTCTGATTGTAGGTGTTTATTACCCTTTTCTTTCATGTCCACGATGTTCAGAATTAACGAAATAAACTAGCCAGGGTCCACTAAGTGAGCTAGGCCTCAGGCAACATGTTTCCCCTACACAGACCCAAGAACTGTACCCCAGTAATAACCAAGACAGCTACCCTAACACACTCACCTACATAGACCCATGAACAGTACCCCAGTAATAACCAAGACAGCTACCCTAACACACTCACCTACATAGACCCAAGAGCAGTACCCCAGTAGTAACCAAGACAGCTACCCTAACACACTCACCTACATAGACCCATGAACAGTACCCCAGTAGTAACCAAGACAGCTACCCTAACACACTCACCTACATAGACCCATGAACAGTACCCCAGTAGTAACCAAGACAGCTACCCTAACACACTCACCTACATAGACCCATGAACAGTACCCCAGTAGTAACCAAGACAGCTACCCTAACACACTCCCCTACATAGACCCATGAACAGTACCCCAGTAGTAACCAAGACAGCTACCCTAACACACTCACCTACATAGACCCATGAACAGTACCCCAGTAGTAACCAAGACAGCTACCCTAACACACTCACCTACATAGACCCATGAACAGTACCCCAGTAGTAACCAAGACAGCTACCCTAACACACTCACCTACATAGACCCATGAACAGTACCCCAGTAGTAACCAAGACAGCTACCCTAACACACTCACCTACATAGACTCAAGAGCAGTACCCCAGTAGTAACCAAGACAGCTACCCTAACACACTCACCTACATAGACCCATGAACAGTACCCCAGTAGTAACCAAGACAGCTACCCTAACACACTCACCTACATAGACCCATGAACAGTACCCCAGTAGTAACCAAGACAGCTACCCTAACACACTCACCTACATAGACCCATGAACAGTACCCCAGTAGTAACCAAGACAGCTACCCTAACACACTCACCTACATAGACCCATGAACAGTACCCCAGTAGTAACCAAGACAGCTACCCTAACACACTCACCTACATAGACCCATGAACAGTACCCCAGTAGTAACCAAGACAGCTACCCTAATACACTCACCTACATAGACCGAAGAACAGTAACCCAGTAGTAACCAATACAGCTACCCTAACACACTCACCTATGTAGACCCAAGAGCAGTACCCCAGTAGTAACCAATACAGATACCCTAGCACACTCACCTACATACACCCAAGAATAGTACCCCAGTATTAACCAAGACAGCTACCTTAACACACTCACCTACATAGACCCAAGAACAGTACCCCAGTAGTAACAAATACAGATACCCTAACACACTCACCTACACATCAGCTAGACCACCTCACAGATCAGTACTTGCCACACTCGACATTAGTAAAGCCTTCGATGCCATCCCCCGCCACAACCTAACAAACAAAATCTACAACACAAACATGCACAACAACACAAAAAGATGGCTGGCCAACTTCTTAGCAGGCAGATGTGCACACGTATCTTTTGCCGGTCAGTCATCTAGCATTAGAAATTTCCCAAACGGAGTCCCGCAAGGATCCGTCCTGTCGCCCGCACTCTTCAATCTGTACATGCATGATATAAATACACCAAATTCACCCCAAATAACCATAGCATCCTACGCAGACGACATAACACTCACAAGCACGCACCAAAACCCAAACACACAAAACAAGACTCCTTCAAGACTATCTCGACACATTACATGAATGGTGCACTACAAACAGACTCAATTTAGCCCCAGCTAAATCCAGAGCAACCCTCCTCACAAGCTGGACAGGAGAGCACGATTACGTCCTGGGACTTAACATAAACAACACACCCCTAACACACACACACACACACGAAATCCTAGGAGTAACATACGACACCCAAATGACATTCAAACAGCACACCACAAACACTAAAAAGAAACTGACACCCAGACTTAACGCCCTCAGATCACTTGCCCACACAAAATTTGGACGCAACAAAGAAACCACCACCACAGTCTACAAACAATACATAAGATCAGTTATGGAATACGCAAGCCCGGCCTGGGCTTCTAACCGAGCTGAAACACATCATAAGACCTTACAGACTATTCAAAAATAAAGCCCTGAAAATCATCACAGGATGCACAGCTACTACACCCACAGATCACCTACATCAAGAAACCAAAGTCCTCCAAGTCAAAGATCATCTAGACATGAGAGGCACTCAATTCCTGGCAGCAGCCTCCACGAATCAACACCACCCACTACACTACATGGCAACACACCCACAGACACCAAGAAATATCAAAACAACACCCAGCACACGCTATCACACACAAATACTGTCTTCTCTCCCTCCCTGCCCACCCCAAACCAACTTCCGGAAGCACATCCATACTCATATCACTCGCCGTTCCATCCACTCACTCATAGGCAACACGCAGCTGCAAGCACGACCTCCCGAAATTCATCCTTCTGAATCCTCCCTTCCTCGCGAGGACAGAGTCCACCTGGCCAGGCTGAGATGCGGACACCATCCAGCTCTTCTGAGCTATCAGAAGAGACTGGATGACTCCGTCGTCGACACCTGCCCGTGTTGTGACACAGCACCCCATACCATTAAACACATCATAGAAGACTGCATTTCACACAACCACTTACGCCAACAACACAATTTACACGCTTTGAGAGCTCTGTGGGAAAGCCCGACCATGGCCATGGCCTTCCTTAAGGACTCGGGGCTGTTCGGCCAGGCAGCTTAGGGAACAACAACAACAACAGCAACTCACCTACATAGA
Organism: Paralithodes platypus; assembly: GCA_032716605.1. Taxonomy (NCBI): domain Eukaryota; kingdom Metazoa; phylum Arthropoda; class Malacostraca; order Decapoda; family Lithodidae; genus Paralithodes; species Paralithodes platypus. Next base: position 2,287,753 of record CM064535.1, read on the forward strand.
CCCAAGAACAGTACCCCAGTAGTAACCAATACAGCTACCCTAATGCCCCTTTCCCACTGGTGAGACAACTCACGATTGTCATCGCCGATGACTTCTTTTTGACAAATTCGCAAGAATACGTGCGACGTTCAAGATTTTGACCTTTTCAAACAGATGACAAATTATACTCGGCGAAGATGTCGCCGATGTCAGCGACGCAATCGCCGACAACGGCGACTTTATCGGGGAAGTGAGCGATGTTTCGCCGATGAACCTCTGCGAGGCATGTCACATTTTCAAAAATCTCTTGTGAGATCATTCGAGGATGAAAGAATACTCGCCGTATGTTCTGCGACGGCGATGCGATGGTTCGGCGTTTACTTCGTTTACTTCGGTGAGGTGATAAGAGTATTTTTTTAAGGCACAAATTCTTGCGATGAATGAACGATTCATCGTCGATCATCTACGTTGCCATCGCACATACGTCGGCGAGATCGGCGAGATCGGCGAGGTGTGCGCAGCAGCTGAGCGAATGTAACTTGAATGTGCTAATTGCAGAGTGGAATTAGCATATCACGCCAAACTAATGGGCCGAACGTCATAAAATATGAAAACTAATGGGGTTAACCATGAGGAAGAAAGGGGAACAGAAAAACGACCCATCTCCCCTTAATTCGGAGGTTGGCAATGCTTCGCCGGAGAAATTTTTCTATCAAATAATGTACAAATTTAGCTTGCTCTCAAAACAAAAAATATATATGTTGGCTCGCTACCGCTCACCAGGAAAATATTGAAACCTGGATGGGGATAAACATCTTAAAACAGTAGGCTGAACGGGGCCGAACGGATACAAGGTAAAGAGCGAGGGAGAGAAATAGAAAACAAAAAAAAAACGAGGAGAGAGAGAGAGAAAGAATAAACTAAAAAAAGCGAGGTGGGCTCAATTGTTAAGCCGTAACGCAAACATTGAGCCCACCTGCTGTTTGTTGTTTTCTCTTTCTCTCCCTCTCTCCTCGTTTTTTTATTTGTTTTTCTATTTCTCTCCCTCTATCTTTGCCTTGTATCCGTTCGGCCCCGTTCAGCCTACTGTTTTAAGACGTTTATCACCATCCAGGTGTCGATTTCTTCCTGGCGAGCGATAGGGAGACAGCAATGTATGGAGAAATCCGGCTTCGCCAGAGACATTTTGCTATCGAAAAATGTACAAATTTAGCTTACTCTCAAAACAAAATATATATATATATGTCCGCTGAACATGATGGCGGTGTTTAGATTATTCTATCATCATTATTGGATTTTATAGACATAAATCTATAACGATAGTAACAAAATTACTGTTTTTCGCTCTTATAGAATCCATTCCGCAGCAAAATATTAACTCTCAGTCTGTTTTCACCAATAATAAGTGCTTTTTATATTTGTTTGTTTTCATGAACGGCAAGAGGAAAGGTTATTCTATAAGATTTCATCTACAACAACAACAAAAATAACAATATGTGGAATTTCACCGTAGGTGAAGGCATATCATCAGTCCGCCCGTATTTGCCCTAACTTTCAGTCGGTTTTCACCCATAATAATTGATTTTTATATTGTATTGTTTTCATAAACGGCAAAAGGAAAGGTTATTCTATAAGATTTTATCAACAACAACAACAAAAATAACAATATGTGAAATTTCACCATAGGTGAAAGATATCTCCCTATAGGCCTAATCATTTTTTTTTACCCACCTCTCCGAAGTTGCTCTTTGGCCTCGGCAGGTGTGTCTTGAGCATTCCGCGACGTCGCAAGGCCCTTCGCATACCCCTGGCGGGTATACTCTCTGCGAGTATTCGTGCGCACGTCGACGACTAATCAACGAGGAAATCGCCGATCGTCGATGTTCTCGGAACATCCGAGAGCATCGGCGATCAGTCGTGCGACGTTTTGGAAAATTTCATCGATTTTTTTTCGTGCGACTAACTCGGCGATGTCTCGCCGATGTCGCAGATGATCGCAGAAAACCTTGCAGTTCCTTCGGCGATGCTCGACGATGCTACCAACCCTCGTGAGTCCTCGTCCAAAATGTTTAACTGTCCGAACATTTGCGACGACCCGCGAGGGCCCTTGTGAGGCCTTGAGAGGCCTTGAGAGTCAAACGATTTTTCATGAGAGGTGTTGAGACATGTCACGAATGTGCCAATTTATTGGTATCGGCGACGAAAATCGTGAGTTGTCTCACCAGTGGGAAAGGGGCATAACACACTCACCTACTAGACCCAAGCACAGTACCCAAACAATAACAAATACAGCTACCCTAACACACTCACCTACATAGACCCAAGAACAGTACCCCAACAGTAACCAATACAGCTCCCAGAAGACTCAACACACCAGGCAACTCGTTGAAGAACACTGCCTGCCAGATGAAGGCAAATACTACTTCTGTTGCTCTTGTGGTGGACACTGCACCAGCTCGCTCCTGTTGTAGGGCTTTAGTAAACAAGATTTGTTCCATAAATGCCAAAACGCCTGTAGCTACAATCAAGTAACGAGTATATCCATATAGAGGTACACACAGATATCTAATGAAGTAAGCAGCGATTGAAAAAAGCGTAATGACAATTGTATAATGATTAAACATAATAACTGCGTAATTTACATTTTTCACCATTCTCATAATTACATGAATTACTGCTGATAATATGGAACCCATCATGGCAGCGGCCATGCCCCACCAGTACTCTGTAGTGTAAACATCAGATAGTGACCCAAACAAAAATGGTGGTCGAACCATACAGATGATACCAACTGCTGTCAACACAATTGCACCACTTTGAAGAAGACCACACGGCTCTCCAAGACAAACTCGGGCAAATATGGAACAAAAGACAGGACTACTGAATATGATAACAGAGGCATCCCCGAGAGGGATGTGCTGGATTGCATAAAACTGTAGAAAGCATGTTGACACTCCCACAACTGCTCTAATGACCAACAAACAGCAATGACCCCTAGGGATGACTGGTTCACCTGACCACACCATCAACGGCAAAGTCAGCACCATCAAACTGGCATACCTGAAGAAAGTCATCTGGACAGCATTCACATCCAATATTATCTGTGAATAGAAAATACCTGTGTTAGTTAGAATATCCCATAATCAATAACATAAATTTGACTGTAATGAATTTGTACATCTACTGTATATACTGAATAATAATAGAATAATAGTTTGATACTCTCACATAAATCAATGAAAGTTCATTGGAACTCTTAACGCGTTAATTATTATATAACTAAACTAGCAGGGGTACCCGGCGTTGCCCGGGTAATCACCATAATTACCATCACTACTACCACCACTACTACTACCATAATCACCATCATCAATCACTACTACCACAATCATCACAATACTACTATTACCATAATCACCGGCCTCGACCTCCCTGTGCCTCATTAAACGGCGACCTCGATTTCGGCCGCTAAATGACCTCCGACTTAGGATCTGACCTCATCCGTACCCCCATTTTGGGAGGCTGCGAATAACTTTCGTTCCATACACCTTTTCGATCGGAGGCCTCCTTCTGCCCCAAACGGCAATTTGTTTCGCATATGTTTTCGCTCCCGTATACTACATAAGTTCTGCCGAAAATTTTATTTAACAAAAGTGTCTCTGATTTCCACTAAACTCGCCTAAAACCATCTCCAAAGCCTGGGCTTTCCAACGGTGCCCCACACTCCCACCTGGCACCAAAACTGTGGGAGGAGTTTAGTAACAAAGGTCGGGTAACTGACAAACATTGACCTTTATTTATTAAGGCATGGGAATCATATTCACAAATGTGCAATTGGATCTGGCAGCAAGTTTAAATATTCGTGAAATCTTGGGACAAAATTATGTTAAAAAATATCAAGGGGTGCACAAAAACCAATGATGCTGAAAATACTTGAATAGCCTATATAATTAAATACATTTGCATTAAAGTGCCACGTTCTAAGCAGGTCTTAAAGAGCACCTGGATTCCTGGGGAACTCGGATTCACTAACTCTTGGATCATGTCGATAGTAAAAATATATAATAGTGAAGGGTGTGACAACCAGCCTGGTGTACAAGGGCTACTACATAGTATGGAGGATATACCAGTTTAATTTTTGCTTGAGTAATATTCAACTCTATTATTATGTTCCTTCCAACAACCAACCATACTCCTAAAATCGATTAATGAAATTTACAAACACATGTGGCAGTCCGTGGATTCGAACCCAGGATGCTCACACCGAAAATCAACACCTTATACATCGCACCACGAAGACAGTTAAAGGTTGGTGGACACTGCCTACGATTTATTATGCAACTTCGAATCCTGCATATCAATCTAAGCATGTACACACATCCCAACTGCAACTCACGTAGGCTATGCATATGTGAATGGAAAGAGCAATTAATGGGGCCTTAACCACTTAGGGAAGTCCTCTCGATAAATTACTCCTGAACCAATATCAATTATTATGTTCCTTCCAACAACCAACCATACTCCTAAAATCGATTAATGAAATTTACAAACACATGTGGCAGTCCGTGGATTCGAACCCAGGATGCTCACACCGAAAATCAACACCTTATACATCGCACCACGAAGACAGTTAAAGGTTGGTGGACACTGCCTACGATTTATTATTCAACTTCGAATCCTGCATATCAATCTAAGCATGTACACACATCCCAACTGCAACTCACGTAGGCTATGCATATGTGAATGGAAAGAGCAATTAATGGGGCCTTAACCACTTAGGGAAGTCCTCTCGATAAATTACTCCTGAACCAATATCAATTATTATGTTCCTTCCAACAACCAATCATACTCCTAAAATCGATTAATGAAATTTACAAACACATGTGGCAGTCCGTGGATTCGAACCCAGGATGCTCACACCGAAAATCAACACCTTATACATCGCACCACGAAGACAGTTAAAGATTGGTGGACACTGCCTACGATTTATTATGCAACTTCGAATCCTGCATATCAATCTAAGCATGTACACACATCCCAACTGCAACTCACGTAGGCTATGCATATGTGAATGGAAAGAGCAATTAATGGGGCCTTAACCACTTAGGGAAGTCCTCTCGATAAATTACTCCTGAACCAATATCAATTATTATGTTCCTTCCAACAACCAACCATACTCCTAAAATCGATTAATGAAATTTACAAACACATGTGGCAGTCCGTGGATTCGAACCCAGGATGCTCACACCGAAAATCAACACCTTATACATCGCACCACGAAGACAGTTAAAGGTTGGTGGACACTGCCTACGATTTATTATGCAACTTCGAATCCTGCATATCAATCTAAGCATGTATACACATCCCAACTGCAACTCACGTAGGCTATGCATATGTGAATGGAAAGAGCAATTAATGGGGCCTTAACCACTTAGGGAAGTCCTCTCGATAAATTACTCCTGAACCAATATCAATTATTATGTTCCTTCCAACAACCAACTCCTAAAATCTATAACAGTTCTAGGATGATTCGTCCCAGTTGGCAAGCTAAATCCAGGATTCTTGCGAACACAAACAAAAATAAGCCTGAGCTATCCGTGGTGTTTCACGGTTTTGGTTATCTTAACCAAACTTTGCCTAACTTAACCTAACTTGGTCTAACCTAACCAAATTTAAGTCAGCCAAACCAAATTTATCCTATCCAGCTAGTCCTGGTGTGATATATCACAGTTTATTTACCCATAATTCACGAACACTCATAATCGATTCAAGTCAACCTTTATCACTCATTAAACCTGACCACATCTTTCACGAACAATTTATATTCACCAATGGAAATAATTATCCATTAATCTACATTCCTACCAAAGATCCCTCTCGCTCTTGCTCTCTCACGGGAAGTAGTATTTGCTCATAGACTGTTTTTTCCAGCTCATGCATTTAGAGTGACACAGGTATTGGAAGCTATCCCCATTAACCACTAAATTTGAGACATCCTTCCTTAACCGAAATGTGTTTAATAGTAGCTAAATTATTATTAAAGCATGATACTATGATTCAAGGCATTTAATAGTAATGCATTCATACATGATCAGCAACATTTACTACAATAATTGACCTTGATAATGAGAGAAGAGATGGAGAATAAAAAGGCTGATGCGATGGCCATAAGAATCCCCACACGAGGCACCAGGACCACTGATGAAGACCATGTTGACCGCAGCTGTTTATTTTGTTTATCGTCACCCTGAAAATATAGCCTAAATGTTATCCCTTTTAACAAATATATTTGTCCTAATTATACTGCAAACATTACAACACAGAATTGTTCACACAATACCACCACATTTGCTTGGTTGGATTCTTCAATGCATTTTAAGTTACATTGTATGGTTAGTTGTATGTATATTATATATTGAGCACTTCATGTCTGAGCCCACTTTTCTGCTGCACTTCATGTGTCAACCTGCTTGTTTGTTTCACTTCATGTGTCAGCCCTCTTCTGGTAGAGATGCGATATACTGCTGTGGTAACTGTGGAGGCCCTGATTGTCCACACTTGCTTTGAGGGATCTGTAATATATGATGTTTGTGAACCTTTTAAAATTATGAACCACTGAACAAATGGATGTCTTAAGTTTTGGATACTAGGAGCTTGGTGGAAAAAAGGCACTTAGGCATATGGAAAATGAGAGCCTTGCTTCCCTGTGGTTTGGAGAGGTCCCCATAGGGTAAGTGTCACTGAGTCTTCTATAGGTATGATGTTAACTAGTTGACAGTGACTTTTGTTACGACTGGGGTTCAAATATATCAGGGCTCTTATTCATTGGACTAGTAATGGCATAAATGTTACAACGGAAAGCGCTAGCTCCAACCTCTGATGTATAGTCCCAGTGAACAAAGAACACAAATACTCTACAGAGTTCTATATGCAATAATAGGCTATCAAACTCTCAATAAATGTGCGTCTACTCTAGGCTTAATGTTATGTGAAAACAGCCTATTACTACCTATAGCCGAAGGTGCTTGGTTATGGTATGCAAAGTAAGGTGGTAAGAGAAGTTACAGCTTACGTTACTTTAATCAATAAATGTCAGACACTCCTGCATGAAAGAAAGTGCACTAAAGTCCTTCAACACTAACAAGGAATCTTCTTTAAATGTTAGATGCTATAAAGATGCTCTTATCGGAAATGGAACCCAAAAAGGCAGGCAGCGGAACAATGCTCGTGCAGGCTATGCACACAAAAAGGCAGAATATATAATGCCGTCGGAGCCAAGAATATCCTAAACACAACAACAATAATAATAATCGCCACGACAATGCAGTATTCCTATCAACAAAAAGAGCCTAAGTCGTTTGTGTCTCAATACATCAAACTAGGCTGCGAAATGCTTGTGTAATCATAAATGGGTATGCATAAAAAGAGTAATTAGGTTAATATACTTAATGTCTACTATGATTGATAAAGTCTAGCTAGAGTCAATGATACGAGATACTGGTGCGCATGGCATGCCGCATAGCCTAGTGCAAATCTCAAGTCTGAGCGTCAAATATTACGTTATAGGGAAGGGTAGCTCTCTTGAGAAACCTTAATACCGAAGTATTAAGCGTTCTCCTGGCGTACCTCAAAGACAAACAATCGAGACTAGAACAGTGCAGAATGGTATAGGCAAAAAGCCCTCATTCGTGCATGCTCTACTCTCAATGGCACACAGACTAGAATTTACTCAATCAACTCCAGTTCTCAGGTATGTCGTGCAGCTTTTAACTAAAGCCAGCACTCATAGGAAACAATACCTTATAATATCAGACTCCTAGTCTAGCATTATCTAATCCAGCAGAACACTAATAATTAAAGGAAGCGGTACTATGAAATATGGATGCTAACCAATGCTTCGTGATCAACTTATCTTAACAACTAACATACATGGGTTATATCAGACCTTAACGCACAATACAACTGGCCAGCATGAAGCTGATTTTGCAGAGTTAACCAGAGGGGGTATAATATTAATAAAAGGTGGTGAAAGATATGGAAAATGAGAGAGATGGGCAGAGGAAAAGATTCTCAGGTGCGAGCGGGGTACAGGTAGCAAGGGAAAAAGATGGGTGCATTCTAGAAACCAGATCTGAGGGAGAGAGTGGCGAGGAACTGTATATATACTCGCACCAGCTCGAGCCGCGTGGGAAAAAAGCGGTTACAAGTCCTCTAACCACTAGCAAGAGAGCTTGCAGCATGGTAAGGACCTCTCTCCACCAACCCCCGCGAACGAGGCAGCCAGCCGTGACGTCATCGAGCGGGACAAAAACACTACGTGCTCCCTCTCACTCGGTTCTACTCTCTCTCTCTCTCCCAGATCCCATCATTACTAGTTAATGATAAAACATATACTTTACAATTAAATATATAAAGCCTTGACATGGGTGAAAACAAAGAGCCTTTCTGGACTGCCCATGACACAAGCTTTCATATGAAATAAAGCACACTCTAATACACAAACTGAAGCCCCATCCACTGCCCTGGCGATCCTAGCGAGTCACTGTAGGACAAGCCATGCGGTTCTAACGGAGTGGTTAACGTCACACCCCCCCCCCAAGATTTTTCTCAGAGGCCCCAAGGCTCACAAAAATCTGATGGTTAGAACCCATGCTATATCTCCACTTCCCATCACCCAGCGGCAGTAAAATATCTGGCACAGTTCTTCAACAAAACATTTTTCAAAATTATAACCCTCCCCAACACCATAGGTTAAATTATATGTAGTTATGCTCCTCAAGAGCGAGCTTCTCTAGCCCAGCATTCTGAGAGGAGTGCAACTCAGAATTACTGCTATAACATACTACAAAAATTCAACTATCAAAGAAAGAGTTTTTATTTGATTTTTATGTTTATAATTTGTTTATTTCGGCTGCACTATAGGGGCAAGCCTAGTTTTTTCTTCTATACCAAACGCTCAACTCCCGCTTTACGACCCAATACGCTGGGCTACAACCGCGAGCCAACAAGCACCAGCGCAAAATACTATTCAAACTAAAGCAGGAGGCTACCCGTGTGTCAATCTACCCAGGATCATATACCCTTGAACGACCATCTGCAACCACGTTGTCACAACCGGCAATATGGCGTATGTCCAGGTTATATACCAATAACCTTAGTGACCACCTGGTCAGCCTCATATTCCGATTGTGAAACTGGTCCAAGAACTTGAGAGGGTGATGATCTGGGTAAACTACAACGACCGGACCATAGGCTGGAACACAGACCTCGAAATGCCTCAGAGCAAGTACAACCGCCAGCAGCTCCTCCTTGACAACAGAGAAGCTCCCCTGGGCCGAATTGTACTTCTCCGAGCAGAAACTAACAGGATGCTCCAGCCCATCATCGTCCTTTTCCACAAGGACGGCACCAGCCCCCACACCACTAGCCTCCGTTGCTAGTTGGAAAGGTAGGCTAAAGTCAGGGGCCCTGAGGATCGGGTGAGTGCACAACAGGTGTTTTACTTCTCTAAACACCTTCTCACACTCAGGCGCCCATTTGAACTTCTTATCCTTCCAGTTATCCTCCACCTGAGCTTGACTGTCCCGTTCTCCTTCTCCACCTTGACTGCTAAACGTCATCACAGGCACAGTGAGAGGCTCAGGGGGGTGCCTCCCATACTCCTTCATGGGATTAACATGACATAACTGATTGTGCTTCCGTCTGTCTGGAGTGGCTACCAAGTAATCCAGGTCCGATAGCTCCTCCACCACCCTATAAGGACCAGCGTACTTCGTGGATAAGGGGTGACCTACAAGGGGCAGTAGAATCAACACCTCCTGACCCACGTGAAACTCCCTGAGTTCAACCTTGAGGTCGTACCTGTCCTTCCTGAGGGCCTGAGAGCTAGTCAAATTACGGCCAGCCAACTCCAGACTGCGCAACATCCGTTCTCGACTGTTGAGGACACACTTGAGCATAGAACAAGGTTTTTCAGCACCCTCCCATACTTTTTCAACCATATGGAGAGGCCCTCTGACACGGTGTCCAAAGACGAGCTCATTAGGGCTGAATCCCAAACTCTCCCCAGGTACCTCCCACACAGCAAACAAAACACATGGCAGGCCAAGATCCCAATCCCTCCCCCTCTCAAAGCAACAACAACGAAGCACAGATTTCAAGGCTGAGTGCCATCGCTCTAACACACCCTGGCTCTCCGGATGATATGCAGATGACACAACCCCAACAATCCCATGCTGCGGCATTGCTTGTACAAAGAGGCTAGAAGTGAAGTTGGGTCCCCGGACTGACTGAATCCCCTGCGGGTAACCATACCGGGAAAAATACACTAGCAAGTTTCGGACCACCGTCTTCGCCGACCCATTTCTCATAGGGTACGCGTCAGGGTACCTTGTTGCTACATCTCCCGACTGTGCATCACTGTCCTCCTTCAACTCTTTCGTATTTTTAAGCCCATCCTCTGCCCCTTCAGGAACAGTTACTGGGTCTTCTTCAGACTCGATATTTGGTCCTAATACTGAGTCCCCGAGAAGGGCCGTTGATACTAAACTCTCAACCGCATCAACTTCCAACCCCTTCTCGGTACCCTTCCTCCGCTGATCTAAAGATTGTTGACCAGAATGTGCCTCCCTGGATGCAGAATCTCCGGTGACAACACACTCCATAGGCTGCCCCGGACACTTCCCAACCCACTCCTGCTCCTCCCTACTCACGTCGGCCGGCTTCTCGACAACGACTAAGGGTGGAGCCTCAGAAGTAGGCCCCGCAAAGTCGTTGCCAAGAAGGAGGTCGACGCCCCCAACAGGTAACTTCTCCACAATTCCTACATCCAGGTCAAGAGTCACACCATCAACTTCCACCTTCATTCTTACAAGCTGGTATGACCTTGTCGCATTAACTCCCTGAACCACAACCACCCGCGCCGTATTGACAGGTTTACCAGTGAAATTTCTCAACAGTGTTTGCGATGCCCCAGTGTCACGCAAAATTCTCACCTCATGTCTTCTACCACCCCACTCCACACAACCGAGTCCCCTGTGGTCACTAAAGGCATCACGGACAGGGAATAAGCCTTCCGGATCCTTCTGCACTGGCAGTGTATTTACCTCGGAAGAAATGCCTCTAACAAACTCCGATGTCCTCTTGAACACTCCAATGCCGTGAGCAAAAGACACGGCTGCCGGAGGAGGTCGACTAGGGCACTCATTTGCCTTATGACCCTCCTGGTGGCAACTAAAACACATAAATTTTGGTTTCGGCTTATACTGTGATGTAAAAGGCCCCTGACTTTTCACATACGGTGTGGTGTAAGGTTTGGATTCAGTTTTAGTTTCATGGCTCTTCTGTTTAAATGTGTCATTGTTACGGGGAGGGGGAGGATAACGGTCCTTAGCACTTACATCGTACTTCTGTGAGGACCCGCAACCCCGAATCAACGACAGCCGTCGATCAGCCATTGCTGCTGCTTCGACTAGAGTTCTTGGGTTTTCTCCTTCAAGTTCAAAGTTAGATCACCGCCCGTGCTCTTAACCCTTAAAAAGCGGCTCACCACTTAAGTCGAGTTAAATAAAGCTGGACTATGTGGCGGCGCTCGACATAGGTCGAGTGGCAATTTCAGCACGTAATGTGGCTGAGAGAGAGAGACAAGTGGTGGCAGGAGACTAGCGAGCGTATGACTGCTCCAGACCACCGCGGCGAACCTACTGACACAAATCTCAGCTCCTCCTCCCTCTCTCACTCGCTACATACTCAATTATGTACCGAAAGTACCGAATTACCTGCTTTTTGCACTCGCGTTGCACGGTTATTGCAAGAAAACTATCCATCATACAAGGATCGTTAAGGTGTCATTCGAAAGCTCTGTTTATGCCCTTTCAGGGATAGATACTTGTTTTACGTTCTGGGTCTTATTTAGGCATGAAAATGATCACGTAAACAGCCCTATTTTGGCTAAAAACACCCCGCTGGGCGGTACACATAAATAAACCGCATAGGCCGCTCTTAAGGTGTTAAAGAACTGCTCCAACATCATTAACTGCTTAATTTCATCATATGTTGTGACCTTCTCAGATCGGAGCCAGTTCCCCATAGCATCGGACAAGTCCCGGGCGTGTTCCAAAAAGGTGCTATCTCTTCCCTTAGTTACACCCCGGAACTTCAAACGGTACGTTTCTGGTTGCAGTTCGTAAGCCCTCAGGACAGCCTCCTTGAGATCCTTGATGTTCTTGATGTCCTTGAGTTCCAGAAGCTTGGAAGCTTGCAAATGTAGTTCCGATCTTCAAAAAAGGTGATAAATCAATAGCATCCAATTACCGTCCCATTAGTCTCACTTCAATCATAGGAAAACTACTAGAGTCAATTATTGCTAGGAAAATGAGAAACCACTTAGAAACATTTAACTTAATCAATTCTTCTCAGCATGGATTCACTCAGGGACGGTCTTGCCTTACTAATTTGCTTAGTTTTTTCTCAGAGGTATATGAAGCAGTAGATAATGACAAGTCATATGATATTATATATTTAGATTTCAGTAAAGCTTTCGACAGAGTCCCTCATGAGAGATTGATGAGAAAGGTTGAGGCACATGGAATAGGTGGGGCGTTGTTAGGATGGATTAGGTCATGGCTAATTGGTAGGAAGCAGAGAGTCAGCATAAATGGTACCAAGTCAGAATGGGGAGCAGTCAAAAGTGGTGTCCCCCAGGGATCGGTATTAGGTCCCCTGTTGTTTCTTATATACATAAATGACCTTGATTTAGGTATAACTAGTAGGATAAGTAAATTCGCAGACGATACTAAAATAGGGAGATCAATTGATTCAGATAGCGATATAGAGTGCCTCCAAAGGGATCTAGATACCTTACATGAATGGTCAGTAAATTGGCAGATGAAGTTTAACATTGACAAATGCAAGGTATTAAAGATAGGGAAGATGCAAACAAATGTTAAATATAAACTAGCTAATTTAGAATTAGAAAATTCAGACTGCGAGAAAGATCTAGGTGTGTTTGTTAGCAATGATTTGAAGCCTAGAAAACAGTGTATAAGCGTTCGTAATAAGGCAAACAGGATTCTCGGGTTCATCTCTAGGAGTGTGAGTAACAGAACTGCTGATGTTATCTTAAAACTTTACTTGTCATTAGTGAGACCCCATATGGATTATGCTGTCCAATTTTGGTGTCCTTATTACAGAATGGACATAGATTCATTGGAGAGAGTACAGCGTAGAATGACAAAAATTATCCATAATATTAGAAATCTTTCGTATGAAGAAAGGTTGAAGAAATTAGGTTTACATTCGTTAGAGAGACGCAGAGTTAGAGGGGATATGATAGAGGTGTTCAAGTGGGTTAGTGGGATTAACAAAGGGGACATGACAAATGTACTAAAGCTCAGTGATAGCGAAAGAACTCGTACCAATGGTTTCAAATTAGATAAATTTCGTTTCAGAAAAGATATAGGCAAGTATTGGTTTGGTAACAGAGTTGTAGATGGGTGGAATGGACTACCAAGTGCTATAGTGGGATCTAAAACTGTAGGGAGCTTTAAGATAAAATTGGATAAGCATATGGACGAGAAGGGTTGGGTGTGAAGGGGGATCAGCCGGGTTGGGCCAATCAGCGCTCTGCAGACCTCCATAATCCTGCGTTAATCTCTAACCGTTTTGGTAAGATGATCCTCAGGGTATTAGAGTGTGAAGCCTATAATTGGGCTTTGTAATGAATTGGGGTTGTGTGGGACAGGGATCTGCCTTGCTTAGGCCAATCGGCTTTCTACAGACTCCCATTTTCTTATGTTCTTATGTTCTTATGTTCTTATCCTCGTACACAATACATAACTCCAAAGGTAATGCATCGTAGGCTTTAAGACCCTTGCCTATCAATCTAGAGGATACAAGTGCTGCCCATTTATTCTCTGGCCACTGGTGTTCCTGGCACTTCTTCTCAAAGCGTGTGAAAAATTATGTTACACCACTCTCATCAAACACCGGAACCAGTTTCAATAAGTGCGAGAGAGACTGCTCATGAACACGGTTACCAGCCCCAAGTCGCTGTCCCGTTGTCTCTACTCGCGACTTCTCTACATCCATGTCGGCACAGTACCTAGTCGACTCAGCTTGGATTTTTGCTTGACTGATAGTTTTTCTCTCTTCTATCTTGGCTAATTCTATTTGCTGCTGGAGCTCACATGCCCTTTGTTGCTGCTGAAGCTTAGCTAATTCGAGCTGAAGCAATAATTCTGGAGTTAACCCTTGAGTAGGTGAAGGTGCTACAATGTTTGAAATTACCGGTGGTCCCCCCAGGGGCAACCCACCCTGCCAGTCACCACCCAACTGCGGAAGCGTACCCGGGGTCGGCAAACTACTGGGATGGCTGGGAGTCGAGTGTAGGGGAAGCATGGCCGAAGGGCTCTGAGCACTCAACCCATCTCGCTCACCAGTCACCCTGCCCAGTACACACGTTATCAAGTTATCCTTGGTCATGCTGCTAGTAACCGCATGACCGATAGCTGTGGCCAGGCATTGAAGACCGTACCGATCCATACCCTCCAACCGCTCGGCAGTAACAGGCCATTGCAAAAATATCCTAGCATCCTCCTCACAGTTCACCCGATTAACCCTCTCATCATGCTGCTGTTCCTCAGTCTCGACATTACGTACTGTGTCTCCATTCTCCTCTGATCCGGTATAAGACATGATGCTCACAAAAATTTCCCACCTCAATATTCAGAAAAGAAGTACCCCAAACTCTTATACCTCAATATACACACACACAATCTCGGAAATACTCAAGGGCTATACTATGTTGCAAAAACAAAATTATTCTTGCTGATCCCCGCAAAATATTCTCCAAAACAACAAATGTTCCCTGCTAATAAATGTAGGTTCACCAAATCCTAGGTAAGGTCGCCATTTGTTACGACTGGGGTTCAAATATATCAGGGCTCTTATTCATTGGACTAGTAATGGCATACATGTTACAACGGAAAGCGCTAACTCCAACCTCTGATGTATATTCCCAGTGAACAAAGAACACAAATACTCTACAGAGTTCTATATGCAATAATAGGCTATCAAACTCTCAATAAATGTGCGTCTACTCTAGGCTTAATGTTATGTGAAAACAGTCTATTACTACCTATAACCGAAGGTGCTTGGTTATGGTATGCAAAGTAAGGTGGTAAAAGAAGTTACAGCTTACGTTACTTTAATCAATAAATGTCAGGCACTCCTGCATGAAAGAAAGTGCACTAAAGTCCTTCAACACTAACAAGGAATCTTCTTTAAATGTTAGATGATATAAAGATGCTCTTATCGGAAATGGAACCCAAAAAGGCAGGCAGCGGAACAATGCTCGTGCAGGCTATGCACACAAAAAGGCAGAATATATATAATGCCGTCGGAGCCAAGAATATCCTAAACACAACAACAATAATAATAATCGCCACGACAATGCAGTATTCCTATCAACAAAAAGAGCCTAAGTCGTTTGTGTCTCAATACATCAAACTAGGCTGCGAAATGCTTGTGTAATCATAAATGGGTATGCATAAAAAGAGTAATTGGTTTAATATACTTAATGTCTACTATGATTGATAAAGTCTAGCTAGAGTCAATGATACGAGATACTGGTGCGCATGGCATGCCGCATAGCCTAGTGCAAATCTCAAGTCTGAGCGTCAAATATTACGTTATAGGGAAGGGTAGCTCTCTTGAGAAACCTTAATACCGAAGTATTAAGCGTTCTCCTGGCGTACCTCAAAGACAAACAATCGAGACTAGAACAGTGCAGAATGGTATAGGCAAAAAGCCCTCATTCGTGCATGCTCTACTCTCAATGGCACACAGACTAGAATTTACTCAATCAACTCCAGTTCTCAGGTATGTCGTGCAGCTTTTAACTAAAGCCAGCACTCATAGGAAACAATACCTTATAATATCAGACTCCTAGTCTAGCATTATCTAATCCAGCAGAACACTAATAATTAAAGGAAGCGGTACTATGAAATATGGATGCTAACCAATGCTTCGTGATCAACTTATCTTAACAACTAACATACATGGGTTATATCAGACCTTAACGCACAATACAACTGGCCAGCATGAAGCTGATTTTGCAGAGTTAACCAGAGGGGGTATAATATTAATAAAAGGTGGTGAAAGATATGGAAAATGAGAGAGATAGGCAGAGGAAAAGATTCTCAGGTGCGAGCGGGGTACAGGTAGCAAGGAAAAAAGATGGGTGCATTCTAGAAACCAGATCTGAGGGAGAGAGTGGCGAGGAACTGTATATATACTCGCACCAGCTCGAGCCGCGTGGGAAAAAAGCGGTTACAAGTCCTCTAACCACTAGCAAGAGAGCTTGCAGCATGGTAAGGACCTCTCTCCACCAACCCCCGCGAACGAGGCAGCCAGCCGTGACGTCATCGAGCGGGACAAAAACACTACGCGCTCCCTCTCACTCTGTTCTACTCTCTCTCTCTCTCCCAGATCCCTTCATTACTAGTTAATGATAAAACATATACTTTACAATTAAATATATAAAGCCTTGACATGGGTGAAAACAAAGAGCCTTTCTGGACTGCCCATGACACAAGCTTTCATATGAAATAAAGCACACTCTAATACATAAACTGTAGCCCCATCCACTGCCCTGGCGATCCTAGCGAGTCACTGTAGGACAAGCCATGCGGTTCTAACGGAGTGGTTAACGTCACACTTTCTCTCTGAATTCCTAGTTTCTTATAAGTATGCTAGAGATGTTTTGTAATGCACTTGAGCCGGTATCACACGATCACTTTTTCACTCAACATTTATCCTTAACACTGGTCTGGCAGCTTATGAGGTCAACATTTATACTATTTCGGTCACCTAAGCTCATCTCCATCAGCCTAGTTTCCGATACCAGTGTAAAAGAGTCCAGAAATGGTGCCAGAAAAATGTTGATCATCGAATGTTGACTATAAAAGCTCTCATGTGATACCGGCTTTAGGTGAAGGACATAATTTGAGGATAACATTCACTAACCTTATTGTGTGGAGATGGTGGAGGTGAGGGTGGGTCCACCAGAGGCTCCAATTCTTCCAGGTCAATGTTGGTAACCTCCCGAACAGCTGCCATATTGCTACAGTTGTGGCCATGCACACTTCACCTATTACTTGTGGTAAAGAAAACAAATTATGATCATTAATTCTTGGAAACAATGATTGAAAATACAGCTTCTAAATATAACAATTGATCTTCCAATACAGTACTTGACTCTACCGTATCCTTCCCACCAACAAACATCTTGATACAGTAGTAACCATGCATACTTAACACCTTAAGAGCGGCCTATGCGGTTTATTTATATGTACCGCCCAGCGGGGTGTTTTTAGCCAAAATAGGGCTGTTTACGTGATCATTTTCATGCCTAAATAAGACCCAGAACGTAAAACAAGTATCTATCCCTGAAAGGGCATAAACAGAGCTTTCGAATGACACCATAACGATCCTTTTATGATGGCTAGTTTTCTTGCAATAACCGTGCAACGCGAGTGCAAAAAGCATGTAATTAGCCACTTTCCCGATACAATTCCTTATATAGCGAGTGAGAGAGGGAGGAGGGAGCTGGGATTCGTGTCAGTATGTTCGCCGCGGTGGTCTGGAGCAGTCATACGCTAGCTACTCTCCTGCCACCACTTGTCTCTCTCTCTCAGCAACATTACGTGCTGAAATTGCCACTCGACCTATGTCGAGCGCCGCCACATAGTCCAGCTTTATTTAACTCGACTTATGTTGCTCGCCGCTAATTAAGGGTTAAATTATGTAATATGGTACACAAAAGAAAATGAACATTAATAGGAGACTTTACATAGATTCAAGTCCACCTGATGTCTTTCCTCTTGTATTTGTTGTTCACACAAGTGGTTTTAATCCTACATGATACGTCCACACTTCGTCTTTTCTATCCAGCAACCCACCCGTATCCCGGATTGCTTCTGAGATCGTCCCAACATTCTTGGCTTATTTCTGACTTCTAACCCTTCTTCTTATACTGTCAATCTTTTCTCTCCTTTGGGCTCCTCCGACCATAAACTTATCTCCGTTACCTGTCGTATCTCTCCGTAACGGCCACCCAATCCTCCCAGCCGGCGGCGCTTGTGGAACTTTGGCGCTGCCGACTGGGAGGCTCTTCAGCAGTACTCCTTCGATTTCCCATGGAATGACTTCTGCTTCAGTGGCCGAGGATCCTCGGAGAGTGCTGAACGCATTACCGAGGTAATTCTCTTGGGCATGGAAGCGTACATTCCCTTTTCTTTCTCTCAGTCTATTGCAAATAAATCTTGGTTTACTTACGCTTGTTCTACTGCTGTCAGCAACAAGGAGGAAGCATTCAAACGGTACCGATTCCTTAAAACTCAAGAATCTCATTCTTCCTATGTTTCTGACCGGAATCAAGCCAAACCTGTTCTTCGACTTGGCAAGCACTCTTTCATCAATAATAAATGCACTGAATTATCCAACTATAGATCTTCCGAACCTTTATGGCATCTAGCCAAAAAAATCTCCAACAATTTTTCTTCCTCGTTTTTCCCTCCCCTTTTCCACTATCACTTCTTCCTCTGACAAAGCTGAACTCTTTGTTCAAACCTTTGCAAGAAACTCCACCTTGGATGATTCCGGTGTTATTCCTCCTTCTGTACCCCCCTCTCTCCTACTTATGCCTAATATCCTAATCTCTTTCTCTTCTAAAGATGTACTTTCTACCCTATCTGGGATTAATACTAAGTAGGCGTATGATCCGGACGGTGTTCCTCCTGTTGTACTCAAAAACTTTGCTTCCGTGCTGACTTCCTGCCTAGGCAAACTCTTTCGTCTCTGTCTCTCCTCTAACGTCTTCCCTTCATGCTGGAAGTTTGCTCTCAGTCAACCTATTCCAAAGAAAGGTGACCGCTCTCATCCCTCCAACTATCGTCCAATTGCTGTCAACTCTTGTATCTCTAATGTTTTTGAAACTATTCTTGCTTCTAAATTTCTTAAGCATTTCTCTTCTCATAATCTGCTCTCAGATCGCCAGTATGGCTTCCTTAAGGGTTACTCTACTGGTGATCTTCTTTCATATCTTACTAACTCTTGGTCATCCTCCTTTTTGGGACTTTGGTTAAACTTTTTCTATTGCACTATAGTCGAGTTGCCATTCCTATGTAACCTTTAGTGAACCTAGATATTGTTAATAGTACAAAGTTTGTTTGCATATTCATGAAGCTTGGGGGTTTCTAATCTCAGATCCATGGGATGTCACTGTATCATCTTTGGGGAATCTATAGCAATTGAGGAAATCCAAAATGGCTGTCCTGGCCACCATCAAGAATATGGAATCGATCATAACCCCTGAATAAAGTTAGTTAGAACTCTGGTTTTGGTGTCTAAACCTTATGTTTTTGGGTAAAAGGAATCCAATGGAACTAATTTAAAGATTATTAGGTGTCGATAACATGACTTTGTTGCGCCGGGTTCTGATTGATTAGTTCCCTTGATACAGTCCGTAAAACAACCCAGTTCTGGTTTGATGGACTTAAATATACTTGACAGGAACGTACCGAGTAGGTTTTATATACAGCAAATGGTATTCAAAGGTTGTTGTTGTTGTTGTTGTTGTTCCCTAAGCTGCCTGGCCGAACAGCCCCGAGTCCCTGAGGAAGGCCATGGCCACGATCGGGCTTTCCCACAGAGCTCTCATTGAGTGTAGATTGTGTTGTTGGCGTAAGTGGTTGTGTGAAATGCAGTCTTCTATGATGTGTTTAATGGTATGGGGTGCTGTGTTACATCCCGGGCAGGCGTCGACAACGGAGTTATCCAGTCTCTTCTGATAGCTCAGGAGAGCTGGATGGTGTCTGCATCTCAGCCTGGCCAGGTGGACTCTGTCCTCGCGAGGGAGGGAGGATTCGGATTCAAAGGTTCAATATAATACTCAAGAACAACACAAGGAAGAACACATATGAAGGTTTTATTGAATAAACATGAGAATAGGTGAAAAATAAGGATCATAAGGGAAGATCCAACAATAGTAACAAGTATATATATATATTGTCCTTACTTCGGAACAATGTTACTGATACCAGAATAACTCAATAGTGAGAGTCTAGTATTGAATCAAATCATGTGAAAAACATACATTTTTTGTTCTTCTATGTGATTGAGGGAGGCAAAAGGCATAACTGCCTATAGCGAGTGCCTCCCCCATAGTTGAAAGAGTGACAGGGCCAAAATCAAGGGACGTTGAGAAATATTGAGAGTGTAAATGAGAGGTTAATTGGAACAATTTTAGCGTCAGGCGAAAGCGATAAGGATATTCAGTCTCATGCTAAAAATGATGACTATAATGCAAATAATAGTAGTGATGGTGCAACAGAAGATGGAAATGTCGCTAAAAACAAAGGTAAATTAGGTATAAAGAAAAGAAGTAAATTGAGAGTATATTACACAAACTGTAGGAGTCTATGTAACAAAATGAACGAACTTAGAGCCCTTGTTAGCAAAGAAAATATAGACATAATAGCGCTAACTGAAACGTGGATTAATACAGAAACCAGGCATTTTTTAGCAGAATTTGATATACCAGGATATAGTTTGTTTAAATATGACCGAACAAGTAAGAGGGGTGGCGGTATAGCAGTGTTTGTCAGGAGTACATTAAAAAGCTGTATTAAATCAGGTATTAGACTAAATAACGATAATGAAAGTGTTTGGGTAGAGGTTAACGAAGGTAGTGAGACCATAGTTATTGGAGTTATGTATAGACCGCCAAATATGAGTAGAAATGACGGAACGTCATTATGGGAGGAAATTAAAATGGCATCAAGGTTTAGCAATGTGTGCATTATGGGGGATTTTAATTTTCCGAATATAGATTGGCAGCATCAAATAGGAGACTCTGATTCTGAGGAGTTTATAGAGGTAGTACAAGATAGTTTTTTATTTCAATTCATAGATACGCCGACTAGAGGTAATAATATTCTCGATTTAGTTTTCAGTAACAATGAACATATGGTAAATAATGTAGAGATAGGGGACCACCTAGGAAATAGTGACCACAATTCTGTGTATTTTAATATACAATGGAAAGGTAATACCAGAGAGAATACAACATTAATACCTGACTTTAGAAAAGCCAATTATGGTGGGTTAAGAAGAGCCCTATTAGCGGACCCTATGGTCAAAAAATTAAGTCGATCCAGGTGTCCAAATGAGTGTACCCCTTCTCAGGCACCTGTCATCTTAAGTCAGGAAGAGACGTCAACCTTGGTAGATACATACGATAATTTTATCAAGTCAGTATTCAATGCACAAAATAAATACATCCCCAAAAGAAAATTTAGATCAACACAGAACCAACCCAAATGGATGAATAATAGACTATTAGATCTTCTAGGACAAAAGAGAGGACTATATAGAAAAATTAGAAAAGGCGAAATTCACCTACTTGCTTACTATCAGAATCTATCAAGACAGGTAAAAAAGGATATTAGGAAAGAAAAAAGAAATTATGAAATTAAGGTTGCCAATGACTCAAAAAATAATCCTAAAGCTTTTTACCAACTATATAAATCCAAGGTTAGAGATGTAATTGGTCCCCTTAAAACTTCGATAGGAGAAATGACAGAAAATGATTTAGAAATGTGCAGTACATTAAATGGTCAATTTCTTTCCGTTTTCACTAATGAAAATTTGGCACAGTTTCCAGAAGTCCGTAAGGTATATAGCGATAGTATAGAAAATAGGTTAAGTACGGTTACTATAAGTAGAAATGATGTGCTTAAGGAAATTGACAGACTGAAACCTCATAAATCGCCTGGTCCTGATGAGGTATATGCTAGAGTATTAAAAGAATGTAGGGATGAGTTAAGTTACCCATTAACATTTTTATTTAACAAGTCATTGGAGACAGGTATAGTTCCAGAAGCTTGGAAGCTTGCAAACGTAGTTCCGATCTTCAAAAAAGGTGACAAATCAATAGCATCCAATTACCGTCCCATTAGTCTTACATCAATCATAGGAAAGCTACTAGAGTCAATTATTGCTAGTAAAATTAGAAACCACTTAGATACATTTAATTTAATAAATTCTTCTCAGCATGGATTCACTCAGGGACGTTCTTGCCTTACTAATTTGCTTAGTTTTTTCTCAGAGGTATATGAAGCAGTAGATAATGACAAGTCATATGATATAATATATTTAGATTTCAGTAAAGCTTTCGACAGAGTCCCCCACGAGAGATTGATGAGAAAGGTTGAGGCGCATGGAATAGGTGGGGCGTTGTTGGGATGGATTAGGTCATGGCTAATTGGTAGGAAGCAGAGAGTCAGCATAAATGGTACGAAGTCAGAATGGGGAGCAGTCAAAAGTGGTGTCCCCCAGGGATCTGTATTAGGTCCTCTGTTGTTTGTTATATACATAAATGACCTTGATTTAGGTATAACTAGTAGGATAAGTAAATTTGCAGACGATACCAAGATGGGGAGAACAATTGATTCAGATAGAGATATAGAGTGCCTCCAAAGGGATCTAGATACCTTACACGAATGGTCAGTAAATTGGCAGATGAAGTTTAACATTGACAAATGCAAGGTATTAAAGATAGGGAAGATGCATACAAATGTTAAATATAAACTAGCTAATGTGGAATTAGAAAACTCGAATTGTGAGAAAGATCTAGGTGTGTTTGTTAGCAATGATTTGAAGCCTAGACAACAGTGTATAAGCGTTCGAAACAAGGCAAACAGGATTCTCGGGTTCATCTCAAGGAGTGTGAGTAACAGAACTGCTGATGTTATCTTAAAACTTTACTTGTCATTAGTGAGACCCCATATGGATTATGCTGTTCAATTTTGGTGTCCTTATTACAGAATGGACATAGATTCATTGGAGAGAGTACAACGTAGAATGACAAAATGATCCATAATATTAGAAATCTTCCGTATAAAGAAAGGTTGAAGAAATTAGGCTTACATTCGTTAGAGAGACGCAGAGTTAGAGGGGATATGATAGAGGTGTTCAAGTGGGTTAGTGGGATTAACAAAGGGGACATGACAAATGTACTAAAGCTCAGTGATAGCGAAAGAACTCGTACCAATGGTTTCAAATTAGATAAATTTCGTTTCAGAAAAGATATAGGCAAATATTGGTTTGGTAACAGAGTTGTAGATGGGTGGAATGGACTACCAAGTGCTATAGTGGGATTAAAAACGATAGGGAGCTTTAAGATAAATTGGATAAGCATATGGACGAGAAGGGTTGGGTGTGAAGGGGGATCAGCAGGGTTGGGCCAATCAGCGCTCTGCAGACCCCCGTAATCCTGCGTTAATCTCTAACCGTTTTTGGTAAGATGATCCTCAGGGTATTAGAGTGTTGAGCCTATAATTGGGCTTTGTAATTGGGGTTGTGTGGGACAGGGATCTGCCTTGCTTAGGCCAATCGGCTTTCTGCAGACTCCCATTTTCTTATGTTCTTATGTTCTTATGTTCGAGCCAAAATGCCTGGACACACGGAGTTTGAAGCAATTTAAGTCATAGGAAGTGGGAAAGACTGATTCTGGGAGAGAGTTCCAGAGCTCAGCTGTTGAGTAGAAGAAAGTTTGAGAGTAACGTTTCACTCTTGGGTTGGAGAGTTGCACAGAGTAGGGGTGGGATTGAGTTGCAAGACGGGTACCACGTGCCCTACGTAAAGGAGGTGGTATGCACTGGGATAGCTCTGAGGAACACTGATTATTATAGTAGCGATAGAATAGCGAGAGAGATGCAACATTGCGGCGGAGAGAGAGAGATTGCAGAGAGATGGTGAGTGGACGGAAGTGAATGATACGAAAGGCCTTCCTTTCAACCTTGTCTAGGAGAGTGGTGTGAGAGGAACCTCCCCACACATGTGAACAATAATCAATACAAGGGCGCACTATGCCCCTGTACAGAGCAAGAAGCTGTGCAGGGGAAAAGAACCCCCTAAGGCGGTTGAGCACACCCAGCTTCTGGGAGGCTGCCTTAGCAAGACTGGTAATATGGTCCTTCCAAATGAGAGCAGAAGAAAAGACACCAAATATTGAGAGAAGAAGGGTTGATTTTTGTATTGTTGAAGAATAAGGATAGTCCGCTGGGAGATCCTGGCGGGTAGATAGATGGAGAAATTGGGTTTTGGAAGCATTATAGTTAACAAGGTTTTCTCTGCCCCAATTGGAAATAGTATTTAGATCAGAATTTAAGAGTTCTATGGCTTCATTACGTTTGTCGTTGAGGGATTGCTGGCTGGGGCGTTCTGAAAAAGTAATGGAGTAGTGTAAGTTTGAGTCATCTGCGTATGGATGGGAATTAAGGTACAGTTAAGGAGATCATTTATAAAAATTAGAAAGAGAATAGGAGATAAGAGGCATAATGTACAAGAATAAAATTTAACCTTCAATGCAATAATAAATGAGAGTCACAATATCTTCTGTATTCACAAGAGACTTCAACGCTCTAGATAATGATCCTAAGTCACAATATGGAGAGTTGAGGTTTTAAAGATAATGTCACAGGAGACTAGGTGAGTCACACGTAGGCTCGGCTGGGCCTTTAAAACTGACCGTGTGAGCTTGCCCTCAGGTCACTGGGAAGGTCACCAGGTGAACTGAGGTAGTAATAAATACTTTTTCTAGTTAATGCAACTATGATCTTAGCTGAAATGCGATGTTAATTTACTTTACAGGAAAGGACTGATATTATTATTTATAATCACCGAGAAGTATCAAAATTGCCCAAAAGTGAATGTATATCTTATCACAGGATTATATTACTTGAACATTTGCTACGATAACGAACCGAACTTAGGAATTCGTGTTTCTATAATTTCTAAGGCGAAGCAAAGTGATAACGTGAATTTGATAAGAAAAGGAATGGATTTTAATAGGTCTACTGGAGGGTATTAATTAGGTCAAGATGTAATCTTCAATATTCGCGAGTAAGACAACACAAGAAGATAAACAAAATAACTAGCCGAGTTCCAATAGACTCAGACTGCAATGAACACTATAGTTTATTCACAAAAAGTGGGAACTGACTGATTAACAGATATCGATCGGTAGATCGTACTTAGCAATTAAATTGGCGCTAATGACGAAGTTTAGCTCATTGATATTTAACGCAATATCAGATTCGCTTCTGAACGAGTTAACAGGGCGAGGAGAATAAAATGTACAGGTACAATTAGTACATGGACGTAGGCGACGAAGTCCTACTCATTGATACTCAAAACGAATAGTACCAGACTCGAGTCTGAACGGGTTAACAGCTGCGAGGTGAATAAAATACACAGATACAATTAGTGTATGGTGGATGAAAGTGAGACGAAACACGGAGGAAAGAATTCCTAAACACGGTATTCGAAATATCACAACATCAAGTTTACAAGAACATAAAAGCACGTTTATAAGATATATTTCATATGCGATTACTGAATTGGATTTAAGGAAATACACTGAGCACTCGTTGGAAAATTGGACGTAGGTTCTAGGTAAAAAGTTATTATTTAAATGGATTGCTCACGGAATATACTAAGACTTCAACTCACAAATAATACATCAACACACACGTAGTCAGTAAATCTGCGAGCGTGGGGGGCCTGAATATATGTTAATACACTAATAGGTAACGTGTGCGTAAGTTATGAATTAAATAAAGTCTTGAACAAGGGTCAAGGAATTAAGGCAAGATTAACACAGAATAACACAGGTTCAGAGGGATGACACTTATTACGCAAGTACGTGATCTAGGGCACAGATCACAATTAAATCAGGACACACACGGTTCACATATTTACCTAAACAATACCTCACAACAATAACCAACAGAGAAAGACACAGAAACACTTAAGTATTTGGAAGGGCAGGGGGACGAGAGTGCTGGTCTGGCCGGTGTAGAGGATAGTAGCCAATCTTGCACAGCTGGTTACCTCCTCGAGCAGGGGTTCTCGGTTTAGGCCTGGTTACGTAATTGGAACACGGGTCCTAGGTCCAGGCCTGTTTACGTAATTCACCAGCCGCTTCAGAGATGGAGCTGCTTTGAGCCATGATGGATGCTTCACATGTCTCACTCCCCAGGCTGGAACAAGACCTCACGGGCTTCACCGTGTTGAGCGGTGGAATGTACAGGCTCTCAGCCTATGCCCGAGAGGGAGTAGTTGGAATATAGAAAAAAAAAAAAAAAAAAAAAAAAAATTCGAGCAGGGGTCCTAAGGTCCAGGCCTACGTCCGTGGCTCGAGCAGGGGTCCTCGGTTCAGGGTGCCAGGCAACAGACAGGTGGCCCTCCAGCAATCCGGAAGGAGGGGGGTGCCGTCTGGGGGGGCACTCTCGAGGGGCAGGGGGACGGGGTGGGGCAAACCGTAGCAACACTGTCCCAACTAGCCTGTTCCTGGTGGTCAAGCCTAGTCAGTAGGTGAGGTGGTGCTTACTTTCCTCAGGTTTTTCTGAGGTCCTATGCAAATATTTTCTTGCTTCAGGTGTCAATGAACTCGGAGGAAAAGGGGTATTGAGGAAAGAGGAAAGATGGTTGTTGTGAGGTACATATACATTCTAGCCTGGGAACACAGGTATTATCATATGGGCCTGGTTCCAAGGTAATATTACAATATTTAATGGGGCAGCTGGAAGGTCCAGGGCTGCATGAGTATGTTTTGCTAGCTCAACTTGTATTTGCCTTCTGTCTTCTTTGTCATTCTTTATTCTCCCTTCACCTTCTTCTTTGCTTTTCACTTCTGTCTGTCTTTGCATTTGTTTCAGCAGAGTACATCGAGTCCATAGCCAGGGTAACATGGGCACAGATGTAATAGGACTCTATCCAGATGGCCACCTGATCAGGTGATAGTGATATCCCTATGAGTCCTCCAGGTAGCTTACCCTTTTTAATGTACGTTTGGTCACCAAACTGACCACTTGAGACTGAGTTCCATGACCCCTCATTGTGATGGCAGACATGAGCACCAGCAAGGAGGTCAGCCTTGGCAATGAGTGTAGGCAGTAGTAGACAATCCACCCATAATCTTCCAGTCGGGTGTTCTCGGGCGTTTTCAATGTAAACTGAGATTTCATCTAATGACTTCTCCCCATCTTTTAAGAAGTCATGCAGGAGGGCAACTGACACCATCCGAAATGCACGCATTGATCGAACCCATGACTTGCCATTCATGATAGATTTCAAACACCCATATGCAGAGGAGATAAGAACATCCAGACCACTTCCCTTCATTAGATTACCAATGCATCCGAGAAATGATATAAGTGTGTGCATTCCTCCTGGTCTAAGAATGACTGATGTAAAGAGATTCGGGTAAAGTGCCCACTTAATATGTGTTCCCACAATATACAACTGCATGTCCACTGATAGATTTATAGTTTTCATACCAAGATCACTTAGGGATTTTTCTTGTATCATATTCTACGTGGCCATTTCCAGGTGATGTTATGGAAAGCTGCAGACCAGAAACATCCACCCACTCTTGATATCACCATGTATGGGTGGAAGATTGTGGATGGACTTCCATCACCTTGCATATCATCAAGACCAGTTGCTCCACCTGATATGATGGATGTGGTCAGCTGCAAGTGCAAAGCAGAAGGGAAACAATGCAGTACCCATGGATGAAGTTGTTGATCATCTGGAGTATCCTGTACATACTAGTGCGTCTGTGTTGGAGGATTATGTTGTTGTAACCCTCCCACCAAACAAGTTGAAGGATAGGATGAATGTCTATTGTGGGAGGAAGATGACGATAATGAACAAGAACTGTATCAGATAAATGATGAAAATTATGAATTGTTAGAATAACTCAAAACTTGTAATAGATGCTCTCATAGTTTTTAACTTTAGTACATTTAGCTGTTTGTTGTCTTGTCATATATAAATATACATGCTTATGTGCTCAACATTCAACATTCTCTTAAAGTTTTCTTTCACCTCAAAACCTAGGTTTATAGACAAAATTAATGTATATATCGTTATCAACATTTTGTTTGGCTTATTTTTTTCCATTTTCGGTCCTGAATTGCGGCCATTTTCAATTTAAGTCATGTTTTCGACACCTAATAATCTTTAAATTAGTTCCATTGGATTCCTTATACCCAAAAACATAGGTTTAGACACCAAAATCAGAGTTCTATCTAACTTTATTCAAAGGTTATGGTCGATTCCACATTATTGATGGTGGCCAGGGCAGCCATTTTGGATTTCCTCAATTTCTATAGATTCCCCAAAGATATCACAGTGACATCCCATGGATCCGAGATTAGGAACCCCCAAACTTCACGAATATGCAAATAAACTTTGTACTATTAACAATTTCTAGGTTATCCCAATGGCAACTCGACTACTAGACATATCGAAGGCCTTCGATAGAGTCTGGCACAAATCTTTAATTTCTAAACTACCCTCCTCTGGTTTCTATCCCTCCTATATCTATAATTTCCTTTCTGGCCGTTCCATAGCTGCGGTTGTGGACGGCCATCGCTCACTTCCTCATCCTATCGACTCCGGTGTTCCTCAAGGCTCTGTCCTATCTCCTATTCTCTTTCTAATTTTCATAAATGATCTTCCCAACTGTACCTCCAGTTCCATCCATTCATATGCAGACGACTCTACCTTACACTATTTAATTCGTTTTCCAGAAGGCCCCAGCCAGTAATCCCTCAAAGACAAACGTAATGAGGCCATAGAACACTTATCTTCTGATCCAACTACTATTTCCAATTGGGGCGGAGAAAACTTTGTTACCTTTAATGCTTCCAAAACCCAATTTATCCATCTATCTACCCATCCGGAATTCCCAGAGGACTCTCCCTTATTCTTCAACATACAAAAATCAATCCTTCATCTTCTCTCAATATTCTTGGTGTCTCTTTTTCTTCTGCTCTCACTTGGAAGGACCATATTACCAGTCTTGTTAAGGCAGCCTCCAAGAAGCTGGGTGTGCTTGACCACCTCAGGGGGTTCTTTACCCCTGCACAGCTTCTTGCTCTGTACAGGGGCACTGTGCGTCCTTGTATTGGGTATTGTTCACATGTGTGGGGAGGATCCTCTCACACCGCACTTCTAGACAAAGTAAAAAGGAAAGCCTTTCGTATCATTAAATCCCGCCCACTCACCAACTCTCTGCAAACTCTCTCTTCTTCGCCGCAATGTTGCATCTCTCTCGCTATTCTATCTCTACTACAATAATCAAAGCTACTCAGAGTATACAGTATAGGGCACTTTCTCTCAGTTTGCTCACAAACTACTCTATGAATTTTCAAGATGGAGAGCCCATACTTGGCATGCATACTTAGGGGGTGCCGAAGTAGGTTATAAACCGGAAGGATGGGGGGAGGGGAGGGTGAGGGTAAGCCCCACCCACTCCCTCAGTTTTCTAGATGGAGAGCCCATACATGGCATGCATACTAAGTGGGTGCCAGAATAAGTTTTAAGCAGATGGGAAGGGGGGGGGGGTGCCATTTTTTGAGATGGAGAACCCATACTTGGCATGCATACGGAAGTTTTAAGTAGGGGGGGGGGGGGAGACCCCCACTCCCTCAGTTTTCAAGATGGAGTGCCCATACTTGGCATGCATACTAAAGGGGTTTTAAACAAATTATTATTTTGTCCCCTCACCCCTCGCGGGGAGGGTGACGGAGCCCCCCCTCCCCACCCCCAGGGAGGGCAAAGGAGCCCCCCCCCCCCCCCACCAGAAAGTCAACCCATAGTTCGATTTACCCCCGGGCAGCACTGGGTACCTTAGCTAGTGTAACATAAATTACTGCTAAAGTTGTAGGTAATTGAAACAGACACCCTTCATTAAGAAACGGTGTGTTTCTACTTCGAGAATCATAGGTGGAGGAGGGGGGAGGGTATTATTATTAGTGTTATTATTATTATTTATATTATTATTAGGGGTTCGAACTCTGGCGGGGAACCCCTATTGTAATCGTTAAATCTTCTCATTCTTCCAAATTATGTTTGTCCTCGGTTTTTACGTAATAACTCTGGAACCGCTTGTTGGATAGAGACCAAACTTTCACGCAAGGTGCGTTTTTGTATTGGACAACTTTTGATATGCTGAAAAATTAAAATGGCTGCCATACACGTTCGTGGCAGACGGTTTCCCTAAAATGTTAAGACATAAATACTGTCTCTTCCACTCATAGGAAATTATTGGGCTTCGGTATATGGACTCCACTACAAATGCTCCACAAATGTTATAGAACAAGTTTTGCTTTGCACGTGGGTTTTTTTCGGCAATCTTGAAAAAAACTCAAAACCACTTAAAAATCCATATCTTGAAAACTACACGGAAGATCAAAGCCATTTTTGCGTACTTGGGTGAGGCTGGCAATTCCAAATGTTTTGGTACCAAAATAATAGAAATTGTTGGAATAGTTTGGCCACAGTATTGAAAATGTTGTGCTTTTATGTTATAATTTTGTTTTGTCTACCAGCCAATTAGCCTTATAGCTTCTACCCATGTTAGTAGGTTAGCGTATACACTCTGCATAATCTAACGGTACATGTTAGCCTAGTCTAGGCCTATCTTAGGTTCTCAGGTTAATACATTTTGTTTGGATATATATACAAAGTATAGGGGTAGGCTAGGAAATAATACAAAAATAGGGTATAATTGCACTCTCAACCAACCTTTATGGAAAAGTGTTTACAAATTGGTTTTTCAAGGGTTTGGTGTGATTAGGCTAATATGATGATTCTATTCAAGCAGATTATACACTCAATGCGTCAGATTTAATATATTTTTATTCTGAAATTATCCCACGGCCGGTGGTTATTTGCCTTCTGCTGGCATTTTGTATGAATTTGATGATGACAATTAAGTCTGGGGGGGGGGGGTCAACACCAGAAACTGTCAAATAAGAATATAATTCAGAGAGCTTGTGAACTGCTGCTGTAGTGTCCTCCTTGAAGGTACCACCACCACCACCAAGGGAGCTTCTGCCACCACCGGGGGTTCTCCAACTGCAGCTGCTGGATCCTCCCGAGGGAAAGGTAAGTCTGTGTCGATTGTGGGCGACTCCATGGTAAGACATTTAGTTAGGGCTACCCTCACTAAACTTGGAAGGTTGTGTGTCTTCCTGGCCATGGAGTTGGGAGGGTTTTAGAGAAGATGGACCACATCTTGGAAGATAGTGGAGATAACCCCATTATCTGTCTCAGTGCCGGGAGTAACGATGTTGGTAAGGGTAGAAGTGAGGAACTGCTGCAGCAGTATCGGGATGTGTTAGATAAGGTTAGGATGAAGGGAGGGATCCCTGT
The DNA here is from genome assembly GCA_032716605.1 of Paralithodes platypus. Lineage (NCBI taxonomy): Eukaryota > Metazoa > Arthropoda > Malacostraca > Decapoda > Lithodidae > Paralithodes > Paralithodes platypus. Next base: position 2,319,025 of record CM064535.1, read on the forward strand.
AGTACATTGTATCCTACCCAGAAGAGGAGTTCCCAAGGAATGTACATCCAGGGCAATTGGTGTCAATTGCCGGTTGGAGAAATATTGCAAAGAAAAAGCAATACCATTCATTGATAACTGGGATAGTTTCTATGGGAGAGATGGGATGTACGCAAGGGATGGGGTTCATCTTTCACGGTTAGGGGTTTCTACATTAGCTAGTTCTTTAGATAGGGTGGTTGTGGGGTTTTGAACAGAAATATTGAGAGTGTAAATGAGAGGTTAAATGGAACAATTTTAGCGTCAGGCGAAAGCGATAAGGATATTCAGTCTCATGCTAAAAATGATGACTATATTGCAAATGATAGTAGGGATGGTGCAACGGAAGATGGAAATGTCGTTAGAAATAAAGGTAAATTAGGTATAAAGAAAAGAAGTAAATTGAGAGTATATTACACAAACTGTAGGAGTCTATGTAACACAATGAACGAACTTCGAGCCCTTGTTAGCAAAGAAAATATAGACATAATAGCGCTAACTGAAACGTGGATTAATACAGAAACCGGGCATTTTTTAGCAGAATTTGATATACCAGGATATAGTTTGTTTAAATATGACCGAACAAGTAAGAGGGGTGGCGGTATAGCAGTGTTTGTCAGGAGTACATTAAAAAGCTGTATTAAATCAGGTATTAGACTAAATATCGATAATGAAAGTGTTTGGGTAGAGGTTAACGAAGGTAGTGAGACCATAGTTATTGGAGTTATGTATAGACCGCCAAATATGAGTAGAAATGACGGAACGTCATTATGGGAGGAAATTAAAATGGCATCAAGATTTAGCAATGTGTGCATTATGGGGGATTTTAATTTTCCGAATATAGATTGGCAGCATCAAATAGGAGACTCTGATTCTGAGGAGTTTATAGAGGTAGTACAAGATAGTTTTTTATTTCAATTCATAGATACGCTGACTAGAGGTAATAATATTCTCGATATAGTTTTCTGTAACAATGAACATATGGTAAATAATGTAGAGATAGGGGACCACCTAGGAAATAGTGACCACAATTCTGTGTATTTTAATATACAATGGAAAGGTAATACCAAAGAGAATACAACATTAATACCTGACTTCAGAAAAGCCAATTATGGTCGGTTAAGAAGAGCCCTATTAGCTGACCCTATGGTCAAAAAATTAAGTCGATCCAGGTGTCCAAGTAAGTGTACCCCTTCTCAGGCACCTGTCATCTTAAGTCAGGAAGAGACGTCAACCTTTGGTAGATACATACGATAATTTTATCGAGTCAGTATTCAATGCACAAAATAAATACATCCCCAAAAGAAAATTTAGATCAACACAGAACCAACCCAAATGGATGAATAATAGACTATTAGATCTTCTAGGACAAAAGAGAGGAATATATAGAAAAATTAGGAAAGGCGAAATTCACCTACTTGCTTACTATCAGAATCTATCAAGACAGGTAAAAAAGGATATTAGGAAAGAAAAATAAATTATGAAATTAAGGTTGCCAATGACTCAAAAAATAATCCTAAAGCTTTTTACCAACTATATAAATCCAAGGTTAGAGATGTAATTGGTCCCCTTAAAACTTCGATAGGAGAAATGACAGAAAATGATTTAGAAATGTGCAGTACATTAAATAGTCAATTTCTTTCCGTTTTCACTAATGAAAATTTGGCACAGTTTCCAGAAGTCCGTAAGGTATATAGCGATAGTATAGAAAATAGGTTAAGTACGATTACTATAAGTAGAAATGATGTGCTTAAGGAAATTGACAGACTGAAACCTCATAAATCGCCTGGTCCTGATGAGGTATATGCTAGAGTATTAAATGAATGTAGGGATGAGTTAAGTTACCCATTAACATTTTTATTTAACAAGTCATTGGAGACAAGTATAGTTCCAGAAGCTTGGAAGCTTGCAAACGTAGTTCCGATCTTCAAAAAAGGTGACAAATCAATAGCATCCAATTACCATCCCATTAGTCTTACATCAATCATAGGAAAGCTACTAGAGTCAATTATTGCTAGTAAAATTAGAAACCACTTAGATACATTTAATTTAATAAATTCTTCTCAGCATGGATTCACTCAGGGACGTTCTTGCCTTACTAATTTGCTTAGTTTTTTCTCAGAGGTATATGAAGCAGTAGATAATGACAAGTCATATGATATAATATATTTAGATTTCAGTAAAGCTTTCGACAGAGTCCACCATGAGAGATTGATGAGAAAGGTTGAGGCGCATGGAAAAGGTGGGGCGTTGTTGGGATGGATTAGGTCATGGCTAATTGGTAGGAAGCAGAGAGTCCGCATAAATGGTACGAAGTCAGAATGGGGAGCAGTCAATAGTGGTGTCCCCCAGGGATCTGTATTACGTCCTCTGTTGTTTGTTATATACATAAATGACCTTGATTTAGGTATAACTAGTAGGATAAGTAAATTTGCAGACGATACCAAAATGGGGAGAACAATTGATTCAGATAGAGATATAGAGTTCCTCCAAAAGGATCTAGATACCTTACACGAATGGTCAGTAAATTGGCAGATTAAGTTTAACATTGACAAATGCAAGGTATTAAAGATAGGGAAGATGCATACAAATGTTAAATATAAACTAGCTAATATGGAATTAGAAAACTCGAATTGTGAGAAAGATCTAGGTGTGTTTGTTAGCAATGATTTGAAGCCTAGACAACAGTGTATAAGCGTTTGAAACAAGGCAAACAGGATTCTCGGGTTCATCTCTAGGAGTGTGAGTAACAGAACTGCTGATGTTATCTTAAAACTTTACTTGTCATTAGTGAGACCCCATATGGATTATGCTGTTCAATTTTGGTGTCCTTATTACAGAATGGACATAGATTCATTGGAGAGAGTACAACGTAGAATGACAAAAATTATCCATAATATTAGAAATCTTCCGTATAAAGAAAGGTTGAAGAAATTAGGCTTACATTCGTTAGAGAGACGCAGAGTTAGAGGGGATATGATATAGGTGTTCAAGTGTGTTAGTGGGAGGGGACATGACAAATGTACTAAAGCTCAGTGATAGCGAAAGAACTCGTACCAATGGTTTCAAATTAGATCAATTTCGTTTCAGAAAAGATATAGGCAAATATTGGTTTGGTAACAGAGTTATAGATGGGTGGAATGGACTACCAAGTGCTATAGTGGGATTAAAAACGATAGGGAGCTTTAAGATAAAATTGGATAAGCATATGGACGAGAAGGGTTGGGTGTGAAGGGGGATCAGCAGGGTTGGGCCAATCAGCGCTCTGCAGACCCCGAAATCCTGCGTTAATCTCTAACCGTTTTGGTAAGATGATCCTCAGGGTATTAGAGTGTTCAGCCTATAATTGGGCTTTGTAATTGGGGTTGTGTGGGACAGGGATCTGCCTTGCTTAGGCCAATCGGCTTTCTGCAGACTCCCATTTTCTTATGTTCTTATGTTCTTATGTACCCGGTAACTATAATCTGAAAACATGCTCCCTGATAGTGTACAAGGCTATGAAAATCAGGAATTATTTGGGGTTAGGCTAAAAACCAGTAATATATATATCTGTAAAACAATTTTAGTGAAAAAGGAAGCTCGGATTTTCCATTTTATAAAGAAATAAATCCACAAAATTTTAAAATCCGGTTAACCTATCTGAGGTGAGCCAAGTTTTACCAAATGTTGGCTTGAATATTATGATAGGCTAGTGTGGAACAGGAGTGGCAGACCCTAGTTAGGACAGAGACTAGATTAGTTTACTCAGTGGGGTTGTAATAAAAAACAACTTACAGTCATGTATTGGTCATGAAATTCATAAGCAAGATAGATTAGCCTGGGCTAAGCTAACATTCATGATACCTTATGTACCCTACTGTATAGGCTATGCCTTGGCTAATCCACTCTTGGTTTGAATCTCTCCTACTATGTCCATACTTCGCTCCCGTAAGTCAATGTCGGGATTACCACACTGTCATGCAAGGACTTCCTTACTTCCATACTGAAACCCCTATTTCTTCTTACTGCTTTCAGCGTTACAACAACCTTCTCCCCCTGTTGCACCCTCTACCGCACTTCTTCATCCATACTCACATCTTTACTCAACACACTGCCCAAATACTTAAATGAGCTGACATTCTCCATAGCCGTTCAACCTCACCTCACACTCTGTGGCTGCACCCCTTTCAAAGACCATAGCCTTGCTCTTCCTCGCATTTACATTCAGACTCCGTTTTTCACACACTGTTCAAAACATATTTACCAGACCCTGCAACTCCCATTCTCTATCGCTAATCAGAACTGTATCGTCGGCAAACAGTAATACTATACTGTGCACTCATTTCCTTCCCTTATCAGCAGTATATCAACATCCACTGCTCTTCCTTGTATTTCTTTAATGACTCCATCCCTATATATATTGAACAACCATGGGGACATCACACACCCTTGCTTTAACCAACATTCAGATGAAAAAACTCGCTCTGTTCATTCTCCACACGTACTGACTACCTTTGCACCCTCATACATACTCTTCACTGCTTTCAGCTATCTAGTCCGTATATTCTAAGTACTTTCCACATACCTTGTCTATTAACTCTGGCATAGGCCTTCTCCAAGTCCACAAAGGCAGCATACAACTTTTGTCGCTTCTCCAGATATTTCTCCACAGCACATATTTCAGGGCAAAAATCTGAGCTACACATCCTCTTCTTTTCCTTAGATGAATATAGTATGTTAACCGTTTCCCCAGCAATACTGACTGAAAATGCCCAAATAAATTGCATATTCTCTTCAGATTTATCTGACATATGTAAAATTACACCAAATACAAACTACATTAGCATAAAAATCAATTAAGTCCACTATCAGGATAAATATAATGGAGGAAATAGCCCAAAAAATGAATTTATCTATCTATTTATTACTGGACGCCTTGATCCCCGAAGGGGTGGTCACGAACGAAACACCCCTATGCACCTCTGTCCCCAGTCAGTCGATGCCCCTCCTCCCATCCAGCATCGCTTTCCCGCATATACTTCTTAACTCCATCCTTCCACCTCTCTCTCGCTGTACGTCTCCCTCTGTCCTTCCACCTCACTCTCGTACACTCTCTTAGTCATTGTCTCACTTCCCATACGTTCCACATGGCCGAACCATCTCAAGGTGTTCTTTTTCACACTTTCCAGTACATCTACATCCACACCACACCTCTCTCGTACTTCCTCATTCGTCTCTCTATCCTTCCATGTAACTCCACACACTCTTCTCAAGTAACTAATTTCTACCCCTTTCACTCTTGGTTTGAATCTCTCCAACAACGTCCATGCTTCGCTCCCGTAAGTCAATGTCGGGATTACCACACTGTCATGCAAGGACTTCTTTACTTCTCAAGGGCTTCATCATGGGCGACCTAGAAGCCTTCGACGATGAACACTCTCCTTCACCTACCATCATGCCTCAGCCTGTACCTCCCACCATTCCTGAGGACTTAACCAGAACCCAATGTCAACAGCTCCTGGAACTCCTCTATGACTTCACGAACGTCTTTGCTCAAAGCCCTACTGAGATTGGGCAGACGAGGTCCTTGGAACACCCAATCAACACCATGGGACCTCCCATCCGTCAACCCTCCAGAAGGTAGAACCTCTTGCAAAGGTAAGAAGAGGAATGCCAGGTGCAAGATATATTGGACTCAGGAATAGCCACACCTTCAGTCAGTCCATGGTAGTCCCCCGTCGTTTTGGTCAAGAAAAAGGACGGGTCCACAAGATTCTGCGTGGACTATCGCCGCCTTAATGATGCCACGATAAAGGACGCCATGCCCTTACCCAGGATAGATGACTCCTTTGACTCCTTACATGGTTCCAGATGGTTCACCACCCTGGACCTGCAGGCAGTTGCCCACCCAGAAAGAACACCATCAGAAGATGGCGTTCTCGACCAGTGGGGGAAACCTGTACAAGTTTAACTTACTCCCCTTCGGTCTCTGCAACGGGCCTGCCACCTTTTCACGCCTGATGAAGTCCGTCCTCAAAGGTCTCACCTGAGAGATCTGCCTGGCGTACCTGGACGATGTGATTGTATATGGCAGAACATGGGAGGAAAACCTCCAAAAACTACGGCAGGTGCTGGAGCCGATACGAGCAGCCAGACTTAAGGTAAAGCCCACGAAATGCTCGGTAGCTCGTACCTCCATCAGGTTCCTCGGTCATGTTATCTCAGCCGAAGGCATCACACCCGACCATAAAAAACTCTCCGCCATCGCAGTACAAACACCCCCTCGCACTGTCAAAGGCGTCCGTTCATTACTTCATTCCTGAGACTCGCCACTTACTACCGTAGATTCGTGAAGAATTTTACAGCCATTGCACGCCCTCTTCACGAACTCACCAAGAAGGACGAACCGTTCGAATGGACCATGGAAAGGGACCAAGCTCAACAACTCAAACAACACCTCATCCAAGCCCCTACAGTAGCCTTTTCAGATAATACCCAACCCTTTCGCCTGTCCACCGATGTGTCCCTCTACACAATAGGAGCTCTTCGTGCTCAGGTACAGGACGGACTGGAACATATAATAGCCTGCGCCAGTGCCACTCTGAAAGCTGCCCAACGTAACTATGCTGCCACCAAAAGAGAGTGCCTAGGTGTCATCTGGGCCCTAAATAACTTCCGGTCTATTCTCATGGGAACCAAAGTCGACGTAATTACTGATCATCAATCCCTTCAGTGGCTACGGCGATCAGAGACGACCTGTGCCCTCCTCATCCGCTGGCGGGAAACCCTGGAGGAATTCGGCTTCGAGATCCACTACAGGCCCGGGAGGTTGCATATTAACGCCAATGCCTTCTCCCGCCTATCATTCATAGGACCAGAAATAAATAGCATAGTCACCTCATCAACTAAATCACAGAAAAGGCGACCAGATCAATCCAAAGAAAATGACACCCTCTCTCTCCTACCATCATGGCTTACTAAGATAAAACCAAAGTGGATCCCAAAAGACGTCTTCTATCACTTACATCGGATAGGCGATCAACTCTACACTGATTCCGACCACATAGCTGTCGACCCCCACACCGCCTCATCATACACGAGGGAAACGGAATCCACTTGGGACAAACTAAGATGCTGCAGGTGTTTCAACAAGTATATTGGATCACCAACCCTTCCATCATAGCCAAAAGAGTCGCTGAAGCTTGCAGGCCCTGTGGCGTGGGCAAGGACAGGACCAGAACCCCAGGACCAGCAGGCAAATTAACCGCCATCCAAACATGGCAGGTCCTGTCCCTGGACGTGATGGGCCTCTTTCCCCCCAAACAGGGCAGGATATTCGTTTGTCAACGTATACTCCCGCTTCGTGGTCACCTGCCCTGTAAAAGAACACAGCGCCTCTACAGTAGCAGAAGTCATCGCCAGCGAAGTATTTGCCAACTTCGGTATCCCTGCAGTACTCCTCTCCGACAACGCCCCTGCATTTTCTGGCCAAGTTTGGGAACAATTTTCACAACTCTGTGGCATCAAGGTGTCACACTCGTCCCCCTACTGGCTACAAGGGAACTCAGTTTGTAAGAGGAGCCACAAAACTATAAACAACCAGATCCGGACATGCCTCATCGCCCTACAAACCCAAGTCTGGCCAGCCCAACTCAAATGATACAGTAAGGAATGAACACTTGCCCTCGAGACTATGACTATTTGCTTTCGGACGATGGAATTCATCTGAACCAGGGGGGAGCAGCATGTTTTGGGCGTCTTCTCAACGATGCGGTGAAGGATTTTTGAAGATGAAATCGACTCAACACAGGACAACCAGGAAGGAAGACCGAAGACAGCGAGGACGGCAACCTGCGAATTAATTAAATGCTAATCCATCAAGAACCACAACTTTGGATAAAGCTCCATTAACCCCGTACGAACGGGGATGTTTGTAATTTCTACTACCTGTGTGGTGGGCATATTTACCCTAAACGACCTTCATTCCATGCTCTTTTTCATGCATAAACAAGAGCCAGGGCGTAATACAATTATATATCCGTGGAAGGGCGATAATAGAGCTTTCCAATGACACCTGAATCATCCTTGTACGACCACGGGTTCTCTTTCAACGATATTGCAACACGAGGGCAAAAACCCTAAAATACGGTAATATCTTGAGTTTTTCCTTGTTCTCACAAGACCAGGGGTGTGGAGGGTTGTGGTGGGGAGCTCAGTTACCTCATTCGGTCCATGCCGAGCGGTCAGAGCCCGCCTGTTGTCCTCCCAACGCGTGGACTCTCTCTCAGAGGCGATAATGTGCTCAACATCACTTTCGACTATTGTCGGGCCCCGCGGGATAGGCCACTTTTCCCTCACTCGACATATGTCGGGACCCGCGGCTTGAGTGTTAACAAGACCAAAATCCAAAAACCGCCAGGGATAACGACCAAGGACCAAGGACAGCCATGAACGTAAATGTTGATCCGACCAGTACCAAAAATTTGATTAAAGAACGTTCCACGAGTTCTAAAACCGCAACTTCAAAGGTTTTCTATGCAAACACTCGTAGCATACGCAATACATTTTCAGATCGAGAGCAAACTAGTGTTTCCAGAAAACTATGATGTAATTGGCATACCAGAATCTTGGCTCAATACAGAAGACAGAGACTTTTTAGCAGAGTATTCACTTGACGGTTATGTAATGTTTGAGAAAAGCCGAATTAATAGAAATGGAGGGTAATTTATTTTTTTATCAGAGAAAGTCTTAACTCGATTCTCTTGTCAAAGCACCAAGTTGTGAACGTCGACACATCCTTTGTGTTAATAAATAATAGTAAAGGTACAAAAAAGGAACAATTTGCTGATGTAAGTAACTTACAAGATACCATAATTTTTGGCGACTTTAATTTACCTGTGACCAAGTGGGGCGATACTCTTACTTCACACTCCAGACACGACTTGTATGCAAACTTGCAAGATAATTCGCTCTATCAATTTGTTCGATCGCCGACCTGTGGTAATAACATTCTTGACCTTGTACTTGCAACAAAAGAAGAAGAAAATTTGAATGCTGATGATGAATTCAGTAATAGCGACCATCGTAAGATCACTTTCCATATCAAATTCAATAGCAAGTAACTCAATACCAGCGAAGAGAAAGTCCCAAATTTCAAGAGAGCAAACTTTCGTAAACATAGAGCAATACTTCAGGAAATCGACTGGAGTTCTATGTATCGTGACTTATGAGTGTCCACGATAGACCTTTCTATTTCCAGTTGGGTTTGGTTAAAAATGGGATCTATAATTCTGTATATACACAAAGTATCATGTAAAGTTAATTGGGTTTGTATATCAGATGAATAATATGTAAGGGGTAATTAAGGTATAGGCTATGGTGTACATTTATTCTATGAAAAGTTAATTTTAGAATATAGTATTCCATAAGTATTAAGTACTATTTAATATAGTAATTAAAGTAATATGAGGAACGTTAGCAGCATCGAGAATGATTGCGCATGTCTAGCTTCACTTGCTACCAAACTGACGTTCTAAGATATCTCCCTATAAAGGGTGCCACTGAGCCACTCAATAACAACAACCCTTACCAGCAACACGGGCGATCGGCCACATCTGTCGTCCCATTTATTAAACATCCCAGCACCTACTATCCATCAACATGCTCCACTAACCAGCTAAGTCTATATATATTCACTGGTGGCCATTATAATATATGTAGACCATGTATAGCATGTGAATTAACAACAAAGGTGAGACGATCTCAATGCTTTCCCCTTAGGCTGATAATCCAATCCCTTTACTTGTCTTGTAACTAATTCCTAAATCCACTATACGATCCTAAGTCTTGACAGTAAAGTATGGTGCCGTGAACCAGGATGTAAGTATAGCATATATGCCTTATTAATTAATATACTGTACCCAATTTTTGTATTTAACCTAGGCCTAATTGTGGCTGGGCGTCTTCTTGGGCCTGCTTTTACCATCCCTGCTTTCTACTTTCTAGTGCTAGGCTATAGTTTACACACTAGCCAATGATTCGAGGGTCTGGGGAGGCAGCGCGGTGTTGGGGCGGTATTGGCGAGAATTTTGAGCCGTCACCATCGCACAATAAACACCCGTTACCTAAAGTTGTGGTGATTGGAAACTCGTATGTCAATAGATTTGAACCGCCACCATCTCCTATACTCCGTGAAGGCTTCCAGCTGAACTTTCTGGCACAAATTGGGGCCACAGTTGATTCAATCCGTAATTCGCCAGCCTTCGATAGTCTTGTAATGTTTCGTCCGGATCTCACATTCTTGATAGTCGGAGGTAACGATATTTTTGGCGATACGGTAGTTAATGAGTTAGCCAGTAAAATAAATGATTTGGCTAAACATATTGAGGATAGAACAGGGGGGCATTGTAAAATCGTGGGAATAGATTCTCGTACCTCCCCCAGGGGCCTCAGTGCAGAGCAATATAACAGAATAAAAATTGCTGTCAACAGACATTTACGTCAGAAATTCCCATTCTCCAAGTCAAGGTTGAACCCTATGGAGATGGGTAAGGGGGACTTGGCATATGATGGCGTCCATTTAGGCCCTTGGGGGACGCACAAGCTCTATAACCTAATCGTCAGTAGGGCGGCGCGATATTTTGATGAGGAATAGGCTAGCCAATATATATTTCAGTTTATTTGGCTAATAGTTTATTTTATCGTCGTTCATCGTCCATCCTGACTCGCCTATCCCCTATAAATTTGTGAATTGACTGGTAACAGGTTGGGTTCCCTTTAAACATGAACATCACCAAGCTGAAGAGGTTGAGGGCTGCGGCCAAAGGAGGCATTACTAAATTAACAAAGGATTTCACCACTTTCCTCAACGAAGCCACAAACGATGAAATAGTTGCTAAAAAAGTCAGTATCAAGAAGGCTTTACACAACATCAATTCTTTCAATGAGAAAATATATCTATTGTTAGAGTCTGAGGAAGATTTAAATGAAGAAGTGGCTAATGATATGATTTATGAGGAACAGGTACAAAACTTATTAGCCCCTTTGGATAGTAGACCGGTAAGTACAGAGGTCTCTCGCAGAGAGGCTATAAAGTCAGTAGTAAAATTACCAGCCTTAACCCTCCCGAAGTGTGGTGGTGATCCTGCCCGGTGGACCGGATTTAGGGATTTATTCCAATGTTCGGTTCATGGGCGTCCGGACCTAACAGATATTCAGAAATTCACATATTTGAGGGGTCAGCTAGAGGGACAGGCCTCGCAGATCATATCCGGATTTTGCTTAGAGACCACAAGTTATACTCCTGCCGTAACACTTCTCCTCGAGACCTACGGACAGATTGACCGCATCAAGTCTGCCCACGTTACCGCCTTTTGTGAGATTCCTGGTCCTCGATATGATGCGCAGGACCTTAGACATTTCAATGCGGCTTCTGAATGCACACTAATGTTGTGAATGTTTGTAGGTAGTAGGGGTAGGCAGCCCCGCCCAGGGAAGTACTACCGCCAAGGTTTCGGGAGACTCAGGGAATAGCCTGAATTCCATTTTCTCTCCCAGGCCTTGGTAGCTGGATACATATCTTTCTGCCTCACACATCAGGGGTATCAGGAAAACCCTCTTTATATAACATACACATCCAACTTCACGACATTGCCCTACATCGCTATCCTCTATCCATAAAATACTACTCTTCCCACTACATACCATACATGTAACACCATACACTTACCTTAAATATGGCAGTACAATTGTTAAGAGCAAACCTGGTGGTCCCTCGGATATCCACCCCCGGCAGGGTTGGGTTATTGACACAGGGCCCTCCCGGTCGTCATCATGCGACTGTGTCAAGAGCATTGCAACGTCCCAAAGCTGCTTGTCAGTACAGCTATTTCTTTAGTAATATAAGGGGACTTCACTCTAACATCAATTCTGTACACCAATTTCTTCAAGCAGAATCCCCTACTCTCCTTTTTTTGACAGAGACTCAAGTAACATCCACATCTGACACATCTAGATTTAATTTTCCAGGTTATCAACTGCTCCAAAATTTCAGACCTAAAGGTGGTGTATGTTGCTTCGCAAAATCCGAAATTGCCCTGGAGGAGGTTACTAGTTTCAATTGTCCCTATTTTGATTATTCTATATACAAATTAATTTCTGCTGGTAAATTTAAATACATATGTTGCATCTACCGTTCCCCAAATACTCCTCCAGAGCAAAGTCTTTTTGATTCTCTGTCCTCACAACTCAGTGTCCTCAACTTAAATGCTTCTTCTGAAATCACTGTGTTGGGTGATTTTAATGTCCATAATGTTGAATGGCTCACTCATTCAGCCAGGACTGATGATGCTGGTCTTGAATGTGAGCTATTTGCAGACTCATTTAATCTCATTCAACTAGTCAACCAACCCACCCGTGTACCAGATAATCCTAATCATAATTCCCACCTACTGGACTTATTTTTAACAACCAATTCAGAAAATTATGATGTTACAGTGAGGTCCCCACTTGGATCTTCTGATCACTGTCTGATACAGGCCACCTGTCTATCACCTACCACACCTTCCCACTCTGAACCTGTTTTGGTGACTAAATGGCATTACGATAGGGCAGACTGGGAGGGTCTTCAAGGTTTCTTTATTGATATTCCCTGGACCTCTTTCTTTTCTAATGATGCACACTCCACCTTGAGCCACATACAAGATTTTGTAAAAATTGGAATGGAAACTTTTATTCCTCATCAAAAGTACAGTAAAAGATCTAATTCACCTAAATGGTTTGACCATAATTGTGCTAGAGTAACTGAACAAAAAGCAATAGCCTACAATGCATACACAAGATCAAAAACACATGAAGCCTTTAATTACTTTAGAAACATCAGAAATCATGCCAAAACTGTATTAAACCTAACTAAATCAAACTTTCTCCATAAGCAGGCAAATAAACTTCTAAATAATCCAAATGATAACAAAATATTTTGGTCTACTCTTAACTCATTCAAATCCAACTTCACTACTGCTTCATCCATTCCACCATTAAAATCTCCGACTGGCAATCTTGTAAGTGACCCACGAGGTAAAGCTAACCTTCTTGCAGATATTTTCTCCACCAACTCAACCTTAGATGACATAAATCAAGATGTCCCTGTACTTAATTTTAATTCACCTGAAATTCCCTCACTTAAGATCCACACCAGACATGTCAAAACTATTTTGCAGAATCTCTCAGTAGATAAGGCTCCTGGTCCAGATGAAATTCCTCCAATAGTACTTAAGAATTGCTCCTTGGTGCTCGCTCCTGTATTGGCAAAATTTTTCCGTCTGTGTACTCATACCTCATGCTTCCCAGTACCCTGGAAAGAAGCAAACATCCATCCAGTTCCTAAAAAAGGTGCCTCTTCAGATCCATCAAACTACAGACCAATAGCTATAACTTCCACTCTTGGCAAAGTTTTTGAAATTATATTAAATAATCACATAATTAAGCATCTGGAGAATAATAAATTAATCAGTGATAGGCAATATGGTTTTAGACGATGTCGATCAACTGCAGACATTCTTTGCCTTCTTACGCATCAAATCAACCAAGCTACAGACCAACATGGTGAAACACATACAATAGCACTGGATATATCAAAGGCATTTGATAGAGTCTGGCATCAATCCTTATTGTCGAAGATGTCACACTACGGCCTTGCATCATTAGTTCCACTAATTTCTTCTTATCTTCATAACAGAAAAATACGTGTAATGGTAGATGGCCTTTATTCTCAATTTCACTCAATAAATGCTGGTGTTCCCCAGGGATCAGTTTTGGCCCCAACTCTGTTCCTCATTCATATCAATGATCTCATATCTACCACTCATAATCCAATACATTCCTACGCAGATGACTCAACACTCCACAGTTCCTTCACATTTACCAATTCTTTCACCCAACCCGATCTTATAAATTCAAAATAAACACTGCAATTTCTCTGAACCGGGACCTTTCTAGAATTAGTGAATGGGGACAAGAGAATCTAGTTTCCTTTAATGCACAGAAAACCAAGTACATTCAATTTTCTAACCGACAGAATCTCACTGACTCCCATATATTTTTTAATGATGTAAATATTCCCACTTCCCCTAGTATTGACATTCTCGGTGTAACATTAACTACTAACTTGAGCTGGACACATTATGTTAGAAGCATTGCTAAGAATGCCTCTAAAAAACTGGGACTCCTGTACAGAGTTCGAGAATTCTTCACTGACGAGCAGTTGGCCGTAATATATAAAAGTCATGTGCGCTCTCAGATGGATTACTGTTCACCTCTGTGGGGTGGAAGTGGAGTGGTTGCATTGAGGCAGTTGGACAAAATTCAAAATAAAGCTATTAGATTAATCAATAACCCTGCAATCACACAGGACCTTCCTACATTAGCCATACGAAGAAACGTTGCATCCCTTGCATTATTCTACAGATATTTTCACAGCAATTGTTCCGAGGAACTTGCTTCAATTGTGCCGCCTCTCCACATCTTTCCCCGTAGAACTAGGGCAGCTGAGAGCGCCCATGAATTTACACTTTCTCCTCCACAATGCAGAACTTCTGCTTATCAGAATTCATTTATCCCCAGAGCTACTACTCTTTGGAATTCACTTCCCTCGAATTGCTTTCCACAAACTTACAATCAACAAATGTTTAAATCCAGTTGTTACAAACATTTTATGAATGGAGGATGCCTTTAGGCACATGGACCTTTTTGTTTTATCTGTGTTTTTCCTTCCTCCGTTCATTGTCTCTTAAAAAAAAAAAAAAAAAAAAAAAAAAAAAAAAAAACTAAAGTCGCTTAAATCTTGCAATGTGACGTTGGAGGACTTTTGTGCCGTAATGTTGTATAATAAGATTCCGTCTCCTTTGCGTGAGACTATTCGGCGAGAACTGAAGGATGACTGGTTGCTGGTTGGTGCGGTCACTCGGACCCTATACGAGGAGATTTGTAACATGGAGGGGGCTGGCCTGCCTACACAAGAAAAATATAAACCTACTGCTGCTTTTACTATTCAACAAAACAAGGTAGCACATTACAAGGTGGGAAGCAATGGCTCTGCTAAGGGTTGTAAGCTGTGTGGCAAGTCAGGGTACTGCTGGTTTAAATGTTTCAAATATCATAATGCACAAACCAAAATAAAGAGGGCGACGGTATTAAAGGTGTATGTTGGCTGTTTGGATAGAGACCATGGTCGAAATGGTTGCACCAACCCAAAAGTGGAGCCGTGCAAACATTGTAAGGGCAAACATTTCCATATTCTTTGTCCGAATAGGGGCCAGGAGTCGCCACAAGCTCATTCGAAAAACCCAGTTACTATGTCGGTTACTACTAAGAAAGAAATGGCCTTACTCCCCACAATTAAGGTACCATTAAAAGGTAGGGAGACTTATGTTACACAACTTCGTGCTTTACTAGATCAGTGCTCACAAAAGTCCTTTATATTGAAGTCCTCATTGGAGTTAATACAATATACAGTAGTTGGTAAAGAGATTCTACAAATAAGGGGGTTCACAGGCTCGCTAAAGGATGCAACTTATTATGTTGTTGCGCTAAACTATCGACACAAAGGGCGATGGCGCCAAATGAAAGCCATTGTTGTCGATCAGCTTCCTAGTTACTGTGCTCACAAAGGACTTACATGTATCACTGACAAACTCACTGCGCAAAAGTTGAAATTAGCCGACAATGACTTTCGTTCAAACAAACTCGATATGCTGATAGGAGCAGAGAATTATTATAAGTTTATACACCCAGGCTTTAAAAGGGTTAATGGGATAGTTCTCCTGCCCACAATTTACGGGTTTGCTTTGAGTGGATCGTTCCACGCCCAAGGTTCAGAAACCACTGTCGAAGTGGTCACAGTTCTGAAAGTTGCTACCAGCCTGGTGGATACCTACTTACAGGACAGTGGGGGCCACTGGGAACACAAAGATATTGGTGCACTATGGGAACTGGACCATATTGGCATTGCTTCTAAGGAAGCAGACTTGGAGGCTAAATTGGTCATGTCAAAATTCAATGAGTCAATACAGAACTCTCGTGTTGATAATCAGTACACTGTTCAGTTGCCCTGGAGAGACAACAAGCACTTACTTCCGAGCAACTATGGGCTAGCCTTGGGACGACTTAGAAGTCTTCAGCGTAAGTTCATACGGGCCCCTGCTGTCTCTAAGGGAAAGTCATACTAATTTAATAAGAAACAAGGGTAAATCTTGGCCCAAAGTAGGTGATGTTGTCCTGATACACAATGAGGGTCCTTGTTTGTTTGGAGATTAGGTCTCGTCCTAAAATTACTTTCAGGCCTAGATCAGCTTGTTAGAGTCGCGCAAGTCAAAACCTCTACCGGTATTACCACTCGTACGATTGCTAAATTGTATCCTATTGAACAGGAATGTGAAGATGTGGGCGAGATTATTGCAGATAGTATTGCCGGTGCGGACGCACCAGCGCAGTCTGCTGCTAGTCGGGATGACAGTAATCTTCGTCCTCAGCGGCAGGCTGCTTTGGGTTCCACGCGACTCTGGCAATCATTGATAGGTGGTGGAGCCTTATAATTTTCCACATTAGTTTAAGTCCAAATTGTAAAATTTGTAAATACTTGGTGGCCGGGAATATATCGTGATTTATGAGTGTCCACGATAGACCTTTCTATTTCCAGTTGGGATTGGTTAAAAATGGGATCTATAATTCTGTATATACACAAAGTATCATGTAAAGTTAATTGGGTTTGTATATCAGATGAATAATATATAAGGGGTAATTAAGGTGTAGGCTATGGTGTACATTTATTCTATGAAGAGTTAATTTGAGAATATAGTATTCCATAAGTATTAAGTACTATTTAATATAATAATTAAAGTAATATGAGGAACGTTAGCAGCATCGAGAATGATTGCGCATGTCTAGCTTCACTTGTTACCAAACTGACGTTCTAAGATATCTCCCTATAAAGGGTGCCACTCAATAACAACAACCCTTACCAGCAACACCGGCAATCGGCCACATCTATCGTCCCATATATTAAACATCCCAGCACCTACTATCCATCAACATGCTCCACTAAACAGCTAAGTCTATATATATTCGCTGGTGGCCATTAAACTATGTATAGACCATGTATAGCATGTGAATTAACAACAAAGGTGAGACGATCTCAATGCTTCCCCCTTAGGCTGATAATCCAATGCCTTTACTTGTCTTGTAACTAATTCCTAAATCCACTATACGATCCTAAGTCTTGACACTATGAATAACAATGATGATCTAACCCAATAATGGAGATTTTTCACCTCCACTTACTCGAATGCAGTACATGGGTGTATACCAATTAAAACACGAAGATCAGTACATAATAGTAGGCCTAAGTGGTGGAATTAAGATATTGCGGATTATCTTACATTGTATTAATTACAATATTTTCTAAGTAAATTTAAATTGGAATGGGTGCAGTTTCATATACCTAAAGCAATTTATGTCAACTATATAAATTATGGGTTACGGGTACCGGTATACAAAAAGGTACCCACCCATCAGGAATATTGATGGGCATGAAAGAGGTTAAGGGAGCCCACCTTGCTTTTTTTTCTCTTTCTCTCCCTCTCTCTTTGGCTTGTATCCATTCGGCCCCATTTAGCCTACTGTTTTAAGACGTTTACCCCCATCCAGGTGTCAATATTTTCCTGGCGAGCGGTAGCGAGCCAGCATATATAAATGTTTGTTTTGACAGCAAGCTAAACTTGTACATTTCTCGATAGAAGAATGTCTCCGGCGAAGCCAGATTTCTCCATACAATGCTGGCTCGCTATCGCTCGCCAGGAAGAAATCGACACCTGGATGGGGATAAACGTCTTAAAACAGTTGGCTGAATAGGGACGAATGGATACAAGCCAGGGAAAGAGAGAAAAGGAGAGACAGGTAAAAGAAGCTGGTGACCCCCCTTAATAAAGCCAACTTTTATCAACAAATATACTAACCTAAGTACTAACCTAGCCTAACATAACTAGCTTAACCTATCCTAAGCAGTAAGTAATTTACTGGTAACACAACTTACCCAACCTAAATAGCCTAAGCTAACCAAACCTCATAAACTTAACCTAACCAACCTACCCTAATGAGCCCATTTTCAACCTAACTTATTAATTAATTAGCCTAGGCTAGCCTAGCCCTTTCCGCCCGGGCAGGCTTTATAAATGACGGCAGTCCTATCCGGGCCATCTGGCTAAAAAACAACGTCTGTAAACATAGGCCTATCTTTGTTAATTAAACAGCTAGAACATTCAAACAAATCTCAAAATGTAGCCCTTACTTGTATCTGTAGACTGGCGTTGAGTAGAGCTCAATTTTAGTGGAGATAACTTTTGCCGAGTATTTACCTAGGCGCGTCCGAACGCTCTACTGCGGCCCCGGCTACGACGCACTACTGCACTTACCGCACCACCCGCAATTATGCCGGAAGCGATTTGAGTGTTTCTATTGGTTTGTTTTGCCATTTATGATAATTATTATGTAATTTTCACTCAATAAAGTTACTTATAAAGATATTTTTGTGTTTCACTTGTACTTTTATTTGTTAAATATTTTAGTGTCACTTTCACTGGACTATGATAATTGATAGTGTCATTTTCACTTGTATTTATTGTTAGGTAAGCTATAATATAGATTTTAGTGTCACTTTCACTTGTTCATATTGTTATGAAGGCACTTATTATTACTGTTATTTGTGTCTCTTTCACTTTGACTCATTGGTTTATACTATATAGCCTACATTTTAGAGTGTCACTTTCGCTTGTTCATATTGTTATCGAGGCACTTATTATTACTGTTATTTAAGTTTCTTTCACTTTGACTCATATTGTTTTATATTATATAGCCTACATTTTGGAGTATCACTTTCACTTGTTCATATTGTTATGAAGGCACTTATTATTACTGTTATTTAAGTCTCTTTCACTTTGACTCATTGTTTTATATTATATAGCCTACATTTTAGAGTGTCACTTTCACTGTTATTGTCACGGGCACTTCAAATAATTTTGTAGAGTGTGAAATTCGTTGAAGCACTGTCCAGCACACAGGTGCCACTTCACACTCGAGGCATACCCATGTGGGGTTTTTTCTCACTTTTTGGGGTCTGCGGGTTTTGTGGGCACAGACATGGCACCTCTCCTGACTCCTGGCAGTACCACCTGGTTGTTTGGGAGGAAGGGCGGTGAGCTGGTGCTTCCTAAAATATTCTGCACACGCCATGCAGTCCAGCCGGCCTGGTCCTGCTAAAGGTGTCCCGGCTACAGCATGTTTGCCCAAGAGCTCTAGTATCACCTGCTTGTGGAACTTGCGCAGTGACTTGTATTTCTTGGGTCCGGGAGTCCTCAGTCGGTAGATAATATATGCGTTCAGTGCTGACATGTCGACCGTGTGCAGAACAAACTTCTTATACCACCTGCAAGATATTCGCAGGTAGTCGATGAAGCCCATCTACATATTCGACTAATCAATGAAACACATGTTCAGGTTATAGTCAAAGACAGCAGCTGGTTTGAGGATGGGATTTTTTGTCTTCCGGTCCACTTTCCCGGTGGCGACCATCTCGGCTTTGTGGCATGTGGTGAGGAGGTTTACTTTCCGCGGGTCATGCCAGTGGATAGAGAGGATGGGGCCACTCTTCTTGTGGAACACCTCCGTCTTCTTTGTCTTGGTTGGGTATACTGGCATGCCCTTCGTCTTGGCCTTGACTGTGCCGACAGTTCCGGTCTTGCGGTCATGGAGGTACTTGGTGAGGATGGGTGATGTGTAGTAATTATCAGTGTAGAGTATGTGGTTCTTGTGGAAGTGTTTCTCCATCATTTTCTGCAAGACAGCACCGCCAAATCATATGTCGGGGTCAGTTAACTATCTCGCCACCACTGCCGCTGTAGACCACAAAGTCCAGAACATATCCCATCTTGCAGTCGCAGAGGACAAAGAGTTTGATGCCGAAACGGTGTCTCTTCGACGGGATAAATTGGCGGAAATGCAGCCTCTCCCGAAACAGGACCAGAGACTCGTCGAGGCACATTTTCTGGAAAGGAATGAGGTAGGTGGTAAACTGATGGCGTATCATGTCGTACAACTTCCTGATCTTCCAAAGCTGATCATGAAGGTGGACTGCCATCTTGTTGGTCAGGTGCAGATAGGACTGAATGTCAAAATATCTGTCCCTGGACATATATTTCACGAAGGCTGGGGTTGTGATGAGGTCGGCAGTTATCCAATACTCTGCCAGTGCATGTTTTCTGATGTGTGTCATCAGCATAGTAAGTGCCAGAAAAACATACAGTTCTGGCACAGTGACAGGTCGCCATGCCACCATCTTGGCACTTGTTTTCCTGCCAAGAACGTTTGCACAGATGCTGCGATGTTTCTTGGTTTCCTCCACCAGGTATTCCATGACCTCGTTGTCATAAAACCCACACAAAAGTTCACTAGGGGTTGCATCTGGGCCACAGGGATATGCTGCTGACACCCCTGAGCCAACCTGCTCCTCGTCAAAATCAGGCACATCTGGCTCAAAATCTGCCCCATCAGTCCAGACAAAGAACTCTGATGAAGGCTCATGCCCATGCACACAGCCACGGGCAGCGGCGTCGGCAGGCTGAGCCGCATGCCCACGACCGCCACGGCCTCGCCCTCGCCCTCGAACTCGCCGTGTCGGTATCTCCTCCTCTTCTTCCACTTCCTCCTGCTCCTCAGGTGATGTCAGGTCATCTGGGGCAATGTCAGGGTCGTCGACATCGTCTTCGGGGGTTACTTTCGGCAAAGAAGTGACCGGGCGTCGGCGGCGTGGGAGGGTCTGAAGCTGCGGGAGGTGGAACAATGGGATCCTCAACCACGGGAGTTGGATTCTTTTTGCAGCGAGCTGAGGGCTTCTTCGCTCCAAATAAAGCTTGCAAATGTGATGAGGGCTGTGGTACACTGTGGGAGGACAATGCTGCACCACTAGTATCACTTGTAGAGGCCCTTTGCTCATCCTGAGGGAGAGATAAAGTAGAGGGTTGTGGGTGACCCGCGCGGCGTCCCTGGTCACGGCGACGAAACAAAGGAATACGGGTGGTGACTAGAGCAGGGTCGGCATCATTGTCGCTACTTATGTTGCCTTCCCTTATTTCCTCTGCTGCCCTGCGTGCTTTTTTGGCCGCACTTTTCACGAAAGTTTTTTTTTTTTAAGTATTTGCCCACTTTCAAGGGCGTACGAGCAGGCAAGGGGGAAGGTTCCTGTGTAGGCCTAGGCCGAGCAAGCTGCGATGGCGACGGGGTAGGCCTACGCTCAAGTACACTAGGAATTTCAGTTTCACCTTCCTTGAACACTTCAACATCAGGGGACTCACTCCTATCTGCTAAATTATATAAATCCACTGCATCATTACCCTGAAAGCCCTCAAATTCAACTTCACTTATGTCTTTTAGTTTGTCAACTTCGCCTTTACCACTGCTTGTTTCGAAATCACTTTCACTTTTACTTTCTATGGCCAAAAGTTCTTTTTCAATGGCACTGTCACTAAAAAATATTTTTTACTTTCTTACGGACAGGCTTTTTCTCGGTCGCAGTAGGCGTCGACGTAGCCGCCCAGGAGAGGCCACATACAGTACGCATATGATAAGGAGTTGCTGGAATTCCTGTTTCATTGGCCTGGCTTCCCCCACCCCCCTGTTTCCATTTGTGCCTCATTTACACAGAGTAATCCAGCTAACTCTCACAAACACCTCGTCCTATTTATTTCACTACATTTTACAAGCACACCACACATCTTTCCAACACACCTAAATTACCTCTACCGAACCTTGCTTTTTGGTTTGCTATCACTCTTTTGATCCCTTGGGGGTGACAGTTGTTACAGGCAGCTTTGCTTTTTGTCTCCCTCATTCACATAGCAAAACACCATTATAACTTTACTCTGCCTAGTATTAGACCATTGTATTCAGTTTCAAAGGGCCTCCAGCAATTCAATGGCTTCGAATAATCTCACTGAACCATTTTGACTACCACAGCTCCTTCTTGAACTGCCCAATATCCTCTAAATATATGGTAAATTTGATATTCTATCTCTTCTCTCTCTCTCTCTCTCCCCAGTCTGTCAGTAGCGGTCAAACAAGAAGGAAGTGTCTTTCCGAGCTCCGAGCGCCGCCCCTTGCCCCACCCCACCGTGCATGCTGCCTTTCCCCTCTGCCCTCACCAGTATCTTGTAACTTAGTATTACCAATATCCGTTATAAATTCTCATTATCCCCATTCCTCCATCCTCTCTCTCTACTCACACCCTTCGGTCTCTTTCAAATCATCTAAATAACTCTCTTACTATAAACTACCTAACCTATTTTTACATATAAATCTCTCTTATACACAAATTTGTCTCTCTCATTAACTCTCACTATATGGAACATCCCGAATTACAATCCCCACATCCCATTATCTAAATCCTTCTTGCAAAAATCTTGGTCTGCCACACTCAAGCTATAGAAAAATCCCTCTCTATAAGCTTAAATATCTCCTCCTTGTCTAAATACCTCCTTTGATTTGTCCCACACCAACTCCCAGCTGCCTATCCATTGTAATTCCTAGTTTTCAATAACTCCCTCTCACTCTATCACTCTCATCTCTCTCTCTCTCTCTCTCTCTCCCTCTCCTCCCAACTCCCCCCCCCCCCCCCCCCCCCCCCCCCCAACCCCAACAAAAGGCACCGCCGTCCCCACAACAACTTCCGCTTTACGAGGAGTGCCCCACCTGGGTGAATACAGCCCCCCAATAAACTAATTCTCTCTCTCTCTCTCCTCCCAACTCCCCCTCCCCGCCCCCCCACCCAACCCCAACTAAAGGCACCGCCTCTCTCCCCTCCAACGACTTCCGTTTTACGAGGAGTGCCCCACCAGGGTGAATACAGCCCCTCAATAAACTAATCCTCTCTCTCTCTCTCTCTCCCTTTCGTTCTCTCTCTCTCATTCTCTCACTTCCATTTTCTCACTCTCACCCCCGCCCTTCTCTCTCTCTCTCTCTCTCGTCCATATCTCTCTCTCTCTCTCTCCATCTCTCTCTCCCTTTCGTTCCCTCTCTCTCTCTCTCTCTCTCTCTCTCTCTCTCTCATATCTCTCTCTCTCTCTTGCTCATATATCTCTCTCTCTCTCGCTCATATCTCTCTCTCTCCCTCCATCTCTCTCCCTTTCGTTATCTCACTCTCACCCCCCCCCCCCCTCCCTCTCTCTCTCTCTCTTTCTCTTTTCCTCTCATCCCAATTCATTTCCCCCCCCCCCACTCTCTCTTTCTTTCTTCTCCTCTCATCCCAAGTTCGTCCCCCCCCCCCCCCCCCCCGGGGCTGCACCACTCCGGAGCTGCCGCCAAGTGTCAACAAGTACCACCGGGGGCCCCCCCCCCCCCTCAAACCCCCCCTTATGAGGGGAAATAGGGGTATAAAATAAGGGCCCTAGGACCATCCCCCAAACCCGTCCCAAATTTTTTTTTAAAGTGCCGACGTAACAGAAACTACCCTCACCCCCCACCAACACCTTGCAACCTGCATCATCAACATCGGAACAACTTTTAAGGGAAGTGACCACTCCAACATTTTGTACCTTTCGTTTTTGCAAATTCTCCCTCACTAACCCCAAATCATGGCACCGATCAGAATTAAATGCCCCTCCTGTAACAAGAACTACTACAAGGAATGGTATCCGCGTCATGGGTATCCAAATGCCAAGTGTTTTATGTGTTTAACTGGTGAACACTTTTTGCTCTTGGAGTGCACATTAGAAGCACACAAGGCACAGGCTGACGAACTGAAGCGAGACAATCTCACACTAAAGGAGACTGTAGGTGTACTTTCGCATCAAAATGTCTTACTAAAAGAGCGAGTAAAGGACATGGAGAGTAAGCAAGTCGACGTTGTTAAAAATCTTCACAAAGAAAACCCATCCAATGATCTATATCAGACAGTAGTCAACAGGCGTAACAAAAACAAATCCCAAGGGAATGGGAAAGCGACACCAGGTATCCCTATCAAACACAGATTTGCTGTTCTCGCCGAAAACAATGAACACGAGGTAACTGACCACGTGAATGGGAATGGGAATGGAAAAGTGACACCAGGTAACCCTATCAAAAACAGATTTGCACACGAGGTAACTGACCACGTGAAAGCAAGCTCGAAAGGCAAGAAAATTCCTGACAGGAAAACAACGAAACCATCAAATCACGGAGTCAGCGGGAAGGAGAAACTCACCCTAGTCTATGGTGACAGTCTCATGCGAGGTCAAGGAGCTGCCTTTGCCACCAAGAACAGAGGAAAAAGGTCAGTAAAGGTCATTCCAGGCGGTAAAGTCGAACATATCTTGAAAGACATAACTAACTCCGCCATACCAGAGGGCACCTGTGTAGTCATCAATGTTGGCTCAAATTACTGCTTTGACGGAGGTAAGGCCCCAATTAAGACCATAGAAAAATATTTCGAGAACCTAATAAAAGTCATGAAAAGGAAGACCACGAAATGTGTGGTAAGCGGCGTCATACCCCGGATTAAAACAAGCTCATACGGACAAAATAGAGCCATAGAAATTAACAACGCAGTCAAGGTCATGTGCGAACAAGAGAAGGTACTGTATGTGGACAATTGGACCACCTTTGTAGGAAACTCGTCCCTGTACAGCGGAGATGGCATTTATTTATCAGAAAAAGGCGTTCAGCACATGAGTGACACCCTAAATCAAGCAACCTACATTGCCCATGAAAACAATGCCAGTCAGGACCGAGAGATAACTATGCTAATAGACTCTTCTGAGTATTGACATCGCTACCCCCGGAAAAGCCCTCCCACAACCCCACCCAATCAAACTCCACCCGCACAGTTAAGAGAAATAAATAACCCCGCCCAACCCTTCCAAGTCCATCACAACCATTTAAACGAAACCGTCAACCCCAATGGCCCACAAGTTGCGAACATTTACCTACCTGAACCACAAAACAAACTAAACAACCCCACCCAACCCCATCCAAGCCAACCCAACCAACTGAATGAATTTGACAACCCGCCGCGGCTTCAAGTCACAACACCAAACCCATCCCCACCAATAAGAAAAACAAATCCAGCGCATGCTGAGAGAAATGATATAAAAATAATATCCATAAATGCCTGCTCAATAAGAAACAAAAGACGAACTCAAATGTCTGTTATTAAATGAGAAAGTTGACGTTATTTGTATAAAGGAAACACATCTGAACCTTAAAAATAAAGATCTACTTCATGAATATCACATAGAGCCATATACATTTGTTCATTAAGACCGTAACAATGGAAAACAAAGAGGGGGGGTTGCAATGTACGTTGCAACCTACTTAAACCCAGTTGAGGTGACTCTCCCCGAAAGTAATGCAGAAATAGTGTGCGTCAAAATAAATACAAAAAACATGAACTTAACACCTTACGAGCGGCCTATGCGGTTTATTTATGTGTACCGCCCAGCGGGGTGTTTTTAGCCAAAATAGGGCTGTTTACGTGATCATTTTCATGCCTAAATAAGACCCAGAACGTAAAACAAGTATCTATTCCTGAAAGGGCATAAACAGAGCTTTCGAATGACACCATAACGATCCTTGTATGATGGATAGTTTTCTTGCAATAACCGTGCAACGCGAGTGCAAAAAGCAGGTAATTCGGTACTTTCGGTACATAATTGAGTATGTAGCGAGTGAGAGAGGGAGGAGGGAGCTGAGATTTGTGTCAGTAGGTTCGCCGCGGTGGTCTGGAGCAGTCATACGCTCGCTAGTCTCCTGCCACCACTTGTCTCTCTCTCTCAGCCACATTACGTGCTGAAATTGCCACTCGAGTTATGTCGAGCGCCGCCACATAGTCCAGCTTTATTTAACTCGACTTAAGTGGTGAGCCGCTTTTTAAGGGTTAAATATCACTAACTGTTGCCGATGATACAATTTTTTATGAAATACTAGAGAAAACCCTTAATTCCGACGAAACAGTTTTACTAGGTGACTATAACCTCCCCCTAATTGACTGGAATACCCTGACCGGAAAAAATGCTGAGTCACGTCTAATGACAAGCTTCATCCAGGATTTTTTTTTTTACTCAACACGTAAAACAGCCGACGCGAGACAGGAATATATTAGACCTCGTAATCACTACCCAAGAAAATCTATTATCAAACCTGGATGTAGGTGAACATCTGGCAACGTCCGATCATAAAATCTTAAGAATCAACGTTATAAGCAAATATTCCTCAGTAAAAACAACAGGAATGGTTTCGGACTTCAAAAACGCAAATTATGACGGACTTAAGGAATCGCTATCAAACATACACTCAAACCTCATAAATATAAATGAAGTAAATGAACTATGGGGACATTTTAAGTCTACAATTACAGAAGCGCATAAACAATTTGTACCCATGAAACCAAAACGTAATACGAAATCAAGTATGCCCCCTTGGTACAGTAGAGACATTGGCAAGGCAATAAGGAAAAGGAATCAACTCCACAAACTTGTCAAAAATAACACAAACACTGAAGTAATTAAAAACTTGTACAAAAATAGTAGAAGGGAAGTGAAAAAAATAATTAGGGCGAACAAACAAAATTACGAAATGACTATTGCCAGAGAAAGTGCCACAAACCCCAAAAAAATCTACAGTTACGTAAATAAAAATAAACAGATCAAAAGCGGAATCGGACCGCTAATAGAAGATGGCCAGACAATAACAGGTGACACAAACACGGCAAATCTGCTCAACAAATATTTTGGCTCAGTTTTCACAGAAGAAATTATCGATCATACCCTTGAAAATAACACCTCAACTCATGTGATAGGAGATTTCACCATCAGTGTTAGCGAAGTACAAAGCAAATTGAGAAATTTAAATGTAAATAAGACCCTGGGACCCGACATGCTCCACCCGAAAATAATTAAGAATGTTAAGGACGAAATAGCAAAACCCCTGACACAACTATTTAACTTATCATTACTACAGGGGATTGTACCGAGTGATTGGAAAGATGCGAACATTACGCCGATATACAAGAAGGGTAGCAAGGCCAAAGCGAGTAATTACAGACCAATTAGTCTAACTTCAATTGTAGGAAAAATCATGGAAAAAATCCTTAGAGATAAGATAGTAGATTACCTCGAATCAAACAACCTAATCAAACATAGTCAATACGGCTTTAGATCAAATAAGCCATGCCTAACAAATTTGATTGAATTTTATAACAAACTATTCACATATAACGACATGACGAAATCACTAGATATAATCTTCTTGGACTTTCAAAAAGCTTTCGACAAGGTGCCTCACCGAAAACTATTGGCTAAACTGGAGAGGATAAGTATCAAAGGTGAAATTAATTCTTGGATACAAAATTGGCTTACAGACAGAAGACAGAGAGTGGTGATAAATGGAGTGGAATCGGAGTGGGAGCCTGTCACTAGTGGAGTTCCACTGGGTTCAGTCCTTGGACCGGTCCTGTTTCTC
Organism: Paralithodes platypus; assembly: GCA_032716605.1. NCBI lineage: Eukaryota > Metazoa > Arthropoda > Malacostraca > Decapoda > Lithodidae > Paralithodes > Paralithodes platypus. The sequence goes on from CM064535.1 coordinate 2,346,556, forward strand.
ATTTACATTAACGATATTGATGTAGGGGTAAACAACACCATTTCCAAATTCGCCGACGATACAAAAATAGGAAATACATTCCTGAACGAAGATGATAGAAATGCGTTGCAATCTGATTTAAACAAGATATCAGAGTGTTCGAAAATGGCAGATGCCCTTCAATGTCAATAAATGTCAGGTGCTGCAGGTTGGTAGCAGAAATATGAAATACAAATACGAAATGAATGGCAAACAAATAAAAACCGCAACGGTAGTAAAAGACCTAGGGGTACTAATATCTGAAAACCTAAAAACTTCCGACCAATTTATAGCAGCTGCAAATAAGGCAAACATAGCATTGGGCTTTATTAAACGAAAATTTACATATAAACATGAAAACGTAATAGTGCCACTGTTCAAAAGTATGGTGAGGCCCCACCTTGAATATGGTGTGCAGTTCTGGTCACCTTATCTGATCAAGGACATTGTAAGACTCGAGTCAGTACAGCGTAGAGCGACGAAGATGATACCCTCATTAACCCGGGAGCTGCGGGGAGACTCTTAAGAGTTCCCCCGGCGCACTGCGGGGAGACTCTTAAGAGTCAGAGAAAAAAAAAATCAACTTTTGACATCGAAAAAAAAATATTTTGTTATTTTTCTTTTTTTTTTTTTTTCTTTTTTTTTTGGCCCCTGGGCCATGCAAAATCTCAGTCCTCTACCTCCCCTCCTTCCCCACTTTCCTCCTCTCCTTCAGTTATCACCTATTTTCCCTGTTATTCCCTTATTCTGAGGTATATTTTCGTGCTAACATTAGAAATCCGATTGGAGGGTGTGGTCATCACTGATAGCAAGCGAGTGCAAGAGAGAGAGAGAGAGTATCGATCGACTGTGTCTCAGTGGCCTTGGGGGAAATTGGCGGGAAAGCAGATTGCCTCACCCATACATTGTACAACTCGCGGGCTATATCTCCGATTTTGACCATCCAAACGCTGTTTTCACTCGTTTTATTGTTGTTTCAGGTTAATACCTTTATAATCAACCCATAATAGGCGCATATGGATAAGTATTAATGCTATTAATGGCACAATGAATATTTTAGTGACGGAAACACCTCAAATACGTCAGCACAGGGGGACGTTTCCAATTACCCCCATGCGCACTTCAGAGGTTAAGAAATAAACCATATGAAGAAAGACTTAAACGATTGAACCTGTTCTCATTAAAAAAGAGGAGGTTGAGGGGTCAGCTTATTGAGTGCTTTAAAATACTAAAAGGTTTCGACAAAGTCGATGTAAATGCACTATTCACATTAAACAATACTAATCAAACTCGCGGAAATGGAATGAAAATAAAAACCAAAAAGGCAAACCTAGATGTCACAAAGAGTTTCTTCACCTACAGTGTGGCGACAGAGTGGAATAAACTACCAGCGAGAGTGGTGGAGAGCGACACAATAAACGCTTTCAAGGGAAGGCTTGACCTCTATCTGCAGAGGGCTAGGGTGATAATTATGAAAAAAAAAAAAAAAAAAAAAAAAATGTATGTATGTATATGTGTGTGCACTGTACAGTATGTATATATATACTGTATATATATGTATGTATGTGTGTATGTATGTATGTGTATATGTGTGTGTGTGTGTGTGTGTATGTGTGTATATGTACGTACCGGTGTATATATGTATATATATATATATATATATATATATATATATATATATATATATATATGTGCGTATATACATATATAGTTTGTAAGGCCAGACTGCCTAGTAAGGACCTTGAGGTCTGTGTGGTCTGTGTATCTATGTAGCTCTATGTAGCTCTCTCTCTCTCACACACTAATACTGTACACATAGACGAAAGCCAAACCATTCATTCAGTACACTAGGATGCCATAGTCTCTACCCACCATTCATTCAGTAAACTAGGATGCCACAGTCTCCACCCACCATTCATTCAGTACACTAGGATGCCATAGTCTCTACCCACCATTCATTCAGTACACTAGGATGCCATAGTCTCTAACCACCATTCATTCAGTACACGAGGATGCCATAGTCTCTACCCACCATTCATTCAGAACACTAGGATGCCACAGTCTCTACCCTCCATTCATTCAGTACACTAGGATGCCATAGTGTCTACCCACCATTCATTCAGTACACTAGGATGCCATAGTCTCTACCCACCATTCATTCAGTACACTAGGATGCCATAGTCTTTACCCACCATTCATTCAGTGCACTAGGGTGCCATAGTCTCTACCCACCATTCATTCAGTACACTAGGATGCCACAGTCTCCACCCACCATTCATTCAGTACACTAGGATGCCATAGTCTCTACCCACCATTCATTCAGTACACTAGGATGCCATAGTCTCTACCCTCCATTCATTCAGTACACGAGGATGCCATAGTCTCTACCCACCATTCATTCAGTACACTAGGATGCCACAGTCTCCACCCACCATTCATTCAGTACACTAGGATGCCATAGTGTCTACCCTCCATTCATTCAGTACACTAGGATGCCATAGTCTCTAACCACCATTCATTCAGTACACTAGGATGCCATAGTCTCTACCCACCATTCATTCAGTACACTAGGATGCCATAGTGTCTACCCACCAATCATTCAGTACGCTAGGATTCCATAGTCTCTACCCCCCATTCATTCAGTACACTAGGATGCCATAGTCTCTACCCAACCATTCATTCAGTACACTAGGATGCCATAGTCTCTACCAACCATTCATTCAGTACACTAGGATGCCATAGTGTCTACCCACCATTCATTCAGTACACTAGGATGCCATAGTCTCTACCCACCATTCATTCAGTACACTAGGATGCCATAGTCTCTACCCACCATTCATTCAGTACACTAGGATGCCATAGTCTCTACCCACCATTCATTCAGTACACTAGGATGCCATAGTGTCTACCCACCATTCATTCAGTACACTAGGATGCCATAGTCTCTACCCACCATTCATTCTGTACACTAGGATGCCCTAATACCTACCCACCATTCATCTGGGTATTACTCCTTCATCGTTCCTTCCCTCACTCGTTATCTTAGGAGGTAAGTGCTTGTTGGTTGGTCTATATATTTATGTATATACGTATTTTTTAGTTTCCTCGCTAGACCTGCATCAAGTTTAAACAAAATAAAAATAAAAAATGCCCCCTAGACTCCCTTCGGATCGACACCTAAATGGCACGAAAGGTCTTAAAATTGACAGAAATAAGGCGACATTCTTTATATCGCCAAACTAATGGGGCGGAAATTACCACATTCCTCCCACACCTGCCAGCTGCTGCCCCCCCCCCCCCCACTCCCCAACCCTCTCTCTGTCTCTCTCTCGCGCACCACTCTCACTTTTACTGTACAGAGACGTAAGCCCCTATTCATTCTGTACATCTGTTATATCTCGTCTTCTATGCCCTTCCTAATCTGAATACAATCTTCTAATAATAGCCAGATAACAGAAACAAAATTGCGTCACCAATCCTTAGAGGGTTAACTTTCTAGCACCCATTAACCCCTTCAGTACCGGTGCCGTCCTTTTAACTATATTCTTCCCCCTTCTTCTTCGTGTTTATCCCCATTTGTTTTAAGATGTTATGACGTTCGTCCCATTAGTTTGGCGATTTTATTACTTTTCACCCCATTTCATTGTCAATGTTATGACCCTTCCTGCCATTTAGTTATCGATGTTTTCCTGGCGAGCGATAGCGATCCTGAAATTTTAAGAGAAATCGGCCTTCGGCCGGGAAATTTTTCTATCGAAATTTTTTAAAATTTATCTTGAAGGAGGGTCTAGGGTTTTTGTTTTAAGCTTGATGGAGGTCTAGTAAGAAAACTAAGAAAAATAAGGAATGAATGACGAAACAAACGGTCTGTCTCCCCTTAAGCTTACGAAGGACCTAGAAAAATTAAGAGGCTACATACTATCTCAGTTAAATAAACTAATGGGACGAACGTCCTATAATCTCAAAACTAGTGGGGCTAAGCATTAGGGAGAAGGGGGTCCAGAAAAACTGTCTGCCTTCCCTTAACACTTTTTACTGCCACAGATCCTTCTTAAACTGGCCAAAATCTCCTAAATATAGCTAGAATATATTTGAAAAGACGTTGCCGGTACAGAAGGGGTAAAAGAGATAGGATTTAAGGGGAGTTTTTTAGTTTGTTCCCTAGACCTCCATCTAACTCGAAATTTCACCCCCTACACTCCCTTTCAAGATATATTTGTACATTTTTCGGTAGAAAAATATCCCAGACGAAGGCCGGTTCCTCTTATATTCAGTTTCGCTATCGCTCGCCAGGAACAAATTGACACCTAAATGGCACGAAAGCTCTTACAATTGACCGAAATAGGGCGAAAGTTCTTAGAATCGCCAAAATAAAGGGGCGAACGTCCTAAAATTTCATAAGCAATGGGGCTAAACATGAGGGAGAAAGTGAAGACGATACCTACCAAGCTCATCTTGAGGGGAGACTGACCGTTTGTTTGGTCTATTAATTCATTTATTAATATTTTTTTTTTTCCTCCCTAGACCTCCACCAAGCTTAGCAAAACACCCCCTAGACCCCCCTTCAAGATAAATTTGTAAATTTTTTGGTAGAAAAATGTCCCGGCCGAAGGCCGGTTCCTCCTAAAATTGCAGGATCGCTATCGCTCGCCAGGAAAAAATTGACACCTAAATGACACGAAAGGTCTTAAAATTGACAACGAAATGGAGCGAAAGGTGTTAAAATCGCCAAACTAATGGGCCGAACGTCTTATAATCTCAAAACTAATAGGGGTAAACATTAGGGAGAAGGGGGTCCAGAAAAACGGTCTGCCAACCCTTAACCTGTCCGACAACCACGGGAGCGAAGGATGAGCGTTGGTATATGACCTTGGTGCATCCTGTCTATACTACCCCCTTCCCTTACACCTACCCCTACCCCTTCCCCTACACCTGTCTCCTTCCCCTTCCCTTACACCTACCCCTACACCTCTATCTTCCCCTTCCCTTCTCCTGCCCCTTACCTTACACCTACCCCTACCCCTTCCCCTACACCTGTCTCCTTCCCCTTCCCTTACACCTACCCCTACCCCTTCCCCTACACCTGTCTCCTTCCCCTTCCCTTACACCTACCCCTACACCTCTATCTTCCCCTTCCCTTCTCTTGCCCCTTCCCACCTCCTTCTTCCCCTTTCACCTCCTCCCCTTCCCATACACCTGTCTCATGCCCCTTCCCTCCTCCTTCTTCCCCCTTCACCTCCACCTTCCCCTTCCCTTCTGCTGCCACTTCCCCTACCACTACCCCTTCCCCTTCCCCTTCCTCTCCTCTTCCTGTCTCTCAGATCGTGCACAGCGAGTTAAAATAAATGGTAAAGAATCCAATTGGTGCTAAGTAAACCGTGGAGTTCCCCAGGGTTCGGTATAGGGTCCTATTCTTATTTTTTTTTTTTTTTTCTAACAGTAACCTCAACCATACATTGGCAACAACTGCTAGACACTTTACCTAAATCAGCAGACAAATGGCATATGAAGTTCAACATAGAGAAATGCAAAGTATTACACATTGGTAGTATCAACCCTAAAAAAGATTACTCAATGAACAACATTCAACTATCAAACACGAATAAAGAAAGGGATCTGGGAGTTATAATATCAAGTAACCTGAAGCTGAATACACAGTGTACAGAGGTAATAAAAACTGCTAATAAAGTGGTGGTTTTCGTTGGCAAAACATTTAAATTCAAATAAGACAAAAAATCATACTTACTCTATTCAAATCATTGGTGCGTCCCCATCTCGAATATTGCATGCAATTACGGTCCCCGTACTACAGTAAGGACATAGATAAACTTGAAAAGGTGCAATGCAGAGTAACTAAAATTATACCTAGATTGCGTAATAAACCGTACTAAATGCGTTTAAAACAACTACATTTGTTTAGCTTAAAGCGCAGAATGAGAGGTACCTAATAGAGGTGTTCAAAATCGTCAAGGGATTCAGCAACCTAAATGTAAGCGAATTATTCTCGATCAATCCAGCAAACACAAGAAACAATGGTTATAAGATTATAGGCAAGCGTTTTCATTCTCATGAGGCGAATCATTTATTCTTCAACCGTGTTGTGAATATTTGGAACAGGCTACCCTCGAACATTGTAAACTATAATAATGTCCAAACATTCAAGAATCGTCTGGATAAACACTTAGCAAATAACCCCAAATTAACACAGTTCCTTTTAGTATAATGGGCAATGAAGTGACAACGCATACTGCAATGTATATTGATATTTATACACCTGTTCCCTTTCAAAATTGTAGTAATAGAGCTTAGATTATAAATCAACTTTATTTTCTCCCTATCCTATCCGAAATTCCGTGTCAGTTTTCCATACTACACGGAATTTGTCCAACTGTTTCCATGCCAGTATTAGCTGGAGGGAGTGGTGGGTGGGGAGGAGCCTTCTTGTTGGTTATCCTTTTCTCTACCTCGTATTCAATAGATTAGTAGTTTTAGATATCCCAACTGTCCCGTAAGGACCAATAGGTCTGTTGCAGTTTGTTCTCCTTTGTATTCCCCTTCCCCTCCCTTTTCCCCTTTCCCTTTCCTTCCCCCTTCCCCTTCCCCTTCCTCCTTCCCCTCTCCCTCCCCCTTCCCCTTCCCCTCCCCCTTCCCCTTCCCCTTAACTTCCCCCTTCCCCTTTACTTCCCCCTTCCTAATCCCCTCCCATTCCTCTTCCCCTTTCCTTCCCCTTCCCCTCCCCCTCCTCCTTCCCCTTCTCCCATAACTTCCCCCCTCCCCTTCCTTTCCCCCCTTTCCCTCCCCTCCCCCTTCCCTCCCCCTTCAAAGATACTCAACATGGTTTCCGTAACAAACATTCCTGCTTGACAATCCTTTTAGACTTCTTTTACGATGTCCTCAACCTACAATATATTAGAGAGTAAAGTTATAGATATTATATACCTTGATTTTCAAAAGGCCTTTAGCAAAGTACCCCACAAACGTTTGTTGATAACATTAAAAGTGCATGGAATACAAAGGGGAGTGTTGAGATGGATGGAAAATTGGCTCTGTGAAAGCAAGCAACAGGTAGTCAATAGTCATAACTAATTTAAAGCATCGAAATAGACCAATGTAACTAGCGGGGTAGGCAGTGCAGATTAAGTGGTGACCTAATTCAAATCTTCAAAATAATGAAAGGCATTGACAATATGAACTGTTATAAGTACTTTACGATCGACAAATCAAACTACACGCAGGGAAATGGTTGCAAAATTATTGGCAAATAACTTAACTCGCACAAGTCTAAGAATTTCTTCTTCAATCGAGTTGTGAACTTGTGGAATGGGCTTCCTGGAGATGTTATAGACTGCAGCACCGTTGATTCTTTTAAGCATGGCCTAAACAAGCACCTCGCCTTAAACCCGCGAGTGATTGCATTTGTAAATGAATGACTTTTTTCAGATACATCGACGATCACTTGTAACTGTGTTATGTAATTAACCCAAATTGTTCCCTATTACTATCTCCTAACCCTGCCAAGAACATTGGTTTTAAGGCAGTGCTTCCCTTTCTAATTGTCCCTTACCCACTCTGAACCACTGTTGGACACTTTGAACATCAGTGATTTAGAGGGCAAGCAACCTCGAGGGGTCGCTATATCTGTTGTTGCTTGACTTCCTTTGTACTCCTTTGTACTTACCCTTCTCCTTCCCCTCCTGCTCCTCTTCCCCTTCCCCTCCTCCTCCCCCTTCCCCTTCCCCTGCCATCCCTTCTCCTCCCCTTCCCCTTCTCCTCCTCTTCCTCTTGTCATCTCACCGCCACAGGAACCCCCCAGTCTTTCTGAAGGCAAGCCACGTTCCACGGAGGGGCCGGGAGTATATAAGCCGGGTCCTTTGCTGTTAAGAACTCACAGCCTCTCCAGCTCTCACACAGCCAACATGAAGACAGTGAGTCCTACAAACCTTTCTTGGAAATATATATTATTTTGTTCGTTATGTCTACATGAGTGAGGGAGACAAAAGGCAGAACTGCCTGTGACGATTGCCTCCCCCAGAGTAGAAAAAAGTGACAGGGCCAAATTCAAGGGAGTTTCGAGCCAAAATTTCTGGACACACGAAGTTTGAAGCAATTTAATTCATAGGATGAGGGAAATACTGACACTGATAGAGAGTTCCATTACATTTTTTGTTATCAAATTATAGATTTTGTCTCAAACATATATCACCATCTTTGGAAATAAATACTATATAGTATATACATTATATTTGTTATCAATGTATAGATTTTGATAGTAGCTGTCCCAACATATCACCATCATTGGAAATAAATACTATACATCCGCTCACGCACAGCCAACACGAAGACAGTGAATCCTACAAGCCTTTCTTTGGAAATGTACATTATACATCAATACATAACAATTATCCTGCTAGATAAGACAGAGAATTGGGCGAGGGATTGCGACAGTGGTCCCGGACCCTAAGAATTGGAACTTTAAATGTTGTTTCTGTTCGGACTCTGTCTCGAGTCGGCCACCCCCAGCAATGAGGTATGTGCCTGATTATATACATACATACACACGTACATACATAAATACATGCATCAATATTTTATTCTCATATTATAGATTTTGATGGTAGCTATCTCATACATATCACCATCTTTGGAAATATATGCTATACATCAATATTGGTTATCAATTGTTAGATGTTGATGGTAGTTGTAAAGTAAAAAGTCAATATTGCTGCTTAAAAATAGAAAAATAATGTACCATTGTCAATAGACATCGCAAAAACAAGCATTTTAACCAATTGAGTACCAGCGACGTGTGTTATATTTTATTGTAACTGTATTTAGACGACATTATGCCGCTTAGGAAGGGTCTGTGGTAGTTAAAAGGGTTGATAGAGATAGTTTGAAACCTTATAATGGCTAGAGATCCTTCTGAAACTGAATAAAATCGATTAGTAGTAGCCAGAATAAAGCATAGAGGATGTCGACGGTAAAGACGGGGTAAATATAACTGAACACGAAAATACAGGATATTACGAAAGGCATGGTGTTTGATACTGTATGGATGGTGTAATGGTTAGAGTGTTTATAAGATCTGTATGTGTTAACCCAGGTTCGAATCCCGGTAGGATCACTTGCTTGCATTGATTTCATTGGGAGGTGTTTGGTGTTGGGAGTGAAATAAGTATGTTACATTATTGCTGTGAATTTTAGAGAGCGTTCTAGGTCAAGAGATGCAAATAATTGTCAAAACCAATGACAAACTAACCTTAACCCGTCCAGTACCAGGAACGTCCTTCTCGTCATATTCTGGCAACTATTAGACGATTGTATTCAGCTTAGGAAATACCTCTAGCCAACAATAAAGGCTTCAAGCTGTCTCGACCAACACTTTTATGCCTACCACAGATCCTTCCTAAGCTGCATAATATCGTCTAAGTACAGCTAGAACAAAAATATAACACACGTCGCTGGTACTCAACTGTACCGGTGACGTGTTTTTAATGTTAGTCTTGTAATATTTAGACGATTGTGTGGTGTTTAAGAAGGATCTGTGGGTTAAGTGAGATAGTTCGAAGCCTGTTAAGAGCTGGAGGCTCTTTTTAAACTGAATAAAATCGCGTACCCGTAGCCAGAATAAAGTTAAGGGGGTGACTTGCATTTGTTCTCTTCTTTATTCTCTTTTTTTCGGCTTGTATCCATTCGGCCTCATTCAACCTACTGTTTTAAGACGTTTAACCCCATTCAGGTGTCAATATTTTCCTGGCGAGCGGTAGCGAGCCAGCATATATATATATTGGTTTTGACAACAAGCTAAATTTGAAATTTTTTCGATAGAAAAATTTCTCCTGCGAAGCCGGATTTCTCCATACAATGCTGGCTTGCTATCTCTCGCCAGGAAGAAGTCGACACCTGGATGGGGATAAACGTCTTAAAACAGTTGGCTCAATGGGGCCGAATGGATAAAAGCCGGGGACAGAGAGAAAAGGAGAGAAAGATACAAAAAACCCGGTGACCCCCATTAAAAGGATGTCCCTGGTACTCAAAGGGTTATAATCTAATGCACAGGTGGTTAATCCATTCTTCAAAGAGATAAATGTGTAACTAATAACAGTATGGAGATATTTTTTTCTGGACCCGTTTCTCCCTCATGGATAAAAAAAAAAAAATCTGAGGCAGAGCACTTTATTGACAACGTTTCACAGATACCAGATAGCTTCATCAGGTCACTAACAAATGCTGGTACATAGGAGGCCTTAAATATCCGTCCAGACAGATGGCGGGGGAGGAGTGGGAGGTGGGGGTTGGGAGGGAGGAAGGAGGCAGGACAGGGAGGGGGCAGAAGCATGGGGGAAGGGGAGGCGGAGCCTATATATGGGTCAAATACATCAGTAGGAACTAGCAAAATCAGACATACAAACATGCGTACAGGGTAACAACTCTATTGGTACATATTAATAAAATTAACTATAATAATAATAATAATAATAATAATAATAATAATAATACCAGCATTTGTTAGTGACCTGATGAAGCTATCTGCGAAACGTTGTCAATAAAGTGCTCTTCCTCAGATGGTGTTTTTTTATCCATGCTGTCTACTTTTCAAGTACCACTCAACTTTCTCCCTCATGTTTAGCTCCATTGCATTTGAGATTTTAAGACGTTCGTTACATTAGTTTGGTGATTTTAAGAACATTCCCCCCATTTCTGTCAATGTTATGACCTTTCGTGCCATTTAGGTGTCGATATTTTCCTGGCAAGCGATAGCGAGCCTGTAATTTTGAAAGGAACCGGCCTTTGGCCGGGTAATTTTTCTACCAAAAAAATTGCAAATTGAGGGTGTAATTTTAAGCCTGATGGATGTCTAGGGAACAAACTACAAACCTCCCTCTAAGATACTTAGTTATATTACCTCTGGTGAAGCAGTGTGATGTACAGCTGTGTAATAGTACAGTAGCTGTTCAGGCATTATCTTCAAGTGTTCTTTTCTAGCTTAGTTCAAATAGCACTGCAGAGGCTATCAACCCTTCTGGATTATAAAGCCAGCACACTGTAAGTCAAGAAAAGCTTCAGGACTGGAGCCACTCTCCGAGAACTCCAGTCCCTTGTAGGCATTATCTTGAATTGCTCTTTAATAGCTTGCAACATGATGAAAATTACTAGATTCACATTTCATTTAACTGCCTTTATAGCGTAATGGTTAGTACGCTGAATTTCAGTGTGAGAATCCTAGGTTGGAATCCTTGGAGTACCATATGTATTCATTAGTTTCATTGATTTCATTAATTAGGTTGATTTATAAGTTAATTGGTGGGTTGGTGATACTATGAATTTAACAACCAGTAGACTACAAGTATATAACAAAGCTTTTTCTCACCTATTTGCTAGATCATCTTTGCCTGTCTGGTAGCCGCGCCCCCCACTCACCCCCAGAACCTTACAGCTTAATAATCCTGAAGTGTTGATAGCCTCTGAAATCCTATTTTAACTAACTAAATCCTCTTTGCCAGATCATCTTTGCCTGTTTGGTAGCCGTGGCGCTCGCTCGCCCCCAGCAGGACCCTAACTTCATCGGAATCATCAGGGACGAGCGAGTGGACAACGGAGACGGAACCTTCAACTACGAGTTCGAGACCGACAACGGAATTTACCAGAATGTGGTTGGTCGCCCCGCTGCTGCCGGTGGTCAAGAGATGGAGGGCTCCTTTAGGTGGGTGTGTTAACACAATCACTAATGTACACCCCGATGCCATTGTCTCTAGCCCACTCATAAATATTCCTGGACTTCACCTATTTCTAATTATGGAAGTATATCTCTGGAAACGAACATATACATAAAATATTCCATACATCAACTACAAAACGATGTATGCTATTTATTGAAAAACGAGTTATATTCAATAATAAATCCAGATAGTTATAAATGCATAGGGAAATGCATAGAGGGTCCACACATTCTTATGAGTGGGGTAGAGACTATGGCATCCGAGTGTACATTTAGGTTAGGAAGTACCACTCCGCTTCAAAAGTTTAAGAAGTTATACATGTGCTGTACATTGTCACCAAAATAGGGGTAAGGAATAATAGTTGATTTATCTATGTTAAGATAATTGCCAAGGAGAACGACTCAATACCATTATATGACATAGACAAAAATATATATATGTAAGTATGTACTGTATAATTATACTCAGGCACATACCCCATAGCTGGGGGTGGCCAACTCGAGACAGAGCCTGAACAGGGACAAGCCAACATAAAACAAAAAATATATACACAATGCCCATCCACCTCACATCCAGGCATGACCCTTCAAAACTAACTTCCCAAATTGTATCACTATCCTAAAGCTAATCTTGTTTCATCATAAAACAAAAAGAACAACAGCATAATACTGAGCGTGACCACAACCGTACAACCTCACAAACAAAATTATTAATACAAGCATGCACAACACAAAACGATGGCTGGCTAACTATCTAGCAGGCAGATGTGCCCATGTAAGATTTGCTGGCCAATCATTAAACATCAGAAAATTCATAAACGGAGTCCCTCAGGGATCCGTCTTGTCACCAACACTTTTTAATCTATTAATGCATGACCAACCCATACCGGTACCCCACACACCCCAGATACACATAGCCTCTTACACAGATGACATAATACTCACATGCACGCAGAGATACGGCTCCAACCGTACCTCAACACACTACACGACTGGTTCACCGTAAGCAGACTTAAATTAGCCCCAGCGACCTTTTTCGCAAACTGGACATTAGAACATTGTCACATCCCTGGCCTCACCTTACACATCATCCCTATAAACATACACACACACCCAAAATTCTTGGTGTAATATACGTTACAGGAATGTAATTTAAACAATATATTACAAACAGAAAACAAACTGACACCAAGACTAAACGCCCTCAAGTCACTTGCCCACACCACATTTGGACATAACAAAGAAACTAACACCACAATATACAATCACTATATACGTTCAGTGATCGAATATGATAGCCCTGCTTGAGCCTCTAACCTCTCTGAAACACATCACAACACCCTACAGACCATACAGAACAAAGCCCTCAATGTTTACCATTGGCTGCACAGAAGAACATCCACACACACCAAGAAACATCAAAACAACACCTAGAACTCGTTATCATACACAAATACTGTCCTCACTCCCCCCTTGCCCACCCCAAGCCAGCCTCCAGAAGCATATCCATACTCAAATCACCCACCGATCCATCCAGTCACTCAAAGACAACACTCAATTACATGCTCGGCACCCTGAAGTCCATCCCTCAGAAACCCTCCTTTCCCGGGAGGTCAGAGTACACCTGGCTAGCCTGCGATGTGGGCACCATCCAGCCCTTCTGAGTTATCAGAAGAGGCTGGATGACTCCATCTGGGACACTTGTCCAGGATGTAACACAACACCGCACACTATCAACACATAATGGAACACTGTATAACATACAACCACACAACACAGAGTCCTTGAGAACTTTGTGGGAATACCCGGTCTCGGCCGTAGCCTTCCTTAGGAGCTCGGGGCTTTTCGACCAGGCAGCCTAGGGAACACCTACTACTACTACTACTACTACTACTACTACTACTACTACTACTACAGCATAATACTGAATGTAAACATATTTCTATCTGTTTGTCCAGGTTCCCCCTCGATGACGGAACCATCGCTGAGGTAACCTTCATCGCTAACGACCTGGGCTACCAACCTTCCTCTGACCTGATCCCCACCCCCCACCCCTTGCCCGCCCACGTGCGTGAGACCCTCGCGCTTATTGATGAACTCGTCCGCCAGGGAGCCACTTGGGACGACCAGGGAAGGAGAGTCAACCGCAAGAAGTAAACTAACTCTCTAACTATTCATCAACATCCACGAATGGCCTTCAAACACAAACAAACTTCCAATAAACATTAGGATGTCCCGTACACACACCAGTTGGAAGTAACGAATTCCTCTAACAAACCTCAACACTCACGAACGGCCTTCACACACATTCACTAAACACTAACATAAACTTCGAACAAACATCAACACACACACACATCAGTAGGTAATAAAACAAACTTGAAAACATCACTACCAATCACCACGACCCACTGAAGGCCATAGTCTAATAGTATACAGGGGGCTACAATCAGTTGGCATAAAACAAACTAATGACACTCTCAAACACAGGCTAAGGAGAGAGGGGGCTGACTTTGTTATCATCCTATCTTACAGCTCAGAACATATTTTTTAACATCGTTCTTGACACCAATAACAACCCAAATTAAATTAATGATAGCGTGTGATTCTCCCAGGATTCGAACCCAGGGTATCACACACAAAACTTACACACTCTAACCATTACATCACCATATTGACATGGCATTACCGTGACGGATTCCTATCTTTAACCCTTTCAAGATCTGATGACACATTCTTTTCTATTTGCTGGTTATTATCAGAAGTGTTTTTTTTCATATTAGGAAGGGTATATGGAACTCAGAGTGGTAGTTAAGATAGTTTATACCCTTATAATTCCCACAGTTCTTTCCTAATCTGTATAAAAGCATCTAATGTTAGCCAGAATAAACTGTCAAAAGTGTGTCATAATCCTCAAAGGGTTTACTCTTTCACTCCAGACTCTTAATTAATGTCTGATCTTATACGAGTATCAACACACGTATTCATACATGCATTATAGATATTCGAAAGCTGCTGTTCGTGAAGTAACACTCTCCACAAGAAATGTACAGATCATCACATGAAGCAAACAAACACTTTAATACATAAACTCAATCTTCTCTTATCTTCTTCTTTTCACAAACTCAGTGATTTCTTAAGCTTTACTCGTCTCTTGTATTGTGAGCGGGACAGTTTCAGACCCGCTGTCTCGTGAACCCCTACCATCATCCCCCCAGGACACGCCTGCTTGTAAATATATGAAGGTCTGCAGCTTCGGGGTTCCAACCAGCAAGTCAGAGCACTGGATACTATCCAATGCTTCCACGATTACCTTTGTTAATAAACTTCGCAAATGATTCCTTGTTTATATCTCTTAAACCTATCTGAGTATCTCAATCTACTATATTCATATTATCACCAACCCACCCATTAATTTACAAATAAACCTCATCGTCAACCAACACCACAAACACAATAATATGGCCGGCCATCACTGGGGCCCACTGGGAAATTACTTTGGGGACCCACCGGGAATTTTCTCGGTTTCCCCAGTCTGCCCCTGGTAGTCATAAACGGTACGGCATCTAAATGGACCAATGTGTGTAGCGGGGTAGCCCAGGGATCGGCACTAGGACCAATTATCTTTCTAATTTACATCAACGACATAGATAAGGGTCTCACAAGAACAATCTCAAAGTTTGCCGACGATACGGGAATTGCCAATAGTGTACTCTCAAAAGAACACGTTGACGATATGCAACACTATCTAGATAAGTTGTCATGTTGGGCCCAAATTTGGCAAATGAGTTACAATATGGATAAATGTAAAGTACTACAAATCGGAAAGCAAAGAGAAAGCAAACTATTTGATGAATGGCACTCAGCTTAAGAGTGTAGACAGAGAAACTGATTTGGGAGTACCAATATTGAGTAACCTAAAACCGAGTCAACAATGTTCAGAAATTGTTAAGAAAGTAAACAAAATAATTGGCTTTATAGGCAGGTCATTTGAGCATAAATTCAAAGAAGTTATCCTAACTCTTTACAATTCCTTAGTCCACCCTCTTCTGGAATACTGCATTCAATCCTGGTGCCCTTATTACCAAAAAGATATAGACAAGCAAGTACGAGTTCAACTTAGAGTTACCAATACCTAGCCTAAAGAACAAACCATACAAGGAGCGATTTAGAGAATTAAATAGATTTCCTTTAACCCAGCACAGATTAAGAGGCGACTTAATTTAAGTGTTCAAAATCATAAAAGGCATCGACAATATGAACAGTATTAAGCACATCACTATTGACCAATCTAATTACACGCGGGGAAACGGTTGCAAAATTATCGGTAAATCTTTTAACTCACACGAATCTAAGAATTTCTTCTTCAATCGAGTTATCAACTTGTGGAATGGGCTTCCTCGAGACGCTATAGACTGCAGCACCGTTGATTCTTTTAGACTTCGCCTAAACAAATATCTTGCCTCAAACCCGCGACTGACTGTGTTTGCAAATAAATAACTATATTTTATTCCCCCCTCAGATTCATCAAGGATTATTGCATATATATATATTACTAAGATGTTACTCTTTTTTTCTCAGATATATGAAAAATCACGCATAACTGTGTTATGTTACTAACCCATTTGTTCCGTACTAACATCGTAATCCGGCCACGGACATTAGCTCCTGAGCAGTAGTTCCCATTCCAATTTTCCCTTACCCACTATAAACCACTGTTTGGACACTTGATCCTCAGTGTTTTGGAGGACAAGCAGCCTAGAGGGGTCACTAAATATGTTGTTGCTTGATTTCCTTTGTACTCCTTTGAGAAGACGGCATCACACCCCACGAGAGGTTGTATGGCGTAGCACCCTTGCTGCTACCCTTGAGGAAATTGGCAAGCCTACCAACCTCCTCCAACATCTTCACCGACCCTCTACAACACCTAAAGAACGTCCTACACACTGCCCAAGTTTGCCAGGACGTAGCTCAGGACTCCACACCTCCTCAGAGCCCTTACGCCGTGGGTGACTAAGTGAAGGTGGCCAAACTACCCATTAATTTGGCACTTAAGGAGTATTCTCTAATTAACCTCGTATTAGTTGGAAACAAAATACTGAGTTGCCGATGTTCGATATCTAATGACTGAAATAATCTACTGGTTGAGTTGACAGTTGTTAAGTTGGCACCGGATGAATATGATCTAGTGAAGCAGTATTTGGTTTAGAACAACTGGTTCAGTCCGCAACGTCGAAAGCTAGTGGTTGAGATGATATACTGGTTGAAATGGTCTACCTCTAAGTTGACATGGTAGAGTAACTGTTGATTATGGATATGCTGTTTCCCCACCCCATTATTGGTTACTTAGTTACATGCATTGAAGATTATTTAATAGCATTTTACTGTACCCATTTAGACACATAACAACTATTATGAGAACAAACATTGACAGTCACTGTTAAATTCTGAATACTGGGCCCGTGTTATCGGGTAAAAAATATTTTTAAATTCACAGTATCTAATCCGAAATATGCATTCGCAGTAATAAAGCTATGACGTTGTTCAAAGAACCTGCTTCGAGTATTGTTGCCAGTAGCCAAGCCAAAGGGAGATTCGACGTCGTAAGTGTGTTAAAGGTGGTGGGGCATGCAAAATTAAAATTGATTTATAATGTATTTAAAGAGATGTTTAGATCTCCAGTAATCAACCTGACTACTCCTTTGTCAAAACTAATCTTCAATATTAGAGAACAAATACAAAATAGATATTGAATTGCGACCCCTTGCAACTAGTACTCACGTGAGGATGTGACGTAGGCCCAGGCAAACATTTGGGAAGTAAACATCAGCAAGTATAGCAAAAATGGTGAATAGGTGTGCTGTTTTCGGGTGTAGCAACATCCTTGGACCAAACATAGCACTACACAAGTTTCCAAGTGATCCATACCATTGTAACAAATGGGTGAAGTTTATACAAAGAACCAGAGTGTGGGAGGCAAAGCTCAAAACAAGCTTCATATGCAATGGACATTTTCGTGATAAATGCTTTGACAATAAAGTGCGGTGGAGTATGGGTATGGCTCGAATGCTAGATGCACCCGATGATTGCCTATACGGACTGGGGTCTTGTCACGCCCAGTGCCAGGTCGGCATATATACGGACTCGCCGAAATAAAATCGTAGCAGCGAAACGACTGCACCTATAGCTTTCATATTAATTTTCTACCACATGTATTACCCTTCTGGCTTCATGCTACCACCACCCCAATCCCCTCCCCCAATCCACTCGCCGACCATGGGTCGCAGCATCAGGCCATCACAAAGGAAAAAAAGGAAAATATGTGTCGGCAAAACGACTGCACCAATTGGTTCCATATTTGTGTGACAAGTCCCCTACCCTTCTGTCTTCCCCCCACCACAACCCCAACTTCCTCCCACCACCCACTTCCAGCCTATCCGTAGATCATCACATAAAAAAAATGAAAATCCTTGGTGGCGAAATTACCTCACCAATCGGCTCCATATTTGTAACACGAGTCACTTCTACCTTCCCCCCACCATCCCCCAAACCACCCTCCCACCCATACGTGCTTGCCAATTTCAGGAGTCAGGAAAGTCGATAATATGGGCTAACTTAAGCCTAGCCCAAATTATACAGTCAGCGTCGATGGATATAGGCCTAACCTAGGCTAAATAAATGTATTGGCTGAAATTCAACTACTAGCAACTAGGCTAAAAAAAAACAGTGAGTGGCGCAAACATTGTTGGGAAGGATATGTAGTGACCAGGCGTAAGGTCATCATGTTTACATAAGTCGATCGATCGCCGCCGCCGCGGTTAAGTTCCCGTCTATTTATACGGCGATTTTTTCTGTTATGTGCACCCTGTTGGCAATGTATATGATGATGACAATAAGTCATGGAGGCGTGAGGGGCGGGCTTTCATTATTGTATCCAAATGCAGTCAAAATAGACGGGGACATGATCGCTAGCGTCCGCCGCGGCTCCGAGTAGTGTAAACAAGGCGGGCGGTAATCCAAGCTGCTTCTTCCTCCTCTCCTGCTGCTGGATCTCGTCCTACAGGTTCATACATATAAGCCTGGACACCACCAATATTCATCACTAGAGATTCTTCGCCATAATCACGGTTATCACCCTCAGTATTGGCAAACGAATCGGAACTACAGTCACTATCCTCCATTTCCACCTGTCAGAAGAGCTTGTTGTGTTGCTGGGCATACGTCATCAGAGCGCTTAAACTCCGATCCAGAAAAGTGTCACCCATATCCTATTTTGGCCATTATATAAATAATTAAGCCATTGTAGCCGAAAATATTGCACCAAAAGCTATAGTGCACACTGCCGGTAATGATTGTGGAGGAAAATAATAGCATGCACACCCACCTTTAACTATCCGTGCTAGGAGCTGTAGTGTGTGCCGTGAAAGTTGTGTGGGCTGAACTACACAAGTAGCTAAAGGTGAAGCAATCACGGGATATAAATGTGATTCATGATAACTTTACCACCTGTGAGTTTCGAGCGATTACGAAGGCTAACACTTTCAGTATTCGATTATGTGCTGCTTCCCAATATTCAGGCTATAATTACACGAATATATTGCTAAGAAAGGATCTCGTGGATAAAATCGGTAAACAAACCTATCAATATACCTTTTCTATCCTGAATATAATTGTCTAAAGTCAGCCAACATGAAATGCAACACACGTCCTAGTACGAGAAGGGTTAAGGATGTTAATGTTCTCAAGTAACTCTTTGGCTCCCACAGACCCTTCTTAATCTGAAAAAATATCCTAAAAGTAGGCATACTAAATTAAAGAATAAGTCATGGCCCTCTGGAATGGTAAACATTACAAAGTTATTCAAGAATGGTGTATTGTATTTAACCGGTTTCTTAGAAAACAAGGAGAACTATTTATATTCAAATTACCAAACACACAAAAATAACGCGAATAAACTATAAATATAACAGAATGAACACTCCTTTACCGTTAAATTCAAAGTAAGCCATTTTAGAACCGCAATTACTCAAACAAACAAAACAAACTATCTGCTGTTCAATAATATACTGATCGTTAACTATAATGTGAAGGCAGAACAACATACAGTATCCTCAAATAATCTATGAATGAAATCAATAAAATATGTGAATTGTTTATTACCTATAAAATTATTTACAAATATGAAATTATATTTCTTATTTGAAAACATTTCTGTTTACATTATTTGCTTACATTAAATAATTTCGACCACAAACTCAAACTGTTTTCCCAATCCTTCTCCAAAGCAAATATGGTATATTACTGATACACTGTGCTTAGTTTGGGATGCATCATCCATTCCAAATATGAGGCGTCCGGCGGTAGAAGGTCGGAAGCACCAAAACAAAAGTTTGATACATATTCCATAATGAAGGCTGAAAAATCACAGTTTTAGACATATTTTTGGTGCTTCCGACCTGTTGCCACCGAACGAACGCATCTAAGGCGTTCGGCGGCAGAAGGTCGGAAGCACCAAAAAATGTCTAGAACAGTGTTTTTTCAGCCTTCGTTATGGAATATGTATCAAACTTTCTGTTGGTGCTTTCGCCCTTCTGCCGCCGGTGTGAGTGAAAACCTCTGTAGCGAGGCGTTTAACCCTTAGAAGATACGATGGCGAATATATTTTCTGTTTCTGGATTATTAGACGACTTTGTTCAGAATAGGAAAGGTACATGGAAGTCAGAGGGCTAATTGAGATAGTCTTCACCTATATGATTACTACAGATCCTTCCTAATGTGTATATAACCGGCTAATGGTAGCCAGAATAAACTGTCAAGATGCGTCATAATCTTCAAAGAGTCAATGTTCGCTCTGAGAAACTTCCTGGGTCACTGCCGCGCTGTTCAAGTGAGAGAAGTAAACTCTTATATTTTACTTGCTGGGCATCGCTTGGGCTTTCACCTCTCAGTGGCTCCCAATGTGACCACATCCATAGGTTATAAATGATGGCATAGCGCTCTCACCCTCCCCACTCAGTGTGATCATGGCCTAAGTTGTAGACACCACATTTTAACAAAAGTGCAAAATTATGTATGCTTCTAATGGACGGAAATTTGGCTTAACATTTTATAAAGTACTAATATATTTAGTGCAAATATATTTAAGACTATAAGTTAATGGCTTATATCGATGACTATATCTTGGTATTAATTACACCCTGAAGCCCACTAATGGACATTTACAGAACATATGTGGAGCTTCATGATGTCTATAACTCTATATCACTCGGCAAGTGTGCAACCTCTCTACAGCTGATAGCCTCATAAACATTTCATTCACCGATTATTGACTGGAGAAAGTTAGCATTCTCATTGTATCCCATGATGACTCCCTAATGCCTTCTTGTTGTATGTGCATTAAGAAGGACTACTATCATATTATATCTTGTGTACTGTCAGCTAAATATGAAGTTGATAAAACAACTGAATGAAACTTTTAACTACAAGAAACCTTCCTGAAACAAAATGGTCATATTTACCCTCTTAGGCGCAGAACTGCGATTTGTATATTCAGGAAGGGTGTCCCTAATTGTACGGATACGTGATGAGCGTATTTGATACTATATAAGTCTATTGAATGACAACTGAATATTCGAGTTGTCTATAAATTGAGCTACAATAGATATTGGTAGTGGCACGCTGAATGAAAACCATAGCAACACTGCTCTGAATAAACCAAATCTCTCCTGATCGATAGGTACAGTGAGAGTCTTCAGTCTAACTCCAGCAGGGAGGGTGCGCTTGAGAACCATTTAAACATTGCAAATTTTGTGTCTGGACTATGGGTTATTGTATCTAAAATACTAAATTAATGGGGTTTTTAATCTTAGAATACTGTTTTTATTTAATCTATAATTATAGTGTAGATATTAATCAATGTATATTATAACTGGTTTCAATATAAAACCGATACTAGTGCTACAATTGCCTATTTGTAGTGTTGGGAAGATTGTTTGCACCAATCGAGCAGGACAGTACCCAGGAGAGGCCACATACAGTAGGCATATAATAAGGAGTTGCTGGAATTCCTGTTTCATTGGGCTGGCTTCCCCCCCCCCCTGTTTCCATTTGTAGCTCATTTACACATACAGTAATCCAGCTAACTCTCACAAACACCTCGTCCTATTTATTTCACTACATTTAACAAGCACACCACACATCTTTTCAACACACCTAAATTACCTCTACCGAACCTTGCTTTTTGGTTTGCTATCACTCTGTTGATCCCATGGGGGTGACAGTTGTTACAGGCAGCTTTGCCTTTTGTCTCCTTCATTCACATAACAAAACACCATTGTAACTTTACTCGGCCTAGTATTAGACCATTGTATTCAGTTTCAAAAGGGCCTCCAGCAATTCAATGGCTTCGAATAATCTCACTTAACCATTTTGACTACCACAGATCCTTCTTGAACTGCCCAATATCCTCTAAATATATGGTAAATTTGTTATTCTATCTCTTCTTTCTCTCTCTCTCTCTCTCTATCTCTCTCTCTCACTAATACTGTACACATAGACGAAAACCAAACCATTCATTCAGTACACTAGGATGCCATAGTCTCTATCCACCATTCATTCAGTACACTAGGATGCCACAGTCTCCACCCACCATTCATTCAGTTCACTAGGATCCCACAGTCTCCACCCACCGTTCATCCAGTTCACATGGATGCCATAGTCTCTACCCTCCATTCATTCAGTACACTAGGATGCCATAGTCTCTACCCACCATTCATTCAGTACACTAGGATGCCATAGTCTTTACCCCCCATTCATTCAGTTCACTAGGATGCCATAGTCTCTACCCACCATTCATTCAGTACACTAGGATGCCACAGTCTCCACCCACCATTCATTCAGTTCACTAGGATGCCATAGTCTCTACCCACCATTCATTCAGTACACAAGGATGCCATAGTCTCTACCCACCATTCATTCAGTACACTAGGATGCCATAGTCTCTACCAACCATTCATTCAGTACACTAGGATGCCATAGTCTCTACCCACCATTCATTCAGTACACTAGGATGCCACAGTCTCTACCCACCATTCATTCAGTACACTAGGATGCCACAGTCTCTACCCTCCATTCATTCAGTACACTAGGATGCCACAGTATCTACCCCCCATTCATTCAGTACACTAGGATGCCCTAGTGTCCACCAACCATGCATTCAGTACACTAGGATGCCACAGTCTCTACCAACCATACATTCAGTACACTAGGATGCCATAGTATCTACCCACCATTCATTCAGTACACTAGGATGCCACAGTCTCTACCCACCATTCATTCATTACACTAGGATGCCACAGTCTCTACCCACCATTCATGCAGTACACTAGGATGCCATAGTGTCTACCCACCATTCATTCAGTGCACTAGGATGCCACAGTCTTTACCCACCTTTCATTCAGTACACTAGGATGCCAGTCTCTACCCACCATTCATTCAGTACACTAGGATGCCACAGTCTCTACCAACCATTCATTCAGTACATTAGGATTCCAGTCTCTACCCACCATTCATTCAGTACACTAGGATGCCATAGTCTCTACCCACCATTCATTCAGTTCACTAGGATCCCAGTCTCCACCCACCATTCATCCAGTTCACATGGATGCCATAGTCTCTACCCACCATTCATTCAGTATACTAGGATGCCATAGTCTCTACCCACCATTCATTCAGTACACTAGGATGCCATAGTGTTTACCCACCATTCATTCAGCACACTAGGATGCCACAGTCTCTACCCACCATTCATTCAGTACACTAGGATGCCACAGTCTCCACCCACCATTCATTCAGTTCACTAGGATGCCATAGTCTCTACCCACCATTCATTCAGTACACAAGGATGCCATAGTCTCTACCCACCATTCATTCAGTACACTAGGATGCCATAGTCTCTACCAACCATTCATTCAGTACACTAGGATGCCATAGTCTCTACCCACCATTCATTCAGTACACTAGGATGCCACAGTCTCTACCCACCATTCATTCAGTACACTAGGATGCCACAGTCTCCACCCACCATTCATTCAGTTCACTAGGATGCCAGAGTCTCTACCCACCATTCATTCAGTACACTAGGATGCCATAGTCTCTACCCACCATTCATTCAGTACACTAGGATGCCACAGTCTCTACCCACCATTTATTCAGTATACTAGGATGCCATAGTATCTACCAACCATTCATTCAGTGCACTAGGATGCGATAGTGTCTACCAACCATTCATTCAGTAAACTAGGATGCCATAGTGTCTACCCACCTTTCATTCAGTACACTAGGATGCCATATTGTCCACCCACCATTCATTCAGTACACTAGAATGCCATAGTCTCTACCCCCCATTCATTCAGTACACTAGGATGCCATAGTCTCTACCCTCCATTCATTCAGTACACTAGGATGCCACAGTATCTACCCACCATTCATTCAGTACACTAGGATGCCCTAGTGTCCACCAACCATGCATTCAGTACACTAGGATGCCACAGTCTCTACCCACCATTCATTCAGTACACTAGGATGCCATAGTCTCTACCCACAATTCATTCAGTACACTAGGATGCCACAGTCTCTACCCACCATTCATTCAGTACACTAGGATGCCATAGTCTCTACCAACCATTCATTCAGTACACTAGGATGCCACAGTATCTACCCACCATTCATTCAGTACACTAGGATGCCCTAGTGTCCACCAACCATGCATTCAGTACACTAGGATGCCAGTCTCTACCCACCATTCATTCAGTACACTAGGATGCCATAGTCTCTACCCACCATTCATTCAGTACACTAGGATGCCACAGTCTCTACCCACCATTCATTCAGTACACTAGGATGCCATATTCTCTACCCACCATTCATTCAGTACACTAGGTGCCATAGTCTCTACCCACCATTAATTCAGTACACTAGGATGCCACAGTCTCTACCCACCATTCATTCAGTGCACTAGGATGCCACAGTCTCTACCCACCATTCATTCAGTACACTAGGATGCCATAGTCTCTACCCACCATTCATTCAGTACACTAGGATGCCACAGTCTCTACCAACCATTCATTCAGTACACTAGGATGCCACAGTCTCTACCCACCATTCATTCAGTACATTAGGATGCCACAGTCTCTACCCACCATTCATTCAGTGCACTAGGATACCACAGTATCTACCCACCATTCATGCAGTACACTAGGATGCCCTAGTGTCCACCAATCATGCATTCAGTACACTAGGATGCCACAGTCTCTACCCACCATTCATTCAGTACACTAGGATGCCATAGTCTCTACCCCCCATTCATTCAGTACACTAGGATGCCACAGTCTCTACCCACCATTCATTCATTACACTAGGATGCCACAATCTCTACCCACCATTCATTCAGTACACTAGGATGCCATAGTGTCTACCCACCATTCATTCACTGCACTAGGATGCCACAGTCTTTACCCACCATTCATTCAGTACACTAGGATGCCACAGTCTCTACCCACCATTCATTCAGTACACTAGGATGCCACAGTCTCTACCAACCATTCATTCAGTACACTAGGATTCAAGTTTCTACCCACCATTCATTCAGTACACTAGGATGCCAGTCTCAACCCACCATTCATATAGTACACTAGGATGCCATAGTGTTTACCCACCATTCATTCAGTACACTAGGATGCCACAGTCTCTACCCACCATTTATTCAATACACTAGGATGCCATAGTCTCTACCCCCCATTCATTCAGTACACTAGGATGCCACAGTCTCTACCCACCATTCATTCAGTACACTAGGATGCCACAGTCTCTACCCACCATTCATTCAGTACAATAGGATGCCATAGTGTCTACCCACCAGTCATTCAGTACACTAGGATGCCATAGTGTCTACCCACCATTCATTCAGTACACTAGGATGCCACAGTTTCTACCCACCATTCATTCAGTACACTAGGATGCCATAGTCTCTACCAACCATTCATTCAGTACACTAGGATGCCATAGTCTCTACCCACCATTCATTCAGTACACTAGGATGCCACAGTCTCTACCCACCATTTATTCAGTACACTAGGATGCCATAGTCTCTACCCACCATTCATTTAGTACACTAGGATACCACAGTCTCTACCCACCATTCATTCAGTACACTAGGATGCCAGTCTCTACCCACCATTCATTCAGTACACTAGGATGCCATAGTCTCTACCCACCATTCATTTAGTACACTATTATAGGATACCACAGTCTCTACCCTCCATTCATTCAGTACACTAGGATGCCATAGTCTCTACCCACCATTCATTTAGTACACTAGGATACCACAGTCTCTACCCACCATTCATTCAGTACACTAGGATGCCAGTCTCTACCCACCATTCATTCAGTACACTAGGATGCCATAGTCTCTACCCACCATTCATTTAGTACACTAGGATACCAGTCTCTACCCACCATTCATTCAGTACACTAGGATGCCACAGTCTCTACCCACCATTCATTCAGTACACTAGGATGCCATAGTGTCTACCCACCATTCATTCAGTACACTAGGATGCCATAGTGTCTACCCACCATTCATTCAGTACACTAGGATGCCACAGTTTCTACCCACCATTCATTCAGTACACTAGGATGCCATAGTCTCTACCAACCATTCATTCAGTACACTAGGATGCCATAGTCTCTACCCACCATTCATTTAGTACACTAGGATGCCACAGTCTCTACCCACCATTTATTCAGTACACTAGGATGCCATAGTCTCTACCCACCATTCATTTAGTACACTAGGATACCACAGTCTCTACCCCCCATTCATTCAGTACACTAGGATGCCAGTCTCTACCCACCATTCATTCAGTACACTAGGATGCCATAATATCTACCCACCATTCATCTGGGTATTACTCCTTCATCGTTCCTTCCCTCACTCGTTATCTAAGGGGGTAAGTGCTTGTTGGTTCGTCTATATATGTATATATATATATTTATTTTTGAGTTTCCTCGCTAGACCTGCATCAAGTTTAAAAAAAACAAAAAAACAAAAAAATAAATGCCCCCTAGACCCCCTTTCGGCTCGACACCTAAATGGCACAAATGGTCTTAAACTTGACAGATATTAGGCGAAAATTCTTAATATCGCCAAACTATTGGGGCGGAATGTACCACATTTCTCCCACACCTACCAGCTGCTGCCCCCCTCCCCCACCACAACCCTCTCTCTCACCACTCTCACTTTTACTGTACAGAGACGTAAGCCCCTATTCATTCTGTACATCTGTTTATCTCGCCTTCTATGCCCTTCCTAATATGAATACAATCGTCTAATAATAGCCAGATAACAGAAACAAAATTGCGTCACCAATCCTCCGAGGGTTAACTTTCTAGCACCCATTAACCCCTTTAGTTCCGGTGCCGTCCTTTTAACTATATTCTGGCTACTGTTAGACGCTTTCGTTCAGTGTACAAAGGGCCTCCAGCAATCAACAGGCTTAGAACTATCTCACTGAACCGTTTTTACTACCTCAGATCCTTATTAAACTGCACGAAATGGTATAATTATAGCAAAAATACCATTTTGTAGACGTCGCCGGTACAGAAGAGGTTAAATGTTGTATTGTCCTTGTTATCCCGTCCTTAACCCCTTCTGTACCGGTGACGTCCTTTTCCTTATATTCCGGCTACTATTAGATGATATTATTAACGGGAGGCAGGCCTTTTTTCTGGACCCCCTTCTTCTTCGTGTTTATCCCCATTTGTTTTAAGATATTATGACGTTCGTCCCATTAGTTTGGCGATTGTATTACTTTTCACCCCATTTCATTGTCAATGTTTATGACCCTTCGTGCCATTTAGTTATCGATGTTTTCCTGGCGAGCGATAACGATCCTGAAATTTTAAGAGAATTCGGCCTTCGGCCGGGAAATTTTTCTATTGAAAATTTTACAAATTTATCTTGAAGGAGGGTCTAGGGTTTTTGTTTTAAGCTTGATGGAGGTCTAGTAAGAAAACTAAGAAAAATAAGGAATGAATGACCAAACAAACGGTCTGTCTCCCCTTAAGCTTACGAAGGACCTAGAAAAATTAAGAGGCTACATACTATCTCAGTTAATCCTTTAAGCTACCATAGATCCTTCATAAGCTGAATAAAATCGTCTAATGCTTGCCAGAATATGATTAAAAGGACGTCACCGGTACTGAAGGGGTTAAGGGGAGATGGGTCGTTATTCTGGTCTCCCTTCTTCCTCATGTTTAGTCCTATTAGTTTTCAGATTTTATGACATTCGGCCCATTAGTTTGGCGATTTTAAGGCTGTTCGCCCCACACGAGGGAGAAGGGGTCCAGAAAAAGCGAGTAATACCCCCTTAACCCCTTCTGTACCGACGACGTCTTTTTAATGTAGTTCTGGCTACTATAAGACGATGTTAATCAGTAAAAAAAGGCCTCTATCAATTAAAGACCTTCGAACTATCTCACTTACGGTGAGACTGACCGTTTGTTTGGTCTATTAATTAAAATATTCATATATTTTTTTAGTTTTCTCCCTAGACCTCCATCAAGCTTAGAACAAAAAAACCTAGACCCCCTTCAAGATAAATTTGTACATTTTTCGGTACAAAAATGTCGCGGCCGAAGGCCGGTTCCTCTTAAAATGAGGCTCGCTTTCGCTCGCCAGGAAATAATCGATACCTAAATGGCACATAAGGTCTTAAAATTGACAACGAAATGGGGCGAAAGGTGTTAAAATCACCAAACTAATGGGCCGAACGTCCTATAATCTCAAAACTAGTGGGGCTAAGCATTAGGGAGAAGGGGGTCCAGAAAAACGGGCTGCCTTCCCTTAACACTTTTTACTGCCACAGATCCTTCTTAAACTGGCCAAAATCTCCTAAATATAGCTAGAATATATTTGAAAAGACGTGGCCAGTACAGAGGGGGTAAAAGAGATAGGATTTAAGGGGAGTTTTTTAGTTTGTTCCCTAGACCTCCATCTAACTCGAAATTACACCCCCTACACTCCCTTTCAAGATATATTTGTACGTTTTTCGGTAGAAAAATATCCCAGACGAAGGCCGGTTCCTCTTATATTACAGTTTCGCTATCGCTCGCCAGGAAAAAATCGACACCTAAATGGCACGAAAGCTCATACAATTGACCGAAATAGGGCGAAAGTTCTTAGAATCGCCAAAATAAAGGGGCGAACGTCTTACAATTTCATAAGCAATGGGGCTAAATATGAGGGAGAAAGTGAAGAAGATACCTACCAAGCTCATCTTAAGGGGAGACTGACCGTTTGTTTGGTCTATTAATTCATTTATTAATATATTTTTTTTGTTTCCTTCCTAGACCTACATCAAGCTTAGCAAAACACCCCCTAGACCCCCCTTCAAGATAAATTTGTGAATTTTTTGGTAGAAAGATGTCCCGGCCGAAGGCCGGTTCCTCCTAAAATTGCAGGATCGCTATCGCTCGCCAGGAAAAAATTGACACCTAAATGACACGAAAGGTCTTAAAATTGACAACGAAATGGAGGGAAAGTTGTTAAAATCGCCAAACTAATGGGCCGAACGTCTTATAATCTCAAAACTAATGGGGCTAAACATTAGGGAGAAGGGGGTCCAGAAAAAAGGTCTGCCACCCCTTAACCTGTCCAACAACCACGGGAGCGAAGGATGAGAGTTGGTATATGACCTTGGTGCATCCTGTCTATACTACCCCCTTCCCTTACACCTACCCCTACCCCTTCCCCTACACCTGTCTCCTTCCCCTTCCCTTACACCTACCCCTACACCTCTATCTTCCCCTTCCCTTCTCCTGCCCCTTACCTTACACCTACCCCTACCCCTTGCCCTACACCTGTCTCCTTCCCCTTCCCTTACACCTACCCCTTCACCTCTATCTTCCCCTTCCCTTCTCCTGCCCCTTCCCTCCTCCTTCTTCTCCTTTCACCTCCTCCCCTTCCCCTACACCTGTCTCCTGCCCCTTCCCTCCTCCTTCTTCCCCTTTCACCTCCTCCCCTTCCCCTACACCTGTCTCCTGCCCCTTCCCTCCTCCTTCTTCCCTCTTCCCCCTTCACCTCCACCTTCCCCTTCCCTTCTGCTGCCCCTTCCCCTACACCTGTCTCCTGCCCCTTCCCTCCTCCTTCTTCCCCCTTCACCTCCACCTTCCCCTTCCCTTCTGCTGCCACTTCCCCTACCACTATCCCTTCCCCTTCCCCTCCTTCTTCCCCTTCCTCTCCTCTTCCTGTCTCTCAGATCGTGCACAGCGAGTTAAAATAAATGTTAAGAATCCAATTGGTGCCAAGTAAACCGTGGAGTTCCCCAGGGTTCGGTATAGGGTCCTATTCTTATTGTTTTGTTTTTACTAACAGTAACCTCAATCGTACATTGGCAAAAACCGCAAGGTGACCTAGACACTTTACCTAAATGAGCAGAAAAATGGCATATGAAGTTCAACATAGAGAAATGCAAAGTATTACACATTGGTAGTAACATCGCTAAAAAAGATTACTCAATGAACAACATTCAACTATCAAACACGAATAAAGAAAATGATCTGGGAGTTATAATATCAAGTAACCTGAAGCTGAATAAACAGTGTACAGAGGTAATAAAAACTGCTAATAAATTGGTGGGTTTCGTTGGCAAAATATTTAAATTCAAATAAGACAAAAAATCATACTGACTCTATTCAACTCATTGGTGCGTCCCCATCTCAAATACTGCATGCAATTACGGTCACCGTACTACAGTAAGGACATAGATAAACTTGAAAAGGTGCAACGCAGAGTAACTAAAATTATAGGCAAGCGTTTTCATTATCAGGGGGCGAATAATTTATTCTTCAACCGTGTTGTGAATATTTGGAACAGGCTACCCTCGGAGCTTAGCAAAACACCCCCTAGACCCCCCTTTAAGATAAATTTGTTAATTTTTTGGTAGAAAAATGTGCCAGCCGAAGGCCGGTTCCTCCTAAAATTGCAGGATCGCTATCGCTCGCCAGGAAATTGTTTACACCTAAATGACACAAAAGGTCTTAAAATTGACAACGAAATGGAGCGAAAGGTGTTAAAATCGCCAAACTAATGGACCGAACGTCTTATAATCTCAAAACTAGTGGGGCTAAATATTAGGGAGAAGGGGGTCCAGAAAAACGGTCTGCCTCCCCTTAACCTGTCCGACAACCACGGGAGCGATGGATGAGAGTTGGTATATGACCTTGGTGCATCCTGTCTATACTACCCCCTTCCCTTACACC
Source organism: Paralithodes platypus (assembly GCA_032716605.1). NCBI lineage: Eukaryota > Metazoa > Arthropoda > Malacostraca > Decapoda > Lithodidae > Paralithodes > Paralithodes platypus. The sequence continues at coordinate 2,377,613 of CM064535.1, forward strand.
TACCCCTACCCCTGTCTCCTTCCCCTTCCCTTACACCTACCCCTACACCTCTATCTTCCCCTTCCCTTCTCCTGCCCCTTCCCTTCTCCTGCCCCTTACCTTACACCTACCCCTACCCCTTCCCCTACACCTGTCTCCTTCCCCTTCACCTCTATCTTCCCCTTCCCTCCTCATTCTTCTCCTTTCACCTCCTCCCCTTCCCCTACACTTGTCTCCTGCCCCTTCCCTCCTCCTTCTTCCCCTTTCACCTCCTCCCCTTCCCCTACACCTGTCTCCTGCCCCTTCCCTCCTCCTTCTTCCCCTTTCACCTCCTCCCCTTCCCCTACACCGGTCTCCTGCCTCTTCCCTCCTCCTTCTTCCCCCTTCACCTCCACCTTCCCCTTCCCTTCTGCTGCCCCTTCCCCTACCACTACCCCTTCCCCTTTCCCTCCCTCTTCCCCTTCCTCTCCTCTTCCTGTCTCTCAGATCGTGCACAGCGAGTTAAAATAAATGGTAAAGAATCCAATTGGTGCCAAGTAAACCGTGGAGTTCCCCAGGGTTCGGTATAGGGTCCTATTCTTATTTTGTTTTCTTTCTAACAGTAACCTCAACCGTACATTGGCAAAAACTGCAAGGTGACCTAGACACTTTACCTAAATGAGCAGAAAAATGGCATATGAAGTTCAACATAGAGAAATGCAAAGTATTACACATTGGTAGTAACAACGCTAAAAAAGATTACTCAATGAACAACATTCAACTATCAAACACGAATAAAGAAAAGGATCTGGGAGTTATAATATCAAGTAACCTGAAGCTGAATAAACAGTGTACAGAGGTAATAAAAACTGTTAATAAATTGGTGGGTTTCGTTGGCAAAATATTTAAATTCAAATAAGGCAAAAAATCATACTTACTCTATTCAACTCATTGGTGCGTCCCCATCTCGAATACTGCATGCAATTACGGTCACCGTACTACAGTAAGGACATAGATAAACTTGAAAAGGTGCAACGCAGAGTAACTAAAATTATAGGCAAGCGTTTTCATTCTCATGGGGCGAATCATTTATTCTTCAACCGTGTTGTGAATATTTGGAACAGGCTACCCTCGAACATTGTAAACTGTAATAATGTCCAAACATTCAAGAACCGTCTGGATAAACACTTAGCAAATAACCCCAAATTAACACAGTTCCTTTTAGTATAATGGGCAATGAAGTGATAACGCATACTGCAATGTATATTGATATTCATACACCTGTTCCCTTTCAAAATTGCCGTAATAGAGCTTAGATTAAAAATCAACTTTATTTTCTCCCTATCCTATCCGAAATTCCGTGTAATTTGTCCATACTACACTGAATTTTTCCAACTGTTTCCATGCCAGCATTAGCTGGAGGGGGTGGTGGGTGGGGAGGAACCTTCTTGTTGGTTATCCTTTTCACTACCTCGTAGTCAATAGATTAGTAGTTTTAGATATCCCAACTGTCCCGTAAGGACCAATAGGTCTGTTGCAGTTTGTTCTCCTTTGTATTCCCCTTCCCCCTTTCCCTTTCCTTCCCCCTTCCCCTTCCCCTTCCCCTTTCCCCTCCCCCTCCTCCTTCCCCTTAACTTCCCCCTTCCCCTTCCCATCTACTTTCCCCTTCCCCTTTACTTCCCCCTTCCCCTTTACTTCCCCCTTCCCCTTCCCATCTACTTTCCCCTTCCCCTTTACTTCCCCCTTCCCCTTCCCATCTACCTTCCCCCTCCCCTTTTCTTCCCCCTTCCCCTTCCCATCTACTTTCCCCTTCCCCTTTACTTCCCCCTTCCTAATCCTCTCCCCTTTCCTTCCCCTTCCCCTCCCCCTTCTCCTTCCCCTTCTCCCATAACTTCCCCCTTCCCTTTCCTTTCCCCCCTTTCCCTACCCTCCCCCTTCCCTCCCCCTTCAAAGATACTCAACATGGTTTCCGTAACAAACATTCCTGCTTGACAATCCTTTCAGACTTCTTTTACGATGTCCTCAACCTACAGTATATTAGAGAGTAAAGTTATAGATATTATATACCTTGATTTTCAAAAGACCTTTAGCAAAGTACCCCACAAACGTTTTTTGATAACATTAAAAGCGCATGGAATAGAAGGGGGAGTGTTGAGATGGATGGAAAATTGGCTCTGTGAAAGCAAGCAACGGGTAGTCATAAACAATTTAAAGCATCGAAATAGACCAATGTAACTAGCGGGGTGCCCCAGGGATTGGTTCTAGGGCTAGTTCTCTTCCAAGTATATATAAATTACATAGATGACGGCCTCACCTGTACAATCTTTAAGTTTGTAGACGATACAAAATAGAAGTTTATTTCCTTTAAGGCAGTGCAGATTAAGAGGTGACCTAATTCAAGTCTTCAAAATCATGAAAGGCATTGACAATATGAACTGTAATAAGTACTTTACGATCATCGACAAATCAAACTACACGCAGGGAAATGGTTGCAACATTATTGGCAAATCACTTAACTCGCACAAGTCTAAGAATGTCTTCTTCAATCGAGATGTGAACTTGTGGAATGGGCTTCCTGGAGATGTTATAGACTGCAGCACCGTTGATTCTTTTAAGCATGGCCTAAACAAGCACCTCGCCTTAAACCCGCGAGTGATTGCATTTGTAAATGAATGACTCTTTTCAGATACATCGAGGATCACTTGTAACTGTGTTATGCAATTAACCCAAATTGTTCCCTATTACTATCTCCTAACCCTGCCAAGAACATTGGTTTTAAGGCAGTGCTTCCCTTTCTAATTGTCCCTTACCCACTCTGAACCACTGTTGGACACTTTGAACATCAGTGATTTAGAGGGCAAGCAACCTCGAGGGGTCGCTATATCTGTTGTTGTTTGACTTCCTTTGTACTCCTTTGTACTTACCCTTCTCCTTCCCCTCCTGCTCCTCTTCCCCTTCCCCTCCTCCTCCCCCTTCCCCTGCCATCCCTTCTCCTCCCCTTCCCCTTCTCCTCCTCTTCCTCTTGTCATCTCACCGCCACAGGAACCCCCCAGTCTTTCTGAAGGCAAGCCACGTTCCACGGAGGGGCCGGGAGTATATAAGCCGGGTCCTTTGCTGTTAAGAACTCACAGCCTCTCCAGCTCTCACACAGCCAACATGAAGACAGTGAGTCCTACAAACCTTTCTTGGAAATATATATTATTTTGTTCGTTATGTCTACATGAGTGAGGGAGACAAAAGGCAGAACTGCCTGTGACGAGTGCCTCCCCCAGAGTAGAACAAAGTGACAGGGCCAAATTCAAGGGAGTTTCGAGCCAAAATGTCTGGACACACCAAGTTTGAAGCAATTTAATTCATAGGATGAGGGAAATACTGACACTGATAGAGAGTTCCATTACATTTTTTTTTATCAAATTATAGATTTTGTCTCAAACATATATCACCATCTTTGGAAATAAATACTATATAGTATATACATTATATTTGTTATCAATGTATAGATTTTGATAGTAGCTGTCCCAACATATCACCATCATTGGAAATAAATACTATACATCCGCTCACGCACAGCCAACACGAAGACAGTGAATCCTACAAGCTTTTCTTTGGAAATGTACATTATACATCAATACATAACAATTATCCTGCTAGATAAGACAGAGAATTGGGCGAGGGATTGCGACAGTGGTCCCGGACCCTAAGAATTGGAACTTTAAATTTTGTTTCTGTTCGGACTCTGTCTCGAGTCGGCCACCCCCAGCAATGAGGTATGTGCCTGATTATATACATACATACACACGTACATACATAAATACATGCATCAATATTTTATTCTCATATTATAGATTTTGATGGTAGCTCTCATACATATCACCATCTTTGGAAATATATGCCATACATCAATATTGGTTATCAATTGTTAGATGTTGATGGTAGTTGTAAAGTAAAAAGTCAATATTGCTGCTTAAAAATAGAAATTTTTTTATCATTGTCAATAGACATCGCAAAAACAAGCAATTGAGTACCAGCGACGTGTGTTATATTTTATTGTAACTGTATTTAGACGACATTATGCCACTTAAGAATGGTCTGTGTTAGTTAAAAGGGTTGATAGAGATAGTTTGAAACCTTATAATGGCTAGAGATCCTTCTGAAACTGAATAAAATCGATTAGTAGTAGCCAGAATAAAGCATAGAGGATGTCGACGGTAAAGACTGGGTAAATATAACTGAACACGAAAATACAGGATATTACGAAAGGCATTGTGTTTGATACTGTATGGATGGTGTAATGGTTAGAGTGTTTATAAGATCTGCATGTGGTAACCCAGGTTCGAATCCCGGTAGGATCACATGCTTGCATTGATTTCATTGGGAGGTGTTTGGTGTTGGGAGTGAAATAAGTATGTTACATTATTGCTGTGAATTTTAGAGAGCGTTCTAGGTCAAGAGATGCAAATAATTGTCAAAACCAATGACAAACTAACCTTAACCCGTCCAGTACCAGGAACGTCCTTCTCGTCATATTCTGGCAACTATTAGACGATTGTATTCAGCTTAGGAAATACCTCTAGCCAACAATAAAGGCTTCAAGCTGTCTCGACCAACACTTTAATGCCTACCACAGATCCTTCCTAAGCTACATAATATCGTCTAAGTACAGCTAGAACAAAAATATAACACACGTCGCTGGTACTCAACTGTACCGGTGACGTGTTTTTAATGTTAGTCTTGTAATATTTAGACGATTGTGTGGTGTTTAAGAAGGATATGTGGGTTAAGTGAGATAGTTCGAAGCCTGTTATTTAAGAGCTGGAGGCTCTTTTCAAACTGAATAAAATCGCGTACCCGTAGCCAGAATGAAGTTAAGGTGGGTGACTTGCCTTTTTTCTCTCCTTTTCTTTCTTTTTTTGGCCTGTACCCATTCGGCCTCATTCAACCTACTGGTTTAAGACATTTACCCCCATTCAAGTGTCAATATTTTCCTGGTGAGCGGTGGTCTAGAGGGTGTAATTTTAAGCCTGATGGATGTCTAGGGAACAAACTACAAACCTCCCTCTAAGATACTTAGTTATATTACCTCTGGTGAAGCAGTGTGATGTACAGCTGTGTAATAGTACAGTAGCTGTTCAGGCATTATCTTCAAGTGTTCTTTTCTAGCTTAGTTCAAATAGCACTGCAGAGGTTATCAACCCTTCTGGATTATAAAGGCAGCACACTGTAGGTCAAGAAAATCTTCAGGACTGAAGCCCCTTTCCGAGAACTCCAGTCCCTTGTAGCCATTAGCTTGAATTGCTCTTTAATAGCTTGCAACATGATGAAAATTACTAGATTCACATTTCATTTAACTTTCTTTATAGCGTAATGGTTAGTACGCTGAATTTTAGTGTGAGTATCCTAGGTTGGAATCCTTGGAGTACCGTATGTATTCATTAGTTTCATTGATTTCATTAATTAGGTTGATTTATAAGTTAATTGGTGGGTTGGTGATACTATGAATTTAACAACCAGTAGACTACAAGTATATAACAAAGCTTTTTCTCACCTATTTGCTAGATCATCTTTGCCTGTCTGGTAGCCGTGCCCCCCACTCACCCCCAGAACCTTACAGCTTAATAATCCTGAAGTGTTGATAGCCTCTGAAATCCTATTTTAACTAACTAAATCCTCTTTGCCAGATCATCTTTGCCTGTTTGGTAGCCGTGGCGCTCGCTCGCCCCCAGCAGGACCCTAACTTCATCGGAATCATCAGGGACGAGCGAGTGGACAACGGAGACGGAACCTTCAACTACGAGTTCGAGACCGAGAACGGAATTTACCAGAATGTGGTTGGTCGCCCCGCTGCTGCCGGTGGTCAAGAGATGGAGGGCTCCTTTAGGTGGGTGTGTTAACACAAGCAATAATGTACACCCCGATGCCATTGTCTCTAGCCCACTCATAAATATTCCTGGACTTCACCTATTTCTAATTATGGAAGTATATCTCTGGAAACGAACATATGCATAAAATATTCCATACATCAACTACAAAACGATGTATGCTATTTATTGAAAAACAAGTTCTATTCAATAATAAATCCAGATAGTTATAAATGCATAGGGAAATGCATAGAGGGTCCCCACATTCTTATGAGTGGGGTAGAGACTATGGCATCCGAGTGTACATTTAGGTTAGGAAGTACCACTCCGCTTCAAAAGTTTAAGAAGTTGCACATGTGCTGTACATTGTCACCAAAATAGGGGTAAGGAATAATAGTTGATTTATCTATGTTAAGATAATTGCCAAGGAAAACGACTCAGTACCATTATATGACATAGACAAAAACGTATATATGTATGTATGTACTGTATACACTCAGGCACATACCCTATAGCTGGGGGTGGCCGACTCGAGACAGAGCCCGAACAAGGACAAGACAACATAAAAAAACAAAATATAAAATCCACACACATCTAGGTCACTCAGGACAATACCCAGAGACCAAGGATCACTAAAGACGCAGCGAAACTCACCACCACAATGCCCACCCACCTCACATCCAGGCATGACCCTTCAAAACTAACTTCCCAAATTGTATCACTATCTTAAAGCTAATCTTGTTTCATCATAAAACAACAAGAACAACAGCATAATACTGAGCATAACCACAACCGTAGAACCTCAAAAACAAAATTATTAATACAAGCATGCACAACAACACAAAAAGATGGCTGGCCAACTATCTAGCAGACAGATGTGCCCATGTAAGATTTGCTGGTCAATCATCAAACATCAGATAATTCACAAACGAGTCGCTCAGGGATCAGTCTTGTCATCAACACTTTTCAATCTATAAATGCATGACCAACCCATACCGGTACCCCACACACCCCAGATACACACAGCCTCTTACACAGATGACATAATACTCATATGCACACATAGAGATTCAAACAGAGCCGTACAACTCCTCCAACCAACTCCTCCAACTTTTTCGTAAACTGGACAGTAGAACACAGTCACATCTCTCGCTTCACCTTACACGTCATCCCTGTAACACATACACACACACCCAAAATCCTTAGTGTAACATACGATACAGGAACGTCATTTAAACAACATAATTATTACAAACATAAAAAAACAAACTCACACCAAGATTAAACGCCCTCAAGTCACATGCCCACACAACATTTGGACATAACAAAGAAACTAACACCACAGTATACAATCAATATATATGTTCAGTGATCGAATATGATAGCCCTGCTTGGGCCTCAAACTGCTCTGAAACACATCACAACACCCTACAGACCATACAGAACAAAGCCCTCAATGTTAACCACTGGCTGCACAGAACATCCACACACACCAAGAAACATCAAAACAACACCTAGAACTCGTTATCATACACAAATACTGTCCTCACTCCCCCCTTGCCAACCCCAAGCCAGCCTCCAGAAGCATATCTATACTCAAATCACCCACCGATCCATCCAGTCACTCAAAGACAACACTCAATTACATGCACGGCACCCTGAAGTCCATCCCTCAGAAACCCTCCTTTCCCGTGAGGTCAGAGTACACCTGGCTAGGCTGCGATGTGGGCACCATCCAGCCCTTCTGAGTTATCAGAAGAGGCTGGATTACTCCGTCTGGGACACTTGTCCAGGTTGTAACACAACACCGCACACTATCAAACACATAATGGAACACTGTATAACATACAACCACACAACACAGACTCCTTGAGAACATTGTGGGAAAACTAGGTCACGGCCGTAGCCTTCCTTAGGAGCTCGGGGCTTTTCGACCAGGCAGCCTAGGGAACACCTACTACTACTACGACTACTACTACTACTACTACAGCATAATACTGAATGTAATCATATTTCTATCTGTTTGTCCAGGTTCCCCCTCGATGACGGAACCATCGCTGAGGTAACCTTCATTGCTAATGACCTGGGCTACCAACCTTCCTCTGACCTGATCCCCACCCCCCACCCCTTGCCCGCCCACGTTCGTGAGACCCTCGCGCTTATTGATGAACTCGTCCGCCAGGGAGCCACTTGGGACGACCAGGGAAGGAGAGTCAACCGCAAGAAGTAAACTAACTCTCTAACTATACATCAACATCCACGAATGGCCTTCAAACACAAACATACTTCCAAAAAACATTAGGATATCCCGTACACACACCAGTTGGAAGTAACCAATTCCTCTAACAAACCTCAACACTCACGAATGGCCATCACACACATTCACTTAACACTAACATAAACTTCGAACAAACATCAACACACACACACATCAGTAGACAATAATTTATGTTTTAAAAACATCACTACCAATCACCACGACCCACTGAAAGCCATAGTCTAATAGTATACAGGGGGCTACAATCAGTTGGCATAAAACAAACTAATGACACTCTCAAACACAGGCTAAGGAGAGAGGGGGCTGACTTTGTTATCCTCCTATCTTACAGCTCAGAACATATTTTTTAACATCGTTCTTGACACCAATAACAACCCAAATTAAATTAATGATAGCATGTGATTCTCCCAGGATTCGAACCCAGGGTATCACACACAAAACTTACACACTCTAACCATTACATCACCATGTTGACATGGCATTACCGTGACGGATTCCTATCTTTAACCCTTTCAAGATCTGATGATGCATTTTTTTCTATTTGCTGGCTTTTATCAGAAGTGTTTTTCAGATTAGGAAGGGTATAATATTATGGAACTCAGAGTGGTAGTTAAGATAGTTTATACCCTTATAATTCCCACAGTTCTTTCCTAAGCTGTATAAAAGCATCTAATGTTAGCCAGAATAAACTGTCAAAAGTGTGTCATAATCCTCAAAGGGTTAACTCTTTCACTCCAGACTCTTAATTAATGTCTGATCTTACACGAGTATCAACACACTTATTCATACATGTATTGTAGATATTTGAAAGCTGCTGTTCGTGAAGTAACACTCTCCACAACAAATGCACAGAAAGCAAACATGCACTTTAATACATAAACTCAATCTTCTCTTCTCTTCTTCTTTTTACAAACTCAGTGATTTCTTAAGCTTTACTCGTCTCTTGTATTGTGAGCGGGACAGTTTCAGACCCGCTGTCTCATGAACACCTACCATCATCCCCCAAGGACACGCCTGCTTGTAAATATATGAAGGTCTGCAGCTTCGGGGTTCCAACCAGCAAGTCAGAGCACTGGATACTATCCAATGCTTCCACGATTACCTTTGTTAATAAACTTCGCAAATGATTCCTTGTTTATATATCTTAAACCTATCTGAGTGTCTCAATCTACTATTTTCATATTATCACCAACCCACCAATTAAGGGGAAGCAGACCGTTCATTTAGCCCAGAAGTCAAAATTCAATTTTGTTTTTCTTTTTCTAAAATGCTTCTTTCAACATAGGAGAATAGCATAGGAGGGCAAAAAAAAACATATTACATCCATAACGCCCCACTACCCCCCATTCAACCCCACCCCACAACCAACCAAATTTTACCCCCTGAGCCCCATTTTTTTTTCTTTTTTCTAAAAGGCTTCTGTAAACAATAGAGACTATCTTATGAGGGCATAAACACCCATATGACATCCCTAGCCTCCCCCCCCCCCCCCCCCTGCCCCCAATATCATGGATTTATATACAAAATCTTGGGAAATAGTCTGTTTCTTCGTAGGATACAAGATTTATACATTAGTATCCCATACAACTAAGTTATCTCTAACATCTTACTAATAGAAAACGTCTCTGGTAGGAGAAACTAAGCTATTTTCCCAAGATTTATGGCACTGAAGGTATGATTTTTATAAGTTCTGCGATTTCCAGAGATCATATATTGGCAACTCCAAAGTGTAACTACACTTTTGTATAATGATTGGTCTGCTTCGTTCCCCTTCTACACACTATATATAGTACTATATAGCAACGGTATTATGATTAGATAATTGCCGCATCTCCCGATATTTTCCAAGATTCAACATTTTTCATGTCGAATTTTAGAAAAAAAATGCGGGAAATTTGAACAATTTTCAATGACTTGATTGATTTTTCATATAGTGTGATGAAATTCGCGCTCGCGCGCGCGCACGCACATAGAGAGCTGATTTTTTTCAGCGAGTCTTAGTATTTCCATTGGTATTAAGATGGTATAATGCCAGAAACAATATCTCTTATACAGGGTGAATTGGGGGTGAAAGGTTCAGCCTCTTACAAATAAACCTAATTAACCTAGCAGCTGCAACAATAATACTGGCGGGCAGCGACGCTCTTCTCGAAAGAATAGATGTCAAACAATACATACCAAAAGACTCCAAATGACAAAAACAAGAAGCGTTACTGTCAGGGTTTATGAGGTGAGCTTCCAATGACATTTACTGCCCACCATGGTGATGGGCTGGTCTATCAGAGTGAGAACTGAGCAATCTCTGCCATACCCATAGCTTACTCTGACTGTTCCTTTTACTTATATATTTTCTAGATCTCAAGTGACGGCGTCTCTTCCGTGGATTCCCAATCTACCAAGATTGGAAGCCAAAGCGTCACATTTTTCCTTTGCCCCTCAACTTTCTCTTCAAAATTGCTGAGGGGCACAGGGCCCTGGGTGGGGCTTTGGTTTCCCGGGCGTTTCCGCTCCCTCCTCAGCTCCCCGCCATGGAGTGGCTTCGGTCACTCCAGGCTTTATTGTGGTCGGCTGGGAGGGTTCTGTGGGGGCGCTCTGTTATGGCCTTGGCCTTGCTCGGGGCCTTGGGGCTGTTCGGCCAGGCAGCTTGGGGAACAACAACAACAACAACACTGCCCACCATCTTGCCTCCACCCTGCTCCTCCCATTTCCTCCCTCCACCAGACCAATACGCGGCTGTTCGTTGCCGATTTTGTGCCATATTTTCAACTACAGATCACCATAACACCTTAATCATGCATATTTTTGGTATTCATATATATATATATATATATGTATATATATATATATATATATATATATATATATAGTTGGATGCGGAATTTAATTTCCTACACAATGGTGTGGTTTTCGTTGCATTTTGGAAGAGTCACCAAATCGGCCTAGGTCTAGCACAGGGCAATGATGGGTCTAGTAGCCCTCAGGTTAATTAAATAAATTAAATTAATGAATACGCGTGGTACTCCATTAAAAGATTATGTTTCCTATGTAAGCAAAATAAAATATAAATATTTTGCATAATATATAAAGTAAAAATGTATCTGATGTACCGGAAACAAAGATAATACAATAAATATGTTTAAGAAAAAAAAAATAGTACAAGAAGTTTATGAAATATTTGGTATTTCTCAATGTAGGTCAAGGAAGGACACACATAAATATCTGTGAAATGCAAAGGGCATAATGTGTATGTTTGTTCTGGCAATAGATACATAGATACTCATCGACACCAATGTAGATTTTTCCCGGAACGTTAACTAGTAAAATTGTGGATGGATACTTGCCGAAACTAGCACCCGTGTGACACTCCCTGCATACCCCCCTGTATTCTTTACCTTGCCCCCCCCCTTACCCCTACAGAGGAAAGTGATAGCCAAGGTTGTTTCTTACCAACACAAATTATCTTGGCCAAGCTCGGTGTAACCTTGGGGGACTTTTTATCACCCATACTGGTTAAACCTTTTCTGTACCAGCGACCTCTGTTTAATATATATATATATATATATATATATATATATATATATATATATATATATATATATATATATATATATATATATATATATATATATATATATATATATATATATAAATATATATATATATATATATATATATATATATATATATATATATATATATATGTGTGTGTGTGTGTGTGTGTGTGTGTGTGTGTATGTGTGAGTGTGTGCACTTAAATAAATTATTGTAATTATATAATGGTAATAAAGATGTCTCCGCAGTAATATTGCCTTTTGCATGTACGGTTATTTAATTCAAACCACAATTCCGCTAGCATGGGAAGAATGCTGGGTGTTCTACAATCTATACAAGGATAGGAAGGTGTACCACCATCAATATGCTTAATTATATTATTGGAATGTTTGGGATCTGTGTGTGGTAGCTCGGGTTCGAATCCCGGTAGGAGCATACGTTTTCATTGATTTCATCGGGATTTGATTTTGCCCCGAGGGGCGAGTTTATTGAGCAGCGCCCCCCAAGGTGTTAGGTGTTGGGAGCGAAATTAATAAGTTAGATTATCAATAGGTTCAAGAATATTTTGTAGCAAGGTCGGTCCTAAGTGATCTGTGCCCCATAAAATATTATTTCCTCTATCTTAAGCATTAGGCTATTCATGGTGCAGTTGGGTCCAGTACATGGCTAGATTAATATCCAGTATTCGATAAACGGATATCAATCGTGGTAATGTGCTGTACTTGTAACTGTCTTGATGGTGTGATGGTTAGTGTGTTTAAGATCTGCATGTGGTAACCCAGGTTTGAATCCCAGAAGGATCAAATGCTTTCATTAAATTCATTGGGAGGTGTTTGGTGTTGGGAGTTAAATTAATAAGTTATAATACCTATGTCAAACCTCTATTGATATCGTTCATTATTCACTGCGTAATTAATAAGTTATAATACCTATGTCAAACCTCTATTGATATCGTTCATTATTCACTGCGTAATTAATAAGTTATAATACCTATGTCAAACCTCTATTGATATCGTTCATTATTCACTGCGTAATTAATAAGTTATAATACCTATGTCAAACCTCTATTGATATCGTTCATTATTCACTGCGTAATTAATAAGTTATAATACCTATGTCAAACCTCTATTGATATCGTTCATTATTCACTGCGTAATTAATAAGTTATAATACCTATGTCAAACCTCTATTGATATCGTTCATTATTCACTGCGTAATTCAAACACAACCTAGCCTGTTTGCCTATCCCATCAGTTGCCAGTTTTTTTACTGCATATTAACCCTTTCAAGCTCCAATACGCATTTCTGTTCTGTTTTCTGGCTACTATTAGACGATTTTATTCAGATTAGTAACATTATATGAACGTCAAGGGGTTGGTTGAGATAGTGTTTACCCTTTTAGTACCCACAGATCCTTCCTAAGCTGCATAAAATCGTCTAATGATAGCCAAAATAAACTGCTAAAACGCGTCAGAGCTTCAAGGGGTTAATATATCACTTGGTTACATACTTACTTCTAGCATATATTATTATCTATTCTTGTTCATGTTTGTAACAGATATGATATATAGATAGATAGACATAGATAGCTAGGTAGATAGATAGACAGCCGGACAGACAGGTAGATATATATCGACAGACAGACAGACAGACAGGCAGACAGACAGATAGATAGATATTGACAGACAGACAAAGACAGACATATAGATAGATAGATTGACATAGATAGCTAGGTAGATAGACAGACAGACAGACAAATAGACAGACAAATATACAGACAGGCAAATAGACAGACAGACAAATAGATAGACAGATAGATAGATAGATAGATAGATAATTAGACAGATAGATAGATAGATAGACAGACAGACAGATAGACAGATAAATAGAAAGATAGATAAATAGATAGACAGATAGATACATAGATAGATAGATAGATAGATAGATAGATAGATATATTGATATTTGACATTTGATATTTGACATTTTTCTACCGAAAAAAATACAAATGTATCTTGAAATGGGGTCTAGGAAGTGTAGTATTAAGCTTGATGGAGGTCTAGCGAAGCAACTAAAAAAAATAATGAATAGATAAATTAACCCCGTCGCGCACATATGACGCAGAGGTTGCCAGATTAGTAATAAGAAATAGAGTTCTCTCACTCTTATAATTACCTCTCCAAAATTAGTGTTCTGCCCACAGCTAACTCAAAGACAACTGCAGAGGTTGAAGTAACTAAACTAATGGTTTCTAAATACCCCTGATGGTAACAAAGGTTTTAAAGTATCCCCAATAGGGTCAAAATCGCGTCATATGTCGGAGAAGGTTAATAAACCAAAAATGTAACCACTACCCCCTCAACCCCTGCTTTACCGGCGACATCTCTCTAATTTTATGCTAGCTACAAATAGACGATGTTATGAAGCTTGGGAAGGATGTATGGTAGCTGAAAGAATGAATTGAGATAACCTGTAACCTTTTAATTGAGATAGTCTGTAACCTTTTAGTGGGTAGACGTCCTTCCTAAACTGAATAAGATCATCTAATGGTTGCCAGAATGTAATGAAAAGGACGTCACCGGTACAGAGAGGGTTGAAACACGTATTAACCCCTTCAGTACCACGGACCTCATTTTTATATGATCCTGGCAACTATTAGATGACTATATTCAGCTTAGGAAGGCCCTCGAGCAATAATAAGGCTTCGAACTATCTCATCTAAGCCTATATTCAGCTTAGGAAGGCCCTCGAGCAATAATAAGGCTTCGAACTATCTCATCTAACCCTTTCAACTACCACAGATCCTTCCTAAGCTGCACACTGTACTCTAAATATAGCTAAAATCAAATATAACACGTCACTGGTACTAAAAGTTAAGGGGAGGCAGACCGTTTTTTGGGTCTATTAATTTATGTATTCATATTTTTGTTTAGTTTTCTCCCTAGACCTCCATCAAGCTTAGAAAAACACCCCCTAGACAGATAAATGTGTACATTTTTCGGTAGAAAATTGTCCCGGCCGAAGGTCGGTTCCTCTTAAAATTGCAGGCTCGCTATCGCTCACCAGGAAAAAATCGACACCTAAATAGCACGAAAAGGTCTTAAAATTGACAACGAAATGGGAAGAAAGGTGTTCAAATCGCCAAACTAATGGACCGAACGTCTTATAATCTCAAAGCTAGTGGGGCTAAACATGAGGGAGAAGGGGGATCAGAAAAACGGTCCGCCTCCCCTTAACACGAAAGAAGCAAAATTCAAGGAAAGAAAAATAAGATAAAATTTAAAAAAAAAACACAAAGATAAAAGAAATGAAACAAAAATAAAATAAAATCTATATATCTATTGCCTGACGCCGTGACGACCCCCCCCCCCCCCCCATGCCTCTCTGTCCCCAGTCAGTCGACGCCCCTCCTCCCAACCAGCACTGCCTTCATCCATATATTTCCTCACTTCATCCTTCCACCTCTCTTTCAGTCTACCTCTCCCTCTCTGTCCTTCCACCTCGCTCTCGTACACCTTCTTAGTAATTCTTTCGCTTCCCATACGTTCTATATGGCCTAACCATCTCAAGGTGTTCCTTTTCACACTTTCCAGCACACCTACCTCCACACTACACCTCCTTCTTACTTCCTCATTCGTCTGTCTATCCCTCCATGTAACTCCGCACGCACTTCTCAAGTAACTCATTTCCACCCCTCTTTTCTCAAACGTCCATGCTTCGCTTCCGTAAGTCAGTGTCGGGATTACCACACTGCCATGCATTGACTTCTTCAATTCCATACTATAAAATAAAATGGAAGAAACAAAAATAAGATGAAATGAAAGACACAAATATATGATCAAATGAAAGAGACAAAAATAGGATAAAATGAAAGAATCAAAAATATGATTATATGAAAGAAACAAAAATAAAACAAAATGAAAGAATAAAATATAAGATAAAATGAAAGAAACAAAAATAAGATCGAATGAAAGAAACAAAACAGAGACAAAATGAAAGAAATAAAAATATAAAGAAGATAAAATGAAAGAAAAACAAAGTAAAATGAAAGAAGCCAAAATAAAGATACTATCGGCGACCGCTAGAGAAAGTGATTCTCTGGGTCGTTGACACCCACCTTCACATTAACTTCTGCTGTACCGGCGACGTCTATTTCATTTCACTCTAGCTATATCTAGACGATTTGATAATGAAAAGGATAGTCTGAAATATCGTGTTTTTTTTCTTGCTCTCCCTCTCTCTTTGGCTTGTATCCATTCGGCCCCATACAGCCTACTATTTTAAGACATTTACCCCCATCCAGGTGTCAATATTTTCCTGGCGAGTGGTAGCGAGCCAGCGTATATATATATATATATATTTGTTTTGACAGCAAGCTAAATTTGTAAATTTTTCGATAGAAAAATTTCTCCGGCGAAGCCGGATTTCTCCGTACAATGCTGGCTCACTTTCGATCGCCAGGAAGAAATCAACACCTGGATGGGGATAAACGTCTTAAAACAGTTGGCTGAATGGGACCGAATGGATACAAGCCAGGGAAAGAGAGAAAAGGAGAGAAAAAAAAAAAAAAAAAAAAAACGGTGACCCGCCTAACAGGTAGAAGTATGTGTGTGAGAGCTGTGCTAGATGGGAGGAGGGGCGTCCACGGACTGGGGACAGAGGTGCATGGGGTCGATTCGTTCGTGGATCACGGCATCCGGCAATAGATAGATAGATAGACGTCCTTCCTAAGCTGAGTAACTGTGACCCGACTCGTCTGACCACCTGTACGGTGCGCGGTGTCTGTAGGTCAGGTGGGGCTGCTGGCATGTTAACGGGACAGGCCACATCTTCTCTCTCTCTCTCTCTCTCTCTCTCTCTCTCTCTCTCTCTCTCTCTCTCTCTCTCTCTCTCTCTCTCTCTCTCTCTCTCTCTCTCTCTCTCTCTCTCTCTCTCTATCTATCTATCTATCTATCTATCTATCTGTCTGTCTTCACACTGTATATTCTTGTACCGGTTCGTTCCTTTTAGTTCTTTCAAACCCAAGTAGTTTAATTTCACTCCCAACACCAAACACCTCCCAATGATTGTATTGAAAGCATGTGATCTTCCCGGGGTTCGAGCCAGGGATACCACATAATGATCTTAAACACTCTAACCATTACGCCATCAAGACAGTTATAAAGGTTAAGGGGTGAACACCATTTCTTTGGTCTATTGATTAATTCATTCATAGCCTATATTGTTTTAGTTTCCTCCCTAGACCTCCATCAAGCTTAGAAAAACACACCCTAGACCCCCCTTCAAGATAAATTTGTACACTTTTCGGTAGACAAATTTCCCGGCCGAAGGCCGGTTCCTCTTAAAATTGCAGGCTCGCTTTCGCTCGCCAGGAAAAATCGACACCTAAATGGCACGAAAGGTCTTAAAATTAACAACGAAATGGGGCGACAGGTGTTAAATCGCCAAACTATTGGGCCGAACGTTTTATAATCTCACAACTAGTGGAGCTAAACATTAGGGAGAAGGGGGTCCAGAAAAAGGGTGATCCTCCCCTTAAGTACATATATCCATGTATCAACTACTGGATATCCATCTCATCATGTACGGGAACCCAAGTCTCATACCTCTCCTTTCCACTTTCCCCTTCACCTTGTGTTTATTGTTTAATGGTTCAATAAATGGTTCACTTTTTGGTAGATTTTTTCATTTTTTTTTTTTAGTTTCCTCCCTAGACCTCCATCAAACTTGAAAAAAAACAGCCATGAGATCCCCCTTCTAGATTAATGTATACATTTTTCGGTAGAAAAATGTCCCTGTCGAAGGCTGGTTACTCTTAAAAATACAGGCTCGCTATCGTTCGCCAGGAAAAAATCGACACCTAAATGGAACGAAAGGTCTTAATATTGACAACGAAATGGGGCGAAAGGTGTTAAAATCGCCAAACTCATGGGCCGAACGTCTAATAATCTCAAAACTATTGGGGGTAAGCATGAGGAAGAAGGGTGACCAGAAAAACAGCCCATGTCCCCTTAACCAGCTAACAACTCACTTTCATCCAGCCCCTCTCTCTCTCTCTCTGTCTCTCACTCACACTCTCTCTCTCATACACACTCGCTCCCTCTCTCTCATTCTCACACACTCTCTGTCTCTCTCACACACACACTCTCTCTCATCTTCACCTCTATTATCTCTTTCTCTCTCTTCAACTTTGCTATCCTTTCCTTCCACTTTCTCTTAGGGTTGCTATCTCTATTAGGATTAAGTCCTGGCCACCTCGCAGGGATCGTAAGATCTGTGTGGCCAGTGTAGCTATGTAAATCACACACACACACACACACACTTTTTCACTCTCTCTCTCTCATCTTCACTTCTATTATCTCTATCTCTCTCTCTCACTCACACACAATCTCTCTCTTTCTTTCACTCATACACACTCTCCCTCTCGCTCTCACTCTCACTCTTTCTCTCTCTCACTCACACACTCAAAATTATTGGTATATCTTTAACTCGCAGGAGTCTAAGAATTTCTTCTTTAATCGAGTTGTGTGCAATGGGCTTCCTCGAGATGATAGAGACTGCAGCACCGTTGATTCTTTTAAACATCGCCTAGACAAGCACCTCTCCTTAAAATGAGGCAGACCTTTTTTCTGGACCCCCTTCTCCCTAATGTTTAACCTCACTAGTTTTGAGATTATAATAGTTTGGCGATGTTAACACCTTTCGCCCCATTTCGTTGTCAATTTTAACACCTTTCGTGCCATTTTGGTGACTATTTTTCACGGCGAGCGATAGCGTGCTTGCAATTTTAAAAGGAACTGGCCTTCGGCCGGGACATTTTGTTACCGAAAAATGTACAAATTTATCTTGAAGGGTGTGTTTTTCTAATCTTGATGGAGGTCAATGGAGGGGAGGGGGACTAAAACAATATATGAATAAATCAATTAATAGACCAAACAAACAGCCAGTCTCCCCATAAACCCGCGACTGATTGCATTTGTAAACTAATGACCTTTTTCTCAGATACATCGTGCTCTATTATTAACCCAAATTGTTCCCTACTAACATCTCCTAACGCTGCCAAGGACATTGGAAGTGCTTCCCTTTCCAATTGTCCCTTACCCACTCTGACCCACTGCTGGACACTTTGAACAGCAGAGATTTAGAGGGCAAGCAACCTCGAGGGGTAGCTAGATCTGTTGTTGCTTAACTTCCTGTGTACTCCTTTGTACTCTCTAGCTTGGATTGGGCTCATGGATATACACTCACAGTCAAAGGGTTAAGGGGGATGGGTCGGTTTTCTGGTTCCCCTTCTTCCTCATGTTTAGCCCCATTAGTTTTCAGATTTTACATCGTTCGGCCGGTTAAATTTGGCGATTTTAAGAACACAATTCGCCCCATTTCCTTCTCAATATTAAGACTTTTCATGTCATTTAGGTGTCGATTTTTTCCTCGCGAGTGCTAGCGAGCCTGTAATTTTAGATATACAAATGTACAAACTAATCTTGAAGGGGGGTCTAGGGGATGATTTGTTTAGGCTTGATGGAGGTCTAGGGAATAAACTAAAAATCATGTATACATGAAAAAAAACGACCAAAATATAAAACCTTTCCCCTTAAAAACAGAAACACGATATTGGCTGATGTGCATTTGTGTTCTGAGGCGGTGAGGCACTTTTGGTAAGGGGGGATTTTTTTTTGTCTATGGGCGTATGCATTTGCCTATAATTTGTTTGTATTATTATTATTATTATTATTATTAATATTTGGGTGGATGGGACTCGTTAGCCTTGGTCGGCAACTCATCTAGGGGAGACAACCTTATACAAATCCGTGCTAACAAGATACTGTTACGACTGAGGTTTAAATATATCAGGGTTCTTATTCATTGGACTAGTAATGGCATAAATGCTACAACGGAAAGCGCTAGATCCAACCTCTGATGTATATTCCCAGTGAACAAAGAACACAAATACTCTCCAGAGTTCTATATGCAATAATAGGTTATTAAACTCTCAATACATGTGCGTCTACTCTAGGCTTAACGTTATGTGAAAACACCCTATTACTACCTATAACCGAAGGTGCTTGGTTATGGTATGCAAAGTAAGGTGGTAAGAGAAGTTACAGCTTACGTTACCTTAATCAATAAATGTCAGGCACTCCTGCATGAAAGAAAGTGCACTAAAGTCCTTCAACACCAAAAAGGAATCTTCTTTAAATGTTAGATGCTATCAAGATGCTCGAATCGGAAATGGAACCCAAAAAGGCAGGCAGCGGAACAATGCTCGTGCAGGCTATGCACACAAAAAGGCAGGAGATATAATGCAGTCGGAGCCAAGAATATCCTAAACGCCACAACAATAATAATAATCGCCATGACAATGCAGTATTCCTATCAACAAAAAGAGCCTAAGTCGTTTGTGTCTCAATACATCAAACTAGGCTGCGAAATGCTTGTGTAATCATAAACGGGTATGCATAAAAAAGAGTAATTGGTTTAATATACTTAATGTCTACTGTGACTGATAAAGTCTACCTAGAGTCAATGATGCGAGAGACTGGTGCGCATGCCGCATAGCCTAGTGCAAATCTCAAGTCTGTGCATCAAATATTACGTTATAGGGAAGGGTATCTCTCTTGAGAAACCTTAATACCGAAGTATTAAGCGTTCTCCTGGCGTACCTCAAAGACAAACAACGAGCTTAGAACAGTGCAGAATGGTATAGGCAAAAAGCCCTCATTCGTGCATGCTCTACTCTCAATGGCACACAGACTAGAACTTACCCAATCAACTCCAGTTCTCAGGTATGTCGTGCAGCTTTTAACTAAAGCCAGCACCCATCGGAAACAATATCTTATAGTATCAGACTCCTAGTCTAGCATTATCTAATCCAGCAGAACACTAATAATTATAGGAAGCGGTACTGAGCAATATGAATGCCAACCAATGCTTCGTGATCAACTTATCTTAACAACTAACATACATGGGTTATATAAGACCTTAACGCACAATACAACTGGCCAGCATGAAGCTGATTATGCAGAGTTAACCAAAGGGGGTATAATATTAATAAAAGGTGGGGAAAGATATGGAAAATGAGACATAGGCAGAGGAAAAGGTTCTCAGGTGCGGAAGGGGGACAGATATCAAAGGGATAAGAGGGATGCGTTCTAGAAACCAGATCTGAGAGAGAGAGTGGTGAGGGAGCTGTATATATACTAGCACTAGCTCGAGCCTCGTGGGAAAAAAGCGGTAACAAGTCCTCCAGCCAATACTAAAGAAGCCAGCCAAACATGACGTCACAAAGCATGGTAAAAACTCCCTCAACGAATCCCCACGAGGCCAGCCAGCTATGACGTCATCGAGTATAGCAAAACACTACGCGCCTCCTCTCACTCTGTTCTACTCTCTCTCTCTCTCTCTCAATTCTTATCATTACTACTTAATGATAAAACATATACTTTGCAATTAAATATATAAAGCCTTGACATGGGCGAAAACAAAGAGCCTTTCTGGACTGCCCATGACACGAGCTTTCATATGAAATAAAGAACACAATAATACATCAACTGTAGCCACATCCACTGCCCTGGCGATCCTAGCGAGTCCCTGTAGGACAAGCCATGCGGTTCTAACGGAGTGGTTAACGTCACACCCCCGCAAGATTTTTCTCAGAGGCCCAAAGCTCAAAAAAATCTGATGGTTAGAACCCATGCTATACCTCTACTTCCCATCACCCAGCGGAAGTAAAATATCTGGCACAGTTCTTCAACAAAACATTTTACAAAATTATAACCCACCCCACCACAATAGGTTAAATCATATGTAGTTATGCTCCTCAAGAGCGAGCTTCTCTAGCCCAGCATTCTGAGAGGAGTGCAACTCAGAATTACTGCTATAACATACTGAAAAAATTCAACTATCAAAGAAAGAGTTTTTATTTGATTTTTATGTTTTTAATTTGTTTATTTCGGCTGCACTATAGGGGCAAGCCTAGTTTTTTCTTCTATACCAAACGCTCAACTCCTGCTTTACGACCCAATACGCTGGGCTACAACCGCAAGCCAACAAGCACCAAGCGCAAAATACTATTCAAACTAAAGCAGGAGGCTACCCGTGTGTCAATCTACCCAGGATCATATACCCTAGAAAGACAATCTGCAACCACGTTGTCACAACCGACAATATGGCGTATGTCCAGGTTATATACTAGTAACCTTAGCGACCACCTGGTCAGCCTCATATTTCGATTGTGAAACTGGTCCAAGAACTTGAGAGGGTGATGATCTGGGTAAACTACAACGACCGGACCATAGGCTGGAACATAGACCTCGAAATGCCCCAGCGCAAGCACAACCGCCAGCAGCTCCTCCTCGACAACAGAGCAGCTCCCCTGGTCCGAATTGTACTTCTCCGAGCAGAAACTAACAGGATGCTCCAGCCCATCATCGTCCTTTTTCACAAGGACGGCACCAGCCCCCACACCACTAGCATCCGTTGCTAGTTGGAAAGGTAGGCTAAAGTCAGGGGCCCTGAGGATCGGGTGAGTGCACAACAGGTGTTTTACTACTCTAAACGCCTTCTCACACTCAGGCGCCCATTTGACTTTCTTATCCTTCCAGTTATCCTCCACCTGAGCTTGACTGTCCGTTTCTCCTTCTCCACCTTGACTGCTAAACGTCATCATAGGCACAGTGAGAGGCTCAGGGGGGTGCCTCACATACTCCTTCATGAGATTAACGTGACATAACTGATTGCGCTTACGTCTGTCTGGAGCGGCCACCAAGCAATCCAGGTCCGATAGCTTCTCAACCTGAGAGCTAGTCAAATTACGGCCAGCCAACTCCAGACTGCGCAACATCCGTTCTCGACTGTCGGGGACATACTTGAGCATAGAACAAGGTTTATCTGCACCCTCCCATATTTCTTTAACCATATGGAGAGGCCCTCAGACACAGTGTCCAAAGACCAGCTCATTAGGGCTGAATCCCAAACTTTCCCCAGGTGCAGCAAACAAAACATATGGCAGGCCAAGATCCCAACCTTTCCCACTCTCAAAGCAACAATAACGAAGCACAGATTCCAAGGCTGAGTGCCATCGCTCTAACACACCCTGGCTCTCCGGATGATATGCAGATGACACAACCGTAACAATCCCATGCTGCGGCATTGCTCGAACAAAGAGGCTAGAAGTGAAGTTGGATCCTTGGTCTAACTGCGGGTAACCATACCGGGAAAAATACTCTGCAAAGTTTCGGACCACCGTCTTCGCTGACCCTTTTCTCATAGGGTACGCGTCAGGGTACCTTGTTGCTACCTCCATGATGGTCAGGGGATACTTGGAACAATCTCCCGACTGTGAATCACTTGCCTCCTTCAACTTGACAGCACTGGTACCACATTCAAGAACCTGCGGGTCTTCTAATTGCAATTAACATATATCCGAAGGAGCAAGCCTATCTAAGTGTTTGCGAAACAACTCATGCCCCCCTCCTACATTGAATTTAGCCTCCCGTTGCTCTCTCTCTGTGTATCGTTGCTGTCTCTTCGTCTTTTTAAGCCCATCCTCTGCCTTCTTACTAACAGTTAATGGGTCTTCTCCAGATTCGAAAATTGGTCCTAATAATGAGTCCCCGAGAAGGGCCGTTGATACTAAACTCTCAACCGCATCAACTTTCAATACCTCGGTACCTTTCCTCCGCTTGTCTAAAGACTGTTGACCAGAATGTGACTCCCTGGACGCAAGAGATCTGGTGACAACACACTCCATAGGTTGCACCGGACACTTCTCAACCCACTCCTGCTCCTCCCTACTCACGTCGGCCGGCTTCTCGGCAACGACCAAGGGTGGAGCCTCAGAAGTAGGCCCCGCAAAGTCGTTGCCGAGAAGGAGGTCGACGCCCCCAACAGGCAACTTCTCCACAATTCCTACATCCAGGTCACGAGCCACACCATCAACTTCCATCTTCATTCTTACAAGTGGGTATGACCTTGTTGCATTAACTCCCTGAACCACAACCACCTGCGCCGTATTTACAGGTTTACCAGTGAAATTCCTCAACAGTGTTTGCGATGCCCCAGTGTCACGCAAAATTCTCACCTCATGTCTTCTACCCCCCCACTCCACACAACAGAGTCCCCTGTGGTCACTAAAGGCATCACGGACAGGGAATAAGCCTTCCGAATCCTTCTGCACTGGCAGTGTATTTACCTCGGAAGAATTGCCTCTAACAAACTCCGATGTCCTCTTAAACACTCCAATGCCGTGAGCAAAAGACACGGCTGCCGGCGGAGGTCGACTAGGGCACTCATTTGCCTTATGACCCTCCTGGTGGCACTTAAAACACATAAATTTCGGTTTCGGCTTATACTGTGATGTAAAAAGCCCCTGACTTTTCTCATACGGCATGGTGTTAGGTTTGGATTCAGTTTTAGTTTCATTGCTCTTTTGTTTAAATGTGTCATTGCTACGGGGAGGGCGAGGATGACGGTCCCTAGCACTTGCATCGTACTTCTATGAGGACCCGCAACCCCGAATCAACGACAGCCGTCGATCAGCCATTTCTGCTGCTTCGACTAGAGTTCTTGGGTTTTTCTCCGATAAGTTCAAAGTTAGATCACCGCCCGTGCTCTTAAAGAACTGCTCCACCATCATTAACTGCTTAATTCCATCAAATGTTGTTACCTTCTCAGATCGGAGCCAGTTCCCCATAGCATCGGACAAGTCCCGGGCGTGTTCCAAAAAGGTGCTATCTCTTCCCTTGGTTACACCCCGGAACTTCAAACGGTACGTTTCTGGTTGCAGTTCGTAAGCCCTCAGGACAGCCTCCTTGAGATCCTCATACACAATACATGACTCCAAAGGTAACGCATCATAGGCTTTAAGACCCTTGCCTATTAATCTAGAGGACACAAGTGCTGCCCATTTATTCTCTGGCCACTGGTGTTCCTGGCACTTCTTCTCAAAGCGTCCGAAAAATTCTGTTACCCCACTCTCATCAAACACCGGAACCAGTTTCAATAAATGCGAGAGAGATTGATCAGGAGCACGATTACCAGCCCCAAGTCGCTGTCCCGTTGTCTCTACTCGCGACTTCTCTACGTCCCTGTGATGGCTGGGAGTCGAGTGTAGGGGAAGCATGGCCGAAGGGCTCTGAGCACTCAACCCATCTCGCTCACCAGTCACCCTGCCCAGTACACACGTTATCAAGTTATCCCTGGTCATGCTGCTAGTACCCGCATGACCGATAGCTGTGGCCAGGCATTGAAGACCGTACCGATCCATACCCTCCAACCGCTCGGCAGTAACAGGCCATTGCAAAAATATCCTAGCATCCTCCTCACAGTTCACCTGATTAACCATTTCATCATACTGCTGTTCCTCAGTTTCGACATTACGTACTGTGTCTCCATTCTCCTCTGATCCGGTATAAGACATGATGCTCACAAAAATTTCCCACCTCAATATTCAGAAAAGAAGCACCCCAAACTCTTATACCTCAATATACACACAAAAATTCTCGGAAATACTCAAGGGCTATACTATGTTGCAAAAAAAAATTATTCTTCCTGATCCCCGCAAAATATTCCCCAAAACAACAAATGTTCCCTGCTAATAAATGTAGGTTCACCAAATCCTAGGTAAGGTCGCCATTTGTTACGACTGAGGTTTAAATAAATCAGGGTTCTTATTCATTGGACTAGTAATGACATAAATGCTACAACGGAAAGCGCTAGATCCAACCTCTGATGTATATTCCCAGTGAACAAAGAACACAAATACTCTCCAGAGTTCTATATGCAATAATAGGTTATTACACTCTCAATAAATGTGCGTCTACTCTAGGCTTAATGTTATGTGAAAACAGCCTATTACTACCTATAACCGAAGGTGCTTGGTTATGGTATGCAAAGTAAGGTGGTAAGAGAAGTTACAGCTTACGTTACTTTAATCAATAAATGTCAGGCACTCCTGCATGAAAGAAAGTGCACTAAAGTCCTTCAACACTAACAAGGAATCTTCTTTAAATGTTAGATGCTATCAAGATGCTCGAATTGGAAATGGAACCCAAAAAGGCAGGCAGCGGAACAATGCTCGTGCAGGCTATGCACACAAAAAGGCAGGAGATATAATGCAGTCGGAGCCAAGAATATCCTAAACGCCACAACAATAATAATAATCGCCACGACAATGCAGTATTCCTATCAACAAAAAGAGCCTAAGTCGTTTGTGTCTCAATACATCAAACTAGGCTGTGAAATGCTTGTGTAATCATAAACGGGTATGCATAAAAAAAGAGTAATTGGTTAAATATACTTAATGTCTACTGTGACTGATAAAGTCTAGCTAGAGTCAATGATACGAGATACTGGTGCGCATGGCATGCCGCATAGCCTAGTGCAAATCTCAAGTCTGTGCGTCAAATATTACGTTATAGGGAAGGGTAGCTCTCTTGAGAAACCTTAATACCGAAGTATTAAGCGTTCTCCTGGCGTACCTCAATGACAAACAACGAGCTTAGAACAGTGCAGAATGGTATAGGCAAAAAGCCCTCATTCGTGCATGCTCTACTCTCAATGGCACACAGACTAGAACTTACCCAATCAACTCCAGTTCTCAGGTATGTCGTGCAGCTTTTAACTAAAGCCAGCACCCATCGGAAACAATACCTTGTAGTATCAGACTCCTAGTCTAGCATTATCTAATCCAGCAGAACACTAATAATTATAGGAAGCGGTACTGAACAATATGAATGCCAACCAATGCTTCGTGATCAACTTATCTTAACAACTAACATACATGGGTTATATAAGACCTTAACGCACAATACAACTGGCCAGCATGAAGCTGATTATGCAGAGTTAACCAGAGGGGGTATAATATTAACCCTCTCCGACATATGACGCAATTTTGAGCCTATTAGGGATACTTTAAAGCCTTTATTACCATCAGGGTTTTTTACAAACCTTTATTTTAGTTACTTCAACCTCTGCAGTTGTCTTTGAGTTAGATGTGGGCAGAAAACTAATTTTGGAGAGGTAATTATAAGAGTGAGAGAACTCTATTTCTTATTGCTAATCTGGCAACCTCTGCGTCATATATGTCTGAAGGGGTTAATAAAAGGTGGGGAAAGATATGGAAAATGAGAGAGATAGGCAGAGGAAAAGGTTCTCAGGTGCGGAGAGGGAGACAGATATCAAAGGGATAAGAGGGATGCGTTCTAGAAACCAGATCTGAGGGAGAGAGTGGCGAGGGAGCTGTATATATACTAGCACTAGCTCGAGCCGCGTGGGAAAAAAGCAGTAACAAGTCCTCCAGCCAATACTAAAGAAGCCAGCCAAACATGACGTCACAAAGCATGGTAAAAACTCCCTCACGAATCCCCACGAGGCCAGCCAGCTATGACGTCATCGAGTATAGCAAAACACTACGCGCCTCCTCTCACTCTGTTCTACTCTCTCTCTCTCTCTCTCTCTCAATTCCTATCATTACTACTTAATGATAAAACATATACTTTGCAATTAAATATATAAAGCCTTGACATGGGCGAAAACAAAGAGCCTTTCTGGACTGCCCATGACATGAGCTTTCATATGAAATGAAGCACACAATAATACATCAACTGTAGCCACATCCGCTGCCCTGGCGATCCTAGCGAGTCCCTGTAGGACAAGCCATGCGGTTCTAACAGAGTGGTTAACGTCACAATACACAGAGGGCCTCAGGAGTCGGACGGATCCTAAATTGAGTGGTCAATCCTGTAAGTCCTTCACTTAACTGGCTCGGGTTGTCCCTCTCACAGGGAATAGGTCAGCTTGGGGGCATTCTGTGTATGGCCACCCTCGTAAGGGGAGTAAGGCGTCCGGCAATAGATAGATAGAGATAGGTTATTAATATTATTAATATTTGTATTATAATTATTATTATTATAATAATAATAATTATTATTATTATTATTATATGTATTATTATAATTATAATTATTATTTGTATTATTAAAACATTGTATTATTATTTGTAGTTTCCTCCCTAGACCTCCATCAAGCTAAAACAAAAACAAAAATCATAAGATCCGCCTTCTAGATGTATTTGTACATTTTTCTGTAGAAAAATGTACTGGCCGAAGGACAGTTTCTCTTAATTTACAGACTCGCTATCGCTCTCCAGGGTATTATCGACACCTAAATGGCACGAAAGGTATTATTATTGTCAAATAAATGGGGAGTAGTCTTAAAATTCCCAAACTAATGGACCGAACGACTCAGAATCTATCAAACAAATGGGGCGAAACATGAGGGAATAGGGGGACCAGAAAAGCGACCCTTCCCCCCTTAACCCATTTCACTACCGAGGATGTTTGTGGTCATATTTCAACTATATGTAGACGATTTTATGCAGTTTAAGAAGGATCTGTGCTAGCAAAATGGGATGGGTGAAATAGTTCGAAGCAAGTTTGTTGCTGGAGGCCCTTTGGAAACTGAATAAAATGGTCTAATAGTAGCCAGAATACAATGAAAAAAGACGACGTCGGTACAGCAGGGGTTAAAAACACGTAGCTGGTACAGAAGGGGCTGAACTGGACGACCCTCAGCGATAGCCGGGTTTATATCGTGGTGAAGATGCTACAACCAGCCTGCCTCGCTATCTGCTTAACCGCTTCAGCACCAGGACGTATTTTTTAACCTTGAATCAGGCTTAAATTAGACGATTCTTTGCAAGTTAAGAAGGACCAGTATTATTCAGAAGGCATATGGAGATCGTATGTACCCCTATGAGTCATTGAGGTAGATTATAAGCTGATGAAAATCGTGTAATGGTAACCAGAATACGATGACAATTACGTCCTGGTCCTGGGAGATGGGTCCTTTGTCTGGTCCCCCTTCTTCCTCATGTTTGGCCCCAGTAGTTTTCAGATTTTAAGACGTTCGCCCCATTAGTTTGTCGATTTTAAAACTTTTCATCCCATATCTGTATAAATATCAAGACCTTTCGTGCCATTTAAGTGTCGATTATTTCCTGGCGAGCGATAACGAGCCAGTAATTTGAGAGGAATCAGCCTTCGGCTGTGACAATTTCTACCGAAAAATGTAAAAATTAATCCTGAATGGGGTTCAAGGGGGTGTAATTTTAAGCTGATGGAGGTATAGAATGGGCTAAACGAAGATGCCTGACTGATAAAAGCCTTGTATTTATGGTTGTGATGATGTTAACAGCCTGCCTCGCTATCTGCTTACTCATTCACTATGCATCTCTCTCTCTCTCTAAACTATTTACACATAACGACTCTACTAAATCATTAGACATAATTTACTTAAATTTCCAAAAGGCATTCGATAAGGTACCTCACGGAAAATTATTGAAGAAATTGGAAATGTTGGGCATAAAAGGAACAAATCATGCCTGGATAAAAAGCTGGCCGACAAACTGGAGGCAGAGAGTACTGATAAATGGGGTAGAATCTGAGTGGGAGCCTGTTTATAGTGGAGTGCCTCAGGGATCGGTCCTGGGGCCAGTTTTGTTTATCTATAATAATAAAGGTCAATGTTTGTCTGTTTGTCAGTTACCCGACCTTACCCGACCTTTGTTACTAAACTCCTCCCACAGATTTGGTGTCAGGTGGGAGTGTGGGGCACCGTTGGAAAGCCCAGGCTTTGGAGATGGTTTTAGTCGAGTTTAGTGGAAATCAGAGACACTTTTGTTTAATAAATTTTCGGCAGACCTTATGTAGTATACGGGAGCGAAAAAAAATGCGAAACAAATGGCCGTTTGGGGCAGAAGGAGGCCTCCGATCGAAAAGGTGTATGGAACGAAAGTTGTTCGCAGCTCCCCAAAATGGGGGTACGGATGAGGTCAGATCCAAAATCGGAGGTAATTTAGCGGCCGAAATCGAGGTCGCCGTTTAATGAGGCACAGGGAGGTCGAGGCCGATGATTATGGTAGTAGTGGTATTGTGATGATTGTGGTAGTAGTGATTGATGATGGTGATTATGGTAGTAGAATTTAAACCCGGGCAACGCCGGGTAATCTATATAAATGACATCGATGTTGAACTAAATAATACTATCTCAAAGTTTGCTGATGACATAAAGATAGGAAAATCAGTATTAACCGAAGAAGACAGAAATACACTGCAATCTGATTTAAATGAAATAGTAGAGCGGTCGGAAAAATGGCAGATGCCATTCAATGTTGACAAATGCCAGGTCTTGCAAATAGGTAATACAAACAAAAAATATGAATACAAGATAAAAAGTCAGCCAATCAAAACAAGTGCATAAGTTAAAGACTTGGGGGTTCTTATATCTGAAACATAAAGACCTCAGATAAATGTGCAGCAGCTGCGAATAAGGCCAATCGAGCATTGGGATATATTAAGAGAAATTTTACTTATAAAAATTAGAACATTATAGTACCTTCATTTAAAAGCATAGCGAGGCCCCATCTTGAATATGGTGTGCAATTTTGGTCTCCTTATCTGAGCAAGGACATTGGGAAGCTCGAGTCGGTGCAGCGTAGAGCGACTAAGTTGCTTCCGTCACTAAGAAATACATCTTATTATGCAATACAAAAAATATGTTCACTTAAGGGGAGGTTTTTAGTTTGGTCTCTAGATATCCATCAAGCTTAAGATTACACCCCCTTGAGCCCCTTTCAAGATAAATGTGTACATTTTTCGGTAGAAAAATGTCCCGGCTGAAAGCCGGTTCCTCTTAAATTACAGGCTCGCTATCGCTCGCCAGGAAAAAATCGACACCTAAATGGAACGAAAGGTCTTAAAATTTACAGAAATGGGTCGAAGGTTCTTAAAATCGTCAAAATAATGGGGCGAACGTCTTACAACTAGAAAAGCAATGGGGCTAAACATGAGGGAGAAAGGAGTCGAGAAATAAATCTCTCAAGTGGAAATCTCCCCTTAAACGATGTTATTCTGCTTAGGAAGGATGTCTACCAACCAAAAGGCAACAGACCATCTCAATTAATGCATTTATATACTATAGATCCTTCCTAAGCCTCATATGTCTACCAACCAAAAGGCAACAGACCATCTCAATTAATGCATTTATATACTATAGATCCTTCCTAAGCCTCATATGTCTACCAACCAAAAGGCAACAGACCATCTCAATTAATGCATTTATATACCATAGATCCTTTCTAAGCCTCATATATATACTATAGATCCTTCCTAAGCCTCATATATATACTATAGATCCTTCCTAAGCCTCATATATACTATAGATCCTTCCTAAGCCTCATTTATACACTATAGATCCTTCCTAAGCCTCATATATATACTATAGATCCTTCCTAAGCCTCATTTATACTATAGATCCTTCCTAAGCCTCATATATATACTATAGATCCTTCCTAAGCCTCATTTATACACTATAGATCCTTCCTAAGCCTCATATATACTATAGATCCTTCCTAAGCCTCATTTATATACTATAGATCCTTCCTAAGCCTCATATATATACTATAGATCCTTCCTAAGCCTCATTTATACACTATAGATCCTTCCTAAGCCTCATATATATACTATAGATCCTTCCTAAGCCTCATTTATACACTATAGATCCTTCCTAAGCCTCATATATACTATAGATCCTTCCTAAGCCTCATTTATACACTATAGATCCTTCCTAAGCCTCATATATATACTATAGATCCTTCCTAAGCCTCATTTATACTATAGATCCTTTCTAAGCCTCATATATATACTATAGATCCTTCCTAAGCCTCATTTATACACTATAGATCCTTCCTAAGCCTCATATATATACTATAGATCCTTCCTAAGCCTCATTTATATACTATAGATCCTTTCTAAGCCTCATATATATACTATAGATCCTTCCTAAGCCTCATTTATACACTATAGATCCTTCCTAAGCCTCATATATACTATAGATCCTTCCTAAGCCTCATATATATACTATAGATCCTTCCTAAGCCTCATATATATACTATAGATCCTTTCTAAGCCTCATATATATACTATAGATCCTTTCTAAGCCTCATATATATACTATAGATCCTTCCTAAGCCTCATTTATATACTGTAGATCCTTCCTAAGCCTCATTTATATACTATAGATCCTTCCTAAGCCTCATTTATATACTGTAGATCCTTCCTAAGCCTCATTTATATACTATAGATCCTTCCTAAGCCTCATATATACACTATAGATCCTTCCTAAGCCTCATTTATATAATATAGATCCTTCCTAAGCCTCATATATATACTATAGATCCTTCCTAAGCCTCATTTATATTCTATAGATCCTTCCCAAGCCTCATATACACACTATAAATCCTTCCTATGCCTCATTTATACACTATAGATCCTTCCTAAGCCTCATATGTCTACCAACCAAAAGGCAACAGACCATCTCAATTAATGCATTTTATACACTATAGATCCTTCCTAAGCCTCATATATATACTATAGATCCTTCCTAAGCCTCATTTATACACTATAGATCCTTCCTAAGCCTCATTTATATACTATAGATCCTTCCTAAGCCTCATTTATATACTATAGATCCTTCCTAAGCCTCATTTATATACTATAGATCCATCCTAAGCCTAATTTGTATACTATAGATACTTCCTAAGCCTCATATATATACTATAGATCCTTCCTAAGCCTCATATATATACTATAGATCCTTCCTAAGCCTCATTTATACACTATAGATCCTTCCTAAGCCTCATATATATACTATAGATCCTTCCTAAGCCTCATTTATACACTATAGATCCTTCCTAAGCCTCATTTATATACTATAGATCCTTCCTAAGCCTCATATATATACTATAGATCCTTCCTAAGCCTCATACTGCCTCAACTGTCTACGTGGTGCGATGCATAAGGTGTTGATTTTCGGTGTGAGCATCCTGGATTCGAATCCACGGACTGCCACATGTGTTTGTAAATTTCATTAATCGATTTTAGGAGTATAGTTGGTTGTTGGAAGGAACATAATAATATATATACTATAGATCCTTCCTAAGCCTCATTTATATACTATAGATCCTTCCTAAGCCTCATTTATATACTATAGATCCTTCCTAAGCCTCATTTATATACTATAGATCCTTCCTAAGTCTCATTTATATACTATAGATCCTTCCTAAGCCTCATTTATATACTATAGATCCTTCCTAAGCCTCATTTATATACTATATATCCTTCCTAAGCCTCATTTATACACTATAGATCCTTCCTAAGCCTCATTTATATACTATAGATCCTTCCTAAGCCTCATTTATATACTATAGATCCTTCCTAAGCCTCATATATATATACTATAGATCCTTCCTAAGCCTCATTTATATACTATAGATCCTTCCTAAGCCTCATTTATATACTATAGATCCTTCCTAAGCCTCATTTATATACTATAGATCCTTCCTAAGCCTCATTTATATACTATAGATCCTTCCTAAGCCTCATTTATATACTATAGATCCTTCCTAAGCCTCATTTATACTATAGATCCTTCCTAAGCCTCATTTATATACTATAGATCCTTCCTAAGCCTCATTTATATACTATAGATCCTTCCTAAGCCTCATTTATACACTATAGATCCTTCCTAAGCCTCATTTATATACTATAGATCCTTCCTAAGCCTCATTTATACACTATAGATCCTTCCTAAGCCTCATTTATATACTATAGATCCTTCCTAAGCCTCATTTATATATAGATCCTTCCTAAGCCTCATTTATACACTATAGATCCTTCCTAAGCCTCATTTATATACTATAGATCATTCCTAAGCCTCACTTATACACTATAGATCCTTCCTAAGCCTCATTTATATACTATAGATCCTTCCTAAGCCTCATTTATACACTATAGATCCTTCCTAAGCCTCATTTATATACTATAGATCCTTCCTAAGCCTCATTTATATACTATAGATCCTTCCTAAGCCTCATTTATATACTATAGATCCTTCCTAAGCCTCATTTATACACTATAGATCCTTCCTAAGCCTCATTTATATACTATAGATCCTTCCTAAGCCTCATATATATACTATAGATCCTTCCTAAGCCTCATTTATATACTATAGATCCTTCCTAAGCCTCATTTATACACTATAGATCCTTCCTAAGCCTCATTTATATACTATAGATCCTTCCTAAGCCTCATTTATATACTATAGATCCTTCCTAAGCCTCATTTATATACTATAGATCCTTCCTAAGCCTCATTTATATACTATAGATCCTTCCTAAGCCTCATATATATACTATAGATCCTTCCTAAGCCTCATGTATACACTATAGATCCTTCCTAAGCCTCATATATATACTATAGATCCTTCCTAAGCCTCATTTATATACTATAGATCCTTCCTAAGCCTCATATATATACTATAGATCCTTCCTAAGCCTCATTTATATACTATAGATCCTTCCTAAGCCTCATTTATATACTATAGATCCTTCCTAAGCCTCATTTATATACTATAGATCCTTCCTAAGCCTCATTTATATACTATAGATCTTTCCCAAGCCTCATAAATACACTATAGATCCTTCCTAAGCCTCATTTATATACTATAGATCCTTCCTAAGCCTCAATTATACACTATAGATCCTTCCTAAGCCTCATTTATATACTATAGATCCTTCCTAAGCCTCAATTATACACTATAGATCCTTCCTAAGCCTCATATATATACTATAGATCCTTCCTAAGCCTCATTTATATACTATAGATCCTTCCTAAGCCTCATTTATATACTATTGATCCTTCCTAAGCCTCATTTATATACTATAGGTCCTTCCTAAGCCTCATTTATATACTATAGATCCTTCCTAAGCCTCGTAAATATACTATAGATCCTTCCTAAGCCTCATTTATACACTATAGATCCTTCCCATGCCTCATTTTTACACTATAG
The DNA here is from genome assembly GCA_032716605.1 of Paralithodes platypus. NCBI lineage: Eukaryota > Metazoa > Arthropoda > Malacostraca > Decapoda > Lithodidae > Paralithodes > Paralithodes platypus. Next base: position 2,412,167 of record CM064535.1, read on the forward strand.
ATCCTTCCTAAGCCTCATTTATATACTATAGATCCTTCCTAAGCCTCATTTATATACTATAGATCCTTCCTAAGCCTCATTTATATACTATAGATCCTTCCTAAGTCTCATTTATATACTATAGATCCTTCCTAAGCCTCATTTATATACTATAGATCCTTCCTAAGCCTCATTTATATACTATATATCCTTCCTAAGCCTCATTTATACACTATAGATCCTTCCTAAGCCTCATTTATATACTATAGATCCTTCCTAAGCCTCATTTATATACTATAGATCCTTCCTAAGCCTCATTTATATACTATAGATCCTTCCTAAGCCTCATTTATATACTATAGATCCTTCCTAAGCCTCATTTATATACTATAGATCCTTCCTAAGCCTCATTTATATACTATAGATCCTTCCTAAGCCTCATTTATATACTATAGATCCTTCCTAAGCCTCATTTATATACTATAGATCCTTCCTAAGCCTCATTTATACTATAGATCCTTCCTAAGCCTCATTCACATACTATAGATCCTTCCTAAGCCTCATTTATATACTATAGATCCTTCCTAAGCCTCATTTATACACTATAGATCCTTCCTAAGCCTCATTTATATACTATAGATCATTCCTAAGCCTCACTTATACACTATAGATCCTTCCTAAGCCTCATTTATATACTATAGATCATTCCTAAGCCTCACTTATACACTATAGATCCTTCCTAAGCCTCATTTATACACTATAGATCCTTCCTAAGCCTCATTTATACACTATAGATCCTTCCTATGCCTCATTTATACACTATAGATCCTTCCTAAGCCTCATTTATATACTATAGATCCTTCCTAAGCCTCATTTATATACTATAGATCCTTCCTAAGCCTCATTTATATACTATAGATCCTTCCTAAGCCTCATTTATATACTATAGATCCTTCCTAAGCCTCATGTATTCGTCTAAATGTAGCTATAACAAAGTGTAATAATGTGTACAAAACTGAACAACTAAAGGTAGCGCCAGCGAACTTGACAATAATCTTGACCCCATAACTTCTTATTAGTCGACATTAATAGAAGCAATTGGGCTGACGCTTCTATCATTTGGGAAGAGTCCAGCAGGAAATAGGTATGGATATTTACAGCCAGTTTGCTCTAGGCCCTTTTGAGTTACAGAGAGGTCAGCTAGGGATCAACATTATTGTTAAGGAGGGTCACCGGCTTTGTGTATCTTTCTCTCCTTTTCTCTCTTTCCCTGGCTTGTATCCATTTGGCCCAATTCAGCCACCTGTTTTAATACTGTTATCCCTATCTAGGTGTCGATTTCTTCCTGGCGAGCGATAGCGAGCCAGCATTGTATTGAGAAATCCCGACTTTGCCGGAGACATTTTTCTATCGAATAATGTACAAATTTAGCTTGCTGTCAAAAACAAATATATATATGCTGGCTCGCTACCGCTCGCCAGGAAAATATTGACACCTGGATGGGAGTAAACGTCTTAAAACAGTAGGCTGAATGAGGCGAATGGATACAAGCCAAAGAGAGAGGGAGAGAAAGAGAAAAAAGCGAGGTGGGCTCCCTGAAAGTAGTTGGCGCTACCAATACATTAACTACACAAACAAGGGTACGTGGCCTATAGTCTATTAACTACACAAACAAGGGTACGTGGCCTATAGTCTATTAACTACACAAACAAGGGTACGTGGCCTATAGTCTATTAACTACACAAACAAGGGTACGTGGCCTATAGTCTATTAACTACACAAACAAGGGTACGTGGCCTATAGTCTATTAACTACACAAACAAGGGTACGTGGCCTATAGTCTATTAACTACACAAACAAGGGTACGTGGCCTATAGTCTATTAACTACACAAACAAGGGTACGTGGCCTATAGTCTATTAACTACACAAACAAGGGTACGTGGCCTATAGTCTATTAACTACACAAACAAGGGTACGTGGCCTATAGTCTATTAACTACACAAACAAGGGTACGTGGCCTATAGTCTATTAACTACACAAACAAGGGTACGTGGCCTATAGTCTATTCGCTGTAAGTAGGCAAAAAATTGTGACCTCTGACCTCTGTAACTCAAAAAGGGCTAGAGTAATCGAGCTAACATTTCTACCATTTGGGAAGAGTCAGCCAAGGAATAGATGTGGATATGCACAGCCAATTTGCTCTAGCCCTTTTTGAGTTATAGAGGATAGAGGTCATGGTTTCTCGTCTACTTACATCGAATAGACTATAGTTTATACCACACTATAGTCCATTCATTATAGGTAGACCAGAAATCCTGACCCATAACCTCTGCAAACTCAAAAAGGGCTAGAGCAATTGTTTCAGGCTATAAGGAAGTTGGAGCCGCGAGCATCGATATTAAAGATAAATGCAAAAATAGTGTGGGTTTCTGATGGATAAAAAGTATGGTTAATTTGGTTTTATGTATTTATACTGTACAGTGTATGTATTATGACCATATTTATACTGTATGTATTATGACCATATTTATACTGTACAGTGCATGTATTATGACCATATTTATACTGTACAGTGTATGTATTATGACCATATTTATACTGTACAGTGTATGTATTATGACCATATTTATACTGTACAGTGTATGTATTATGACCATATTTATACTGTACAGTGTATGTATTATGACCATATTTATACTGTACAGTGTATGTATTATGACCATATTTATACTGTACAGTGTATGTATTATGACCATATTTATACTGTACAGTGTATGTATTATGACCATATTTATACTGTACAGTGTATGTATTATGACCATATTTATACTGTACAGTGTATGTATTATGACCATATTTATACTGTACAGTGTATGTATTATGACCATATTTATACTGTACAGTGTATGTATTATGACCATATTTATACTGTACAGTGTATGTATTATGACCATATTTATACTGTACAGTGTATGTATTATGACCATATTTATACTGTACAGTGTATGTATTATGACCATATTTATACTGTACAGTGTATGTATTATGACCATATTTATACTGTACAGTGTATGTATTATGACCATATTTTAGCTGATAATTCTGCTAAATATTGATGGCCACGGCTCCAACTTCCTTATAGACCAAAACTCACAAGTGGTCAATTTAGCTGTAAAATTCCACACCTAACCCCTGGCTAACTCTTCCCAATTGGTAAAATATTAGTTCGATCACCCTAGTTGTTTTTTGAGTTACAGAAGCTAGGGATCAAGATTTCTGGCTCGGTCTGTACCGGCGACGGCTTTTTATATTTAATCTCGCTATATTTAGACGAGTCTGTCCAGTTTAATGGGCTCATTTATTTGCTTGTTTATTAATCTTTCTATATTTGTTTAGGGCTACTCGCTAGACTCCATCAAGCTTAAACAAAACATCACCTTGACCCCCCTTCAAGATATATTTGCACATTTGTAGATATAAAACAAAAAATATCCCGGCTGAAGGCCGATTCCTCTTAAAATTACTGTTCGCTATCGCTCGCCTTGAAAAATATAGACACCAAAATGGCACGAAAAGTCTTGACATCGATAACAAAATGGGACGAAAGGTCTTGAAATCGACAAACTAATTGGGCGAACGTCTTTAAATCTCAAAATGATTGTGGTTAGAAATGAGGAAGAAAGGGGGCCAGAAAAACGAATCATCTCCCCTTAAGAAAGATAGGGTTATGTGGGACAGTTCGAAGACTGTTAATTGACTACTTGCGAGTTTCATTCTGTAAGGAAGTTGGAGCTGTAGACATCAATACTTAGCAGAATAACCAGCTATAATACGGTTGTAGTACAAATTTTATAAATACACACAACCAAATTCAACATACTATTTATCCATCAGAAGCCTACATAATTACTGTATTTGTGTTGAATATAGATGCTTACAGGCCGAACTTCCTTAAAGCGTGATACTCGCAAGTGGTCAATTGGTGGAGGCCCTTTATTAACCCTTTCTGTACCAGCGGCGTCATTTCAATTGTATTGTAGCTTACCGTTTAGAGGATTTTTTGCAGTTTAAGAAGGATCTATGGTATTTAAAAGGGTTAACAGAGATACTTCGAACCTGTTAATTGCTGGAGGCCCTTTTTAAACTGCACATATTGATAGTAGACAGAATAAAGTTAAAAAGACGTTACCAGTACTGTAAGGGTTAAGGAAGTATATATCTGGAAACGTATTTATTATTATAATTTTATATATTAGTTAGTTAAAATAGGACTTCAGAGGCTATCAACCCTTCTGGATTATTAAGCCAGCACACTGTAAGTCAAGAACAACGCCAGGACTGGAACCCCTTTTCCAGATCTTTAGTCCCTTGAGAGAGAGAGTTACATATAGTTACATAGAGTTACACAGACTACACAAACCTTGCGGTCCCTACTAGGTAGTCCGGACTTAATGCTAAAATAGAATTTGCTACAAAGTGGAAGGCAAGGATAGCAAAGAAGATGGCTCTCTCCCCACCCGGCTCTCTCCCCACCCAGCTCTCCCTCCGACCGTTGGTCGGCATGATATTAAGTTGGGAAAAGAAGTCACCCAGCAGAATGAGAACAAAATAAACACTTCTACTGGGAAATTTATAGTAAAGAACGAAGATGCGAAATGTTATATACTGCTGATGCTTGACCTATGTTTTTTTTTTTTTTTTTTTTTTTTTTTTTTCACTATATTATTCCCACCTCCTCAAAATGAATGTCTAGACTTCTTTTGAATGTGTCAATTGTCTTACATTGTACCACTTTCTCAGGCAATTTGTTCCACTCGAGGACCACACTGTAGGTGAAGAAGTGCTTTGTGACATCGAGATTCGCCCTCCTGGTTTTTAATTTCATTCCATTGCCCCTAGTTAAACTCGCTGAGTGCCACGTCCGTATATATACGGACTAGGGTCTTGTCACGCCCAGTGCCAGGTCCGTATATATACAGACTCGCCGAAAAAAAATCGTAGCAGCGAAACGACTGCACCTATGGCTTTCATATTTCTACCACATGTACCTTACCCTTCTGGCTTCTTGCCACCACCAACACAACCCCCTCCCACCACCCACTCGCTGACTATCGGTCGCCTCACAAGGAAAAACAATTAAAATCTGTGGCGGCGAAACGACTGCACCAATCGGTTCCATATTTGTGTGACAAGTCCCTTACCCTTCTGCCTTCCTCCACCACACCCCAAACCGCCTCCCACCACCCACTTCCAGCGTATTCGTACGAAGAAAAGGAAAAAAGGAAAATCTGTGGTGGCGAAACTACCTCACCAATCGGCTTCATATTTGTAACACGAGTCAATTACGCTTCCACCTGTCCCCCACCATCCCCCAAAACCACCCTCCCACCACCCTCCTACCTATACGTTCCGATACCATAAAAGTCGATGATTTACTCTGAAAATTTCAGCTACATTCGGGACCATCGGGGATCTGATGTCTGGCGAAAATGGACAAGGGGAGTGTGTTTTTTTACCATTATCCTTCCTTTCTCACCCAACTTGATAGATTTAGCCAAATAAATAAAAATAAAAAATCCTCTGGCACTGGCAGATGTATAGGGTCAACAATTGTCTGGCACTCTGCGGGTTAAACCATTATCTATTTGGAAAAGTGAATCTACATCAATTTTGTCAAATCCCTTTAGTATCTTGAAACACTCGATTAAGTGACCTCGCAATCTTCTTTTCTTAATACTTTCCAGAATATAATGAAAAGGACGTCACCGGTACTGTATGGGTTAAATAATATGAATGTACAGTTGGCCAAAAAAGTTATATCTCGGTACCAAGTATATTTTGATCAAAAATTAGTATCAGCAATATCTAAACTTGAGTTATTCATTTCGATTGAGAACATATTCCTACACGTACCCATCCTATTCAACATCTGACAGACATTAATACAGTACAGAGAGAGTAAGATATACAAACATGTTTCTACACTTACATCAACATTATTCAACATCTGACAGACATTAATAGAGTACAGAGGGAGTAAGATATACAAACATGTTCCTACACTTACCCATCCTATTCAACATCTGATTGACATTAATACAGTACAGAGAGAGTAAGATATACAAACATGTTCCTACACTTACCCATCCTATTCAACATCTGATTGTACAGTACAGAGAGAGTAAGATATCCAAACATGTTTCTACACCTACCCATCCTATTCAACATCTGACAGACATTAATACAGTACAGAGAGAGTGAGATATACAAACATGTTCCTACACATACCCATCCTATTCAACATCTGACAGACATTAATAGAGTACAGAGGGAGTAAGATATACAAACATGTTCCTACACTTACCCATCCTATTCAACATCTGACAGACATTAATACAGTACAGAGAGAGTGAGATATACAAACATGTTTCTACACATACCCATCCTATTCAACATCTGATTGACATTAATACAGTACAGAGACAGTAAGATATACAAACATGTTCCTACACATACCCATCCTATTCAACATCTGACAGACATTAATACAGTGCAGAGAGAGTAAGATATACAAACATGTTCCTACACATACCCATCCTATTCAACATCTGACAGACATTAATACAGTACAGAGAGAGTGAGATATACAAACATGTTCCTACACATACCCACCCTATTCAACATCTGACAGACATTAATACAGTACAGAGAGAGTGAGATATACAAACATGTTCCTACACATACCCATCCTATTCAACATCTAATTGACATTAATACAGTACAGAGAGAGTAAGATATACAAACATGTTCCTACACTTACCCATCCTATTCAACATCTGATTGACATTAATACAGTACAGAGAGTGTTAGATATACAAACATGTTCCTACACTTACCCATCCTATTCAACATCTGATTGACATTAATACAGTACAGAGAGAGTAAGATATACAAACATGTTCCTACACATACCCATCCTATTCAACATATGATTGACATTAATACAGTACAGAGAGAGTGAGATATACAAACATGTTCCTACACTTACCCATCCTATTCAACATCTGACAGACATTAATACAGTGCAGAGAGAGTAAGATATACAAACATGTTCCTACACATACCCATCCTATTCAACATCTGACAGACATTAATACAGTGCAGAGAGAGTGAGATATACAAACATGTTCCTACACTTACCCATCCTATTCAACATCTGACAGACATTAATACAGTGCAGAGAGAGTGAGATATACAAACATGTTCCTACACATACCCATCCTATTCAACATCTGATTGACATTAATACACCACAGAAAGAGTGAGATATACAAACATATAATCCTACACTTTCCCACCCTATTCAACATCTGACAGACATTAATACACCACAAAGAGAGCCAAATATGTTAAGCTTGATAAAGGTCTAGCGTGAAAATTAAAACAAAACAAATTTTATAAATAGGTACATAAATGAGGAAATAAGTAAGCCCCTCCCCCTTAAGGGAGGATGGTTCACTTTTTAGGCAATGTTTGCATATTCATTATTATTCTAGTTTCCTCCCTAGACCTCCGTCAAATTAAAAAAAGCATCCATTAGATCCCCCTTGTAGATTAAATTGTAAATTTTTCGGTACAAAAATGTCCAGGTCGAAGGCCGATTCTTGCAACATTTACAGGCTCACTTTCGTTCGCCAGGGAAAAAATCGACACCTAAATAGCACGAAAGGTCTAAATTATGACGAAGAAATGGGACGAAAGATCTTATAATCGACTAACTAATGGGGCAAACATCTTAACATCTGAAAACTAATGGGGCTAAACATGAGGGAAAAAGTGGCCCATCCCCCCTTAAGGTCTGTTTCATCTTCAGTATTCCTTTATGGGTCCCTGTCTGTCTGCTGCTCCCCTTCTCTTGACTCACTCTCTCTCTCCCTTTCTCAGGACTTTCACTTTTCATCTTTGTACATTAAATTTATCATAATTCTCTTATCTCTCTCTCATTAACGATATTGATGTAGGGGTAAACAACACCAGGCAGTTGGACAAAATTCAAAATAAAGCTATTAGATTAATCAATAACCCTGCAATCACACAGGACCTTCCTACATTAGCCATACGAAGAAACGTTGCATCCCTTGCATTATTCTACAGATATTTTCACAGCAATTGTTCCGAGGAACTTGCTTCAATTGTGCCGCCTCTCCACATCTTTCCCCGTAGAACTAGGGCAGCTGAGAGCGCCCATGAATTTACACTTTCTCCTCCACAATGCAGAACTTCTGCTTATCAGAATTCATTTATCCCCAGAGCTACTACTCTTTGGAATTCACTTCCCTCGAATTGCTTTCCACAAACTTACAATCAACAAATGTTTAAATCCAGTTGTTACAAACATTTTATGAATGGAGGATGCCTTTAGGCACATGGACCTTTTTGTTTTATCTGTGTTTTTCCTTCCTCCGTTCATTGTCTCTTTAAAAAAAAAAAAAAAAAAAAAAAATTCCTAATTTGCTGACGATACAAAAATAGGAAATACAGTCCTGAACGAAGATGATAGAAATGCGTTGCAATCTGATTTAAACAAAATATCAGAGTGGTCGAAAAAATGGCAGATGCCCTTCAATGTCGATAAATGTCAGGTGCTGCAGGTTGGTAGCAGAAATATGAAATACAAATACGAAATGAATGGCAAACAAATAAAAACCGCAACGGTAGTAAAAGACCTAGGGGTACTAATATCTGAAAACCTAAAAACTTCCGACCAATGTATAGCAGCTGCAAATAAGGCAAACATAGCATTGGGCTTTATTAAACGAAAATTTACATATAAACATGAAAACGTAATAGTGCCACTGTTCAAAAGTATGGTGAGGCCCCACCTTGAATATGGTGTGCAGTTCTGGTCACCTTATCTGATCAAGGACATTGTTAGACTCGAGTCAGTACAGCGTAGAGCGACGAAGATGATACCCTCATTAAGAAATAAACCATATGAAGAAAGACTTAAACGATTGAACCTGTTCTCATTAAAAAAGAGGAGGTTGAGGGGTCAGCTTATTGAATGCTTTAAGATACTAAAAGGTTTCGACAAAGTCGATGTAAATGCACTATTCACATTAAACAATACTAATCAAACTCGCGGAAATGGAATGAAATTAAAAACCAAAACGGCAAACCTAGATGTCACAAAGAGTTTCTTCACCTACAGTGTGGCGACAGAGTGGAATAAACTACCAGCGAGAGTGGTGGATAGCGACACAATAAACGCTTTCAAGGGAAGGCTTGACCTCTATCTGCAGAGGGCTGGGGTGATATGAAAAAAAAAAAAAAAAAAAAATGTATGTAAGTGTATGTGTGTGCACTGTACAGTATGTATATATATACTGTATATATATATGTATGTATATATGTGTGTGTGTGTATGTGTGTATATGTATGTACCGGTGTATATATATATATATATATATATATATATATATATATATATATATATATATATGCATATATACATATATAGTTTGTAAGGCCAGACTGCCTAGTAAGGACCCTGAGGTCTGTGTGGTCTGTGTATCTATGTAGCTCTATGTAGCTCTCCCTTTCTCATGACTTTCATTTCCCCTCTTGGTTCATTTATCATATACTCTTATTTCTCTCTCTCTCTCTCTCTCTCTCTCTCTCTCTCTCTCTCTTTATCCCTGTTTCTCATGACTTTCACTTCCCCTCTTTGTTCATTTATCATACATTCTCATATCTCTCTCTTTCTCTCTCTCTCGCTCTCATGACTTTCACTTCCCCTCTTTGTTCATTTATCATATATTATCTTATTTCTCTCTCTCTCTCTCATTTTAGCCCTCACTGTAGTTAAGTGCTTAGCAAACCACCCAGTAGTTATCTTGCATGACATTGTACCTGTAGTTTTGACTGATAAAAGTTTGTTCTTCAACATTCTATTTGTCAAGTAGAGAGACGCCGCCGACACCAGCGCCACCTGTGTACGGATAAACAACCCCTCTTCTTGTATTTTATATATCAAATTCTAGCCAATACTGTACTTGGTTGAACTTTTTATCTTGGTTATCTATATAAATCGCACACACTAACATTTGTTAAGATAGTTTTAATATTGGGTTAGACAAATTTAGTTATTGTAATAATTTTCGATAGCCTATTTATTAAGCGCATTTCAGATACTTGTCACCATATTAATAGGCCTCTCACACTCTTGCCAGGGATATTACTAACTCCATTATTATTATTATTGTGTCGACCACTGTATAAACTAATATACAGGCTTTAGCCTAACTGTGTCATACTGCTAACATATTTTTATTTTTATTTTCAGGCATAAATTGTGTTCTATTGCTAACATATTCTTTTTGTGATTTACAGGTATTAATTGTATCATATTGCTAACATAATCTTTAGTGATTATCACTGTATATAGTAACTATTGTACTGTATACTGTTTTCCAGTTTTCTCACTAGGCCAAATTAACCCTCTCCCACTTTTTTTCCAGTAAATTTTGTAACAATTTTCTAGTCTATTTGTGATTTTCAGGCTTTAACTGTCATATATACTGCTAACATAAACAAAAAAATCCAGAAAAGTGGGGATTGGGCCTGAGCATATAGAATAGATATAGATGAATTGTGTTCTATTGCTAACATATGTTGTTGTGATTTACAGGCATATTAATTTTATCATATTGCTAACAAAAAAAAAGTCATTTTCAGGCATTAATTGTATCACATTGCTAACATATTTTTTTTTTAATTTTCAGGCTTTAATTGTACCATATTGCTAATGTAGATTTTTGTGATTTTCAGGCATATTGTGATTATATTGTCATGGCGCCACAACAAACCTGCACGAGTTGTTCCGGTAGGTTTGGCCCTACCATGTTTGTTGATACTAATGTCCATATTTGTAGATTCTGCCAGCTCCGAGAGAAGATGGCGGATGAATTGAATGCAGCTCACCGCAAGATCGATGCCCTGACTACGAAGCTGGAATCCCTTCAAGAATTTGCCACACTCAACGTAGGAGTGCCCTCGGCCCAAGAAACCATTACGATGTCAACCGCCATTCCAGTGCATGCAGTACCGGTACCGATACCCACACCAACAGCTACCTTAGATGTTACAGAAAATACTAATGTCTCTACTCTCACTCCCTCCCAGGACAACTTTCAGTTAGTGAGAAGCAATGTGCGTCCCAGTACCAGGAAGGTCATCCCGACAACATGCCAAAACCGCTTCAAGATTCTTGCTATTGACGAGGAAGAGGAAACAGAAGAAGTTCGGCCTGTGGGCGACTCCATGGTCCGTGATCAACTACCGGAGTTCTGCGCCAGGGCACCCAGGACCAGAAAGCGTTTCTGTATCCCGGGTGGCGGCGTGGACGACATTATTGCGGCTGTGGAAGAGGTTTCCAGGCTCGCCCTCGCAAGCACTATGTACGTCATCCATGTTGGATCTAACGATATCCAACAAACGGGGTCAGAGGAACTACATTGCAAGTACCGGCGGCTGATCAGGTCCTACAAGAAAAAATATAATAGAATCTTAATTTCAGGAATTATTCCCCGGATTGATGTAGAAAACCGATTCTACAACATAGCTACCAGTACAAATCGCCGACTAGCCAACCTCTGCAGGGAGGAGGACATCGGCTTTGTCGACACGTGGGATCATTTTTACTATGATAAATCTTTGTTTTCAGGAGATAGTGTACATCTCAATGAAGTAGGAGCTGCACGACTTGGTCGTCTGCTGAACGATGCAGTCAAGGATTTCCGTTCAAAAAACGGGGTCAACCGGGGGTATCCAGGCAGGGTAGTGTAAGTCAAATACGAACTGAAAATTCAGACAATGCGCATTCAGTAACATCCAACTCTAATAATCTTAAGGTGTTCTATGTAAATGCTCGTAGCATACAAAATACATTTTCTGATCTAGAGGAAATCGTGTTTACAGAACATTATGATATAATCGGCATTACAGAATCTTGGTTAAATACAGAAAACAGAGACTTTTTAGCCGAATATACGCTTCCTGGTTATACAATGTTTGAGAAAAGTCTGATCAATAAAAATGGAGGAGGAGTTCTGATTTTTATAAAGGAAAGTCTTAATCCCGTCTTAATGTCAAAGCCTCAAATTGCGAATATAGAGATATCTTACGTACTAATAAATAGTAACCGAGGAACTAAAATAACACTAGCTTTATTATACAGACCCCCAGCTCAATCAGTGCAAATTGACAGTGAAGTTTATGAACAAATTGCAGGAATAACTAACATACAAGATACCGGTATTCTTGGCGATTTCAACTTACCCGTGACTAAATGGGGTGATATTCTTACTTCACACTCTGGACACGACCTCTATGCCAGCTTGCAAGAAAGTTCACTTTTTCAATTTGTACAATCTCCGACCCGTGGTAATAATGTGCTTGACCTTGTACTCGCAACAAAAGAAGACTTGGTAGAGTTTATATATTGGTGATGAATTTAGTAACAGCGACCATCGTACGAGAACTTTCAATTTAAAGTTTAACCTGACAAGCGCGATATAGACCTAGGTGCTAGGGTAGTTATTTGTGCATTTCTAGCCCTGGATTCTGACAGAATTCGTTATATTTACAATATAAAGCATTATTTGTTTTCGGTATGCTTTTATTTTACATATATGATGTATATATGAACCTTCAAGAGTGCTAAAATAAGTGGGAAAAGCATTTGGGTGGTGAAAAACGAAGATATTGGCCACCCGGTCATAATCTCAGGCGAGAGAGAGCCACAGGCAGCCCTCCCCTCTCGCTGTCTGGGAGTCAACTGAGACGAGCGGGGCGGTGTGTGCCGGTGTCTGGGTGTTGCATAACGATCTTTTATGCAACCCACTTGTGCTACATTATCGTGGGAGAGAAAAATAACCGATAAATGATGATAATAAGAGGATAAATAGGTGATAATTGAGGAGGGGGGGGGAGGGGGGAATAATGTGGGGAAGGAGGGGAGGGTGAGGGGTGAGAAACACATGGATGAGTACTAGAGGGGAATTATCTCACCTAGAGACAAAATCCTTTGTTTTGATAGGCCCTTTTTTTTTTGGAAGGCTTTTTTTATGGTCTTGCTTCCGTGAGGCCTATCGCGTTCCCTATAGGAAGCCTTCCGTGAGGCCTATCGCGCTTGCCGGGTTAATAGTAACAAACCAAATAGCAGCATTGAGAAAGTGCCTAATTTCAAGAAAGCAAATTTTCACAAACTTAGATCAATGTTTAAAGGAACTGCCAGGAGATTTCTGACTAACAATAACTACATAAATACATCTTGGGAGTTTTTCACAACCACTTACCTTAGCAGTGCAAGACTACATACCATCGAAAATACGGCATACAGGCCATAATGATAAGCACAAATGTTGGAATAAAGCGATTTCAGACTGTCTGCTTGCTAAAAAGTTTGCTAATCATAGAGTAAAATCCTCACAAAATGACAAAGAATGGGTGAAATTTGTAGAACTACGACGCAAAGCCAAACAATTAATTAAGCAAAGTAAAAAGACCCTGGAGTTACATGTTGTGAATCAAAGTAAAACAAACCCGAAAGAAAAAAGTAGTTACTTCAACTGTTGGACCGTTAGTCGATGAAAATGGAGAATACACAATACACCAAAGACGAAGTACAAATGAGTAATGCCCTCAACACCTTCTTTGCATCAGTTTTTACAAGAGAAGACCTCAGTGATATCCCTACACCATCGCCGATTCAAATTAATAATTCAGATGTTCTAAGCAATATCACCGTTACAGAGAGAGAAGTATTGAATTGTTTAGATAAACTCAAGGTAATTAAAACGCCTGGACCTGATACAATCTCACCTAGGGTTCTAAAGGAAGCTAAGGATGAGCTCTCCAAACCACTGACATTGCTATTCAATAAATCCTTGCAGTCTGGAACTATGCCTGATCAGTGGAAGCTAGCCAACATAACACGGATATTAAAAAAAGGCAGCAAATCCCTACCCAGTAACTATCGTCCAATTAGCTTAACGTCAGTTGTATGTAAAATGCAAGAAACACTCATAAGAGACAGACTCGTAAATCACTTAGAGGAAATAACATACTTAAAGATACTCAACACAGCTTTCGTAAAAAACGTTCCTGTTTAACAAACCTCTTAGACTTCTTTCTCGATATCCTCAACCTCTACGATGAGAGTAAAGCTGTAGATACTATATACCTTGATTTTCAAAAGGCCTTTGACAAAGTTCCCCACAAATGTTTACTGCTAAAACTAAAAGCGCATGGAATACAAGACGGTGTGTTGAAATGGATAGAAAATTGGCTCAGCAACAGAAAGCAAAGAGTAGTCATAAACGGTAAGGCATTTTAATGGACCAATGTAAGTAGCGGGGTACCCCAGGGATCGGTACTAGGACCAATTCTCTTTCTAATTTACATCCACGACATAGATGAGGGTCTCACCTGTACAATCTCAAAATTTGCTGACGATACAAAAATTGCAAATAGCGTACTCTCAAAAGAACAAGTTGACGATATGCAACACAATCTAGATAAGTTGTCATGTTGGGCCCAAATTTGGCAAATGAGTTTCAATGCGGATAAATGTAAAGTACTACATATCGGATACCAAAATGAGAAAGCAAGCTATTCGATGAATGGCACTCAGCTTAAGAATGTAAACAGAGAAACCGATCTGGGAGTAACAATATCGAACAACCTAAAACTGAGTCAACAATGTTCAGAAGTTGTTAAGAAGGCAAACAAAATAGTTGGCTTCATAGGCAGGTCATTTGAGCATAAATCCAAAGACGTTATCCTAACCCTTTACAATTCCTTAGTCCGCCCTTTTCTGGAATACTGCGTTCAATACTGGTGCCCTTATTACCAAAAAGATATAGACAAGCTAGAACGACTTCAACGTAGAGTTACCAAAATGATACCTAGCCTAAAGAACAAACCATACGAGGAGCGTCTTAGATAATTAAATATATTTCCTTTAACCCAGCGCAGATTAAGAGGCGACTTAATTCAAGTGTTCAAAATCATCAAAGGCATCGACAATATGAACTGTAGGGGAGGTGTGGTGGAGTGGTCATGCCACTGGATTGGTAATCCAATGGACCCGGGTTCAAATCCCGATATGTCAATGGGAAGATTTATTGGGATTGAATTTGTGCTGTACCTAGTATCAGTGCATTACCACAAAGCCCACCGAAATGCCAAAAAAATACCCTCATTGTTCCCTGATTAAATAACACTGTATGAATATTCCCCTATTCAAAATATGTTACAGGGTAACAATGCCTAGTGAGTTCACTGCTCAATCGGTGGCGTTCTGAGAGTGAGGGTCTGAGTCTGGAGAGTGAGACGGTGAAGCACTTGAGCGAAGCAACCGGCCGCTTCAGAGATGGAGCTGCTTCGAGCCATGATGGATGCTTCACATGTCTCACTCCCCAGACTAGAACAAGACCTCACAGGCTTAACCGTGTTGAGTGGTGGAGTGTACAGGCTCTCAGCCTATGCCCGAGAGGGAGTAGTTGGAATATAGAAAAAAAAAAAAAAAAGTACTTCACTATCGACCAATCTAATTACACGCGGGGAAACGGTTGCAAAATTATTGGTAAATCTTTTAACTCCCACGAATCTAAGAATTTCTTCTTCAATCGAGTTGTCAACTTGTGGAATGGGCTTCCCCGAGACAGACGTTATAGACTGCAGCACCGTTGATTCATTTAAACTTTGCCTAGACAAATATCTCGCATCAAACTCGCAACTTACTGCGATTGTAAATGAATATCTTTATTTTATCCCCCCCTCAGTTACTAACCCATCTGTCCCCTACTAAGTTTCTAATCCTGCCACGGATATTAGTTCCAGGGCAGTAGTTCCCTTTCCAATTTTCTCTTTCCCACTCTAAACCACTGTTTGGACACTTGATCCTCAGTGTTTTGGAGGACAAGCAGCCTAGAAGGGTCACTAGATCTGTTGTTGCTTGATTTCCTTTGTACCTCTTTTGTACTCTCTCGCATGACTTTCACTTCCTCTCTTGGTTCATTTATCATATATTCTCTTATCTCTATATCTCTCTCTCTCTCTCTCTCTTTTTCTCTCTCACTTCCTCTCTTGGTTCGTTTATCATATATTCTTTTCTCTCTCTCTCTCTCTCTCTCTATCTCTCTCTCCCTTCCCATGATTCAGCACAACCCATCCCTTCCCTCTCCCAAGGCTGACCGAGAATATTAAATGCAACTCACTTCTAACCATTTGTATCTTAATTAAGGAGACGTTATGTTATTGTTTGGTCTATCTATACATTTAATCATTTATTCTGTTCAGTGTTCTCTCTAGGTCACCATCAAGATTAAAACATACACCCTTGACCCCCTCTCAAGATTAATTTGTACATTTTCCAGTCGAAAAAATATCCCAGCCGAAGGCCGGTTGCTTTTAAAAGTACAGTCCCAGGGAAAAATCGGCACCTATATGGCACCAAAGATCTTAATATTGAAAAATATATGGGGCGAAAGGTCTCCAAATCTCTCAACTAATGGAACAAACGTTCCGTTGTTTTTATGAGTGACTGAACAGCATGAATGTAGGGACGTCTTTTATTTATAAGCTAGCTATGTGTAGACCATGTTATTCAGTTTAAAAAGGGCCTCAATCAAGTGACTGGCTTCGAGCTATTTCACTTAACCCTTTTAACTACCATAGGATAAGACTGTAGAATATAAAAAAAATACGTCTGGAAATAACTAGGTTGCACATAATGATCGTTCCCCCTACCTGGGAACGGAGGAGTGAGAGGCATTATGGTGGAGAAGATGATTAGTACCCCTTTCACCTACCCCAGCCCTACCCCCCCTCTCATCACACTTACATACACACGCGCACGCATACATACACTTACTTACACTCACACACTCAGACAAACGGGACATACATAAACGCACACACCTACACATAAAAGGTACATACATAAACACACACACACCTACACAAGCACACACTCACACAAACGGTACATACATAAACGCACACACCTACACACGCACACACTCACACAAACGGTACATACATAAACGCACACACCTACACAAGCACATACTCACACAAACGGTACATACATAAACGCACACACCTACACACGCACACACTCACACAAATGGTACATACATAAACAGACACACACTCACACAAGCGGTACATACATGAACGTACACATTCAGTACAATACTGTACACACGCACACACATACACATACACTTACACACACACACACACACAAACGGTGCTCACATAAACGCACATATGCACTACATATATACTGTACACACACACATACACGCACACAAACGGTACACACATAAACGCACACATGCATTACAAATATGTTGTACACAAACACACTTACACGCACACAAACGGTACACACATGAACGCACACATGCAGTATATATAATTTGTATTGTACACGCAAACACACACATACACACAAACACATACATTCACTCTCTCACTTGTCTTCTTATATAGTAGGCATTTGTGTATGTACAGTCTCTCATAGAAATTCTTAGACCTGAAAAGACAAGTCAATTAAATGTTGCCTCGATTTCATGCGATTTGCTAAGGCTACTTTTGGGTATATATATCAATTGGCCTACGTTATGTTTGGGTAGTGTTAGGTATATCTAGCGGTCCGCCTGCAGTTGTTTGTTTACGTACACATAAATACATACATACATACACAAATTTAATGGCCGACTGCTCCACACAAAATGCGGTTCCGGTCTCACATCCTAATGGTGGCATTCCAGGCAACCCTGTTAAGAGCTGCCTCAATTGTCAGGTTCTTTGATTTAAGATCAGACCACAAAGTTCGATCCCACGTCTTTCTTGGTCCGCCCCTTGGTGCAGCTCCCTCCACATTCATGGACTTGCAATTTTTCACCCAGCTTTGTTCATCCTTCCTCTCCACAATTCCAAACCATCCAAGCCTGCTAGTACGCATCTTATCACTGATACTCTTGATACCTAACCTTCTCCTTAGCTTGTCACTTGATATCCTATCTTGCAGTTTGGAACCTTACACCCATCTCACCATTCTCATCTCATAGCGTTCCATTCTGTAGATATCATCTGCTTTGACAGGCCACGATTCTGAAGCATATGTCATTGCGCTTTAACACATGAAGCGTATACCTTTCCCTATGCATACTGTGCATGGGTATGCACCACTTTTGTCTACCTTTCCTAGCCCTAAACTACTGTGTATTTTTTTTTTTAATGGTAACTCTAATCCCTTTGCCAAGCCCTCTCTCCATCTTCTGAACTTGGCCTCAGCATCCTGCGCACTATTTGCGATAAGTACTAAGTAACCTGTTTATAACAGTTCCCAGGGGAGCCCAATTCTCAAATCACCAGATAGTGCCTCCAGAACCATAACAAAGAGGAGAGGGCTTAACGCAGAGCCTAGGTGGACTCCGACGTGAACTGTAAGTTTTCTCAAAGCCCACTGCACACTTCTCTGGGCACCCTATCAAGGGCCTTCTCCAGGTCGACAAAAAAAAAAAAAAAAAAAAAAAAAAAAAAAAACACATCTCTATCTTTAACCCAGTGAGACCCAGCGTCGCACGTGATGCGTCGGCAGTGTTTGATCACCAACTCCCAGCGACGCATCACGTGCGTCCGACATATAAAAAACACTTACGTGGCTCGTAAGGTAGGAAATGGCGGGAGAATAGGAGGGGGAGGTACCGTAGTGTGTGTGGGAGCCGGGCCAGTAGGTGTGAGCGGGCTGAGACAGCCGCGCGGCTGGTGGTGGTGGGCTTAGTGGGGATACTTTACACCCTTAGTTTACCGCCACTTTGAACCTTCATTACTCCGGTCGTATGGGAGCTAGAGGCTTGAGATTTATGTGAGACACTCCTTAGGATGTATGCCGTACAATGCCATACTCAGTTTTCACCCTAGTGCTCCCAGGCGGGTGGTCATGCGGGGGAGACAAACTTTTGACCCCCCCACCCCTGCCCCCCAAATGACCGAGGTGATTTTGTTTTTATTTTTTTCTTCATTTCTCACCATTCTCTTCCATTTTGGCTCAACAATTTTTTTTGAGGCTCCCCCCCCCCCCCCCCAAAAAAATATCCGAGGTGATTTTTTTTTTTTTTTTTTTTCATTTCTCATCCTTGTCTTCCATTTTAGCAAACAAAAAAAAGAAGTGAAAATGGCTTGGGACTGGGGTGAACAAAATATTATAACTAGCTGGGGCTCAACGGGTTAAACAGACATCTTTCCTGCAGCTGCCTGACTATGAAGATAGCGTCGATTGTGCCTCGTCCTGGCATGAAGCCGAATTACATATCGTCAATAGAAATGCTTTCCCTTATCATACCTTCAATGACTCTCTACCAGACCTTCATGACTTGGTCAAGCATTTTCAGGCCCCTATAATTTTCCCTATCCAAAGAGTCCATGCCCATATATATGTTTACTATTACACTGTTGTGCCATTCATCAGGAATTTCTTCCTCTTAGAGAGGAAGTAATCCCTGATGAATGGAGGCACTATCTGGTCATTTCAGAATTGGTCTCCCCTGGGAACTGCTATAAGCAGATGACCTAGTAGTTATTGGGAATAGTGCACAGGATCCCGAGGCCAAGTTTAGAAGATGGAGAGAGGACATGGCAAGTAAAGGGATAAGAGTTATTAGCTCTGTGACCAAACTCACTCCCATATTATTATCACCGGAGGCTTTAATCATCTCAGCTTCAATGCCACAGCATCCTGCAGCTTTTCTGTCGTTCATTTTACTTATTACACTACTTACAGCAGCTGGCGCTATCAAAAGGGGGGTGGGGGTAGTATTTTGTTTGATTTTGCTGAGCTGCTCTCTATTGCACTCAAATTCAATGTTGCATAATCTTTCGTAGTGTACCTTCCAAGCATCTTTAGTTTCTTAGGCAGCGTAAACAATTATCCCATTATCATTCCTGGCACACTATTCTCCTACAACATCTCTACTGTCATCCTTAACTCGCCTAGCTAAATTGGAGATCCCATTGGGATTTTCTGCGTTAGTCACTTGCTCTATGACCAGGTCCTGTATCATATTCTTTACCTTGTATAGGCTATCTCTTTTTTTGCAGTTCGCTTAGCCGCCAGATATTCCTCCTTTCTTCAATGCTTTGAAACATCTTTTATTCTCCTTTATTGCATTCTCAACCTCGTCATTCCACCAAAAGGAAGTCTTATGCCTGGGGGGGCCCTTAGTTTTGCCACAGACTTTGTAAGTGGCAGCAAGAAGGCTACGTTGAAGGAAGTTCCATGGGCTATTTACATAATTTGGCTTAGCGCCCCTATTCCTATCCATTTCCTCAAGTTCGCTGCAAAATCGATCCTTGTAATCAGATTTATTCAGCAGCCATACTTTCCTTTTGGGCATGTATACTTTCTTTTGCACAGGATCTCACCTTAAGCTCAAGTCACACACTAGGAGCTTATGTTGGGAAATACATTCTTGGCAAACAAACTTCCAGTCTTTCCTGTTTACTAAGAAGTTTACGCTGAGGAACAACCGAACAAGTGACATTCGAGTGTGGATCGACCCACATTTACCGAATTTAAGTCTTTATTACATCTCTTAAGTACAAAACGTGGGTAAGAATGTATTATTCGGGCGTATCGCCGGCTTTGTTTACAATACTCGTATGCTCGCAATCATGTTACCATCTATTTTGACTGCCTTGAAATACAATAATCCCTCCCCCCCCCTCATGACTTACTGTCATCAACACATATTGCCAGCTGGTGGCAAGTAACAAAAAAATAAAAATAAAAATAAAAATAGATGGGAATATAACCCCGAGCGGTAGGGTAATGTAAGCCTAGGCCTACTTCAGTTTAAGGCTAACTTTATGTTACAATTGTTTGCTTGAAGACAAATATTGGATACCTATAAGCTAGGCAGCACACTGAAGTTAATTACTTATTTACTTTTTGCTCTTTCCTACTTGTTCGGACTGCATATCAATAAGTAAAAAGTTAATAAATAACGGATAATTTGTACGTATTCACGCTTAGACTCCAATACATTAAAACTATTGGCCCATGAAAGAGTTACGGTATGGCTGTAGTATTTGCGCGTACTGCCCGCCTTGTTTACACTACTCGCATGCTCGTGATCATGTTCCCGTCTATTTTGACTGCCGTGAGATACAATAGTAGGTTGAGAGGGGCTTTGCCCCCCTCATACCCCCATGACTTATTGTCATCATTATATACTGTATATTGCCAGCAGGGGGCCAATAATAAAAACAAAATAAGTCAAAATAGACGGGAACGTAAACGCGAGTGCAAGGGGAATGGGAAAACTGGCTGCAGCAGATTAGGTTAGGTTAGCTTATGTATGCGGCCAGTTTGCAGTGGCGAGTTGTTTTGCGGCTAGGTTGCTATGGCCAGTTGTCCTAGACCCGAGTACAAGACCTATGTAAACATGACGACCTTACACCCGGATACTACATCTTTCCTAGAGTTACTATCGGGAATTTAGATAAAGGTTAAATTACATATCACTGGTACATGAAATATCCCAACAAATAGTTATATTATAATTACCAACGACGACGTAGTCGTTGATAGGTGTAATCCAGTCCCCCACACACGGCTAGTTCAATTGCATGACATGTAGGAATGTTCACATAATACAATATCGATACAATGAACTTAGCTTAGAGGACTGGTGATGTAGGACTGTTGTTAATATTATTAGTAGTTGTAGCACATGGTGAACTGTGGGTTGAGTCAGGGCCGGGGGAGGAGATGTTGACTGTACGGTGTTGTTTGAGAGACTAAAGGGCCGGCCTCCGATCGCTTCGCGAAATTACATATGGCTGCCGGCTCATAATAATTATAACCCATAACTTGGTTTCATAATACATCTAGAGCTGATGTAGATATTTATACATTACAGTTAATATTTAACCTAACTTAAGAATAAACTACAATACACAAAGAACCAGCCGAAATCGTACAAGCGATACGATACCGCCAAATTCAAATGTCCTATTGGACCAAAACCTGTCGGGATCATTACCCTATTCCCGACATATTGCCCGCCACCAAAAATGATATACAGGAACAAAAAAAAGGACATCGAAGTCAAAGATCACCTTGTTGGATCTTTGATCTCCAAAGATCCACGGAACTCATAGCCGTCCTCCTTTTGGGACGAGCGCCACCTGAAGCCTGAGGAGGATCATCCTTCTCATCATCTGCTGCCCCACCTTGAGGAGCACTGTCACCAGCACTCTCCCGCGGAGGGGTATCAGTAGAGACGCCAGGATAATCCGGCAGTTCTACATCCTGCTCCAAGGGATATAACCTCACGACTGGGCGAGTAGTAACCCCAGTCGAAGTTCGTATTTTAGCAACCCTTATAAGACCATCAATGCCCTGGAACAAATTGATAATCCTCCCAAGCTTCCAAAATAACCTAGGACGCTCATCATGAATCAGGACGATATCCCCGATACGAGGCCATCGTTGATTCGTCCCTTTGATCTTATGAGAGTGACGCTCGCGAAGAGACGGCAAATATTCTTGGGTCCACCGTTTCCATAGATCGTCGGACACCTTGTTTACATACTGGAAGCGACGACGTGTGGCGTCAGCATTGCCGAACGTAGGGTCATGCAGATCTTCGTCATTTACGGACGATCTAGGAAAGGTATTAAGGGTTCGTCCACGTGTCATCATGGAAGGCGAAATGGGTAAGAGGTCATCAACATCTGCCGAGGTATAGGTCAAGGGCCTGTCGTTGACTAACATCTCAATCTCTATTAAGATGGTTTGCAACTCCCGTCTGGTCACCAGTGCCCTTCCTAATACCTTCTTCAAGGCAGATTTGACGATACCGATTGTTCTCTCCCAAATCGCCCCGAACCATGGTGCACGTGCTGGTATAAATCTCCATTGACAACCCTTTCCAGTGAGGGTAGCCACAACCTGCGGGTCATCCATTAAACTCTGGAGATATTTAGAGGCCCCGACAAAACAAGTCGCATTATCGCTCATAATAATTTGAGGGAAACCGTTGCGACCTGCAAAGCGTCTTAGAGTATGCAAAAACCCCTCACTGGATAGGTCGTCAATCAATTCAATATGAATCGCTCTGGTTACCGCACATGTGAATAGGACGGCATATACCTTTATGATATTACCGGGCGATTCTCTAACATGAATCGCTCCGGTGTAGTCTACCCCGGTTACCTGAAATGGTTCAGTCCTTTGTACCCTGAACTCAGGCAAGGGAGGTAGATCTACTGGGGAGTAAGGCTTACCCTGTAATCTTTTACAGATAGTACAGCTATTGTGGATCGCTTTAATTGCTTGTCGCATCTTAGGGATCCACCAACGTTGTCGCATATACGCCAGAACATAATTTACGCCAAAATGTAGGCAGGTCCGATGGCATTGGCGAATCAACAGTTTGGTAATCAAATGAGAGGAGCTAAGGAGGACAGGATATTTCGCAGAATCAATAATGTCCGCCTTTTGTATCCTGCCTCTACACTTAATTATGCCTCCTTCCATATATAATCCTAGCTGCCTCATTAAGTTAGAGGGTTTGGCCTTTGACTCCTTGCTCAGGATTTGATGTTCAGTAGGATAAGATTCCTTTTGTACTAAACATATTAGTTTTGCTTCTGCTGATCTCAATTCATGGAGTCTGATATGCTTCGAATCTTCACTAAGGAAAGACCCGTGAGCCCGACTTCTCATGTTGTTAATGAAACGGTATATCCATGCAAATACCCGTATTACTTGATCATAGCTGCCGTATCGTTCCCACTCTACCAACTTGTTATCCTGATGTGTAGTACTCATTACTAGTACTACTTAACACATCATCTTGGGGCCGACCTGAAGGAGCAGATATGCATTCCCTGAAATCCTGAGGCCATTCAGTTGGAGATGTAAGCCATGGAGGTCCATGCCACCAAATTGAGGAAGACAAACTGCTGTGCTGAGATCCCCCGGGAAATTATGTCACTGGGGTTATCCCTGGTGCTCACATAGCGAAATGTAGCTGTAGGAACCAAGTTATGAATCTCATCAGTGCGATTAGAAACATAAACAGGTAACACTTTCTGGCTGTGTACCCATGAAAGCGCTATTTGACTGTCGCTCCAGACATAGACGTTATTAATCTGTAGTATGTCTGTATAAGCATCCAGTGTAAACTTTAATAGTCGAGCAGACAGAAGCAATGCAGTAAGTTCTAATTTAGGAACTGTAATCTTCTTTATAGGGGCTACTTTGGCCTTCGCTATAGCCAGTGTCACTTCACTACCATTGCATATGTATATGGCAGTACCGTACGCACTATTACTAGCATCAGAAAAGGCATGTAGATCCACCTGGTGACCACTAATAACCTGACGAGGAAGTTGGACCTTGCAACATGTGGAAAGGTCCGACCGAATCAACCGCCAAGTATCCTGTAACTCAATCGGGAGGGGCGTGTCCCAATCTAGTTTTAGCCGCCACAGTTGCTGTAAAAACATACGAGCACGGATTGTAACAGGCAGCAAAAAACCTAGGGGATCAAACAACCTCGCTGACAAGCTTAAGCAGTTTCGCTTGGTCATAAGCTCACTGCCGCATGGGGTGTGACAGAAGGATATACAATCTGTGGTAGTGTCCCATTTGTGGCCTAAAAACTTCACCTCACTATTCTCAGTAGCTACACCGTCAGAAGTAAATTGACCTTTCAAAAGATCACTATTAGTGGCCCATTCTCTTAAAGGTGGTGATGCATGAATTAACACATTTACTTTTTATCGTGGTTGAGAGGTTCTACAGGAGCTGATAAATAACTGGTTATATATAATTTACCAAAAATATCACTCCGTAATGGCAAAAAAAACATTATTAACAATACGCACTGGCAACGATGTGTGACGTCACACCAGGAATAGAGTGCGAAAATATTTGGGAATGAATTAATTTCACGTCAGTCACGGGCAGTGCCTCCTCAGTCCTCACCCCTCGTCAGGAGCGGTTATGTTTGCCGAACTGCTGTGTGGTATTTGGGTGTTTTAACACACCTGGACCATGTATATGTCTTTATAAATTTCCTGAGGAAGAACTGTATGTTAGAAAATGGTATGTTTTTGCCAACCAGACAAGAATTTGGAATGAAAAGCCAAAGTCTAGCTGTTGGCCTAGGCTGTGTAGCCTACTTTACATTTCGAGGAGAGTGCATTCATTATTAAGCAACAGGTTACAATGGGCAAAGAGACTACATTTAAAGAGTAATGCTGTTCCTACAATCTCCACCCACAAGATACCTGCAGCTCTAGCCTAATCGCTCTTCAGCTACCATAGCCTATTGCTAAACCATTCACCATTGCAGAGGCCAGCAGCAATGAAACGTCAAATTCAATATGGGTTACATTCAAGGAGACTACTGCAGGACTTACCTCTGACCGGGTATAGGCCTAGACTATCCTAGTGTTTACTATACCCCTTTGAAATGACATTAGCCTAGCCTAACCTAACAACCTTACCTAACCTATCCTAATATTATGGGTGGGGGCTGCCACCCCTGCTGTTTTACATTATGATCTTTGACTTAGCCTAGATATTTGGTGTAGGCTATTTGTATGTGAAGCGGGTATTTTTTTCAATTTATCGATAACGAAAATCCTCCATGAGGACTAGCCTAGCCTATATGGCGAATCTATTGGTGCCTATTTTCCCTAATAAATTGTTTCTCATAACGCTGCAGTAGGCTAGTGTCGTTTAAAAGAACTCCTAGGCTAAGGCTAGTGCAGTTTATGACATTTAAGCTACTAGCCTAATCTTTCGCAACAGCCTATAGGCTATGCTAACTGGCTAGGTCGAACGATTGAATTATTAGCCTATTATTATTATTACACTTAGCCTAGGTGAGCCTATGGACAACTTATGATATTGGTAAATTTCTATAAGTGCACCATCATGAGTTTTTATTAGTAGGCTAAACATACTTTTCTGGGGAAGGATATAGGGGATGGATGTAGATTCCGGGCGTAGCCTACGGTCGTCATGTTTTCATAGGGCGATCGCCGCGGTTAACTTCGCGTCTATTTTGACGGCGATTTTTTTTAGGTTATTTGCCCACTGCTGGCAGTATAAATGATGATGACAATATGTCATGGGGGGGGGGGGTGAGCCCTCAACATATTATTGTATCCAAAGGCAGTCAAAATTGATGGGAACATGATGGCAAAGGTTCGACGCCACTACGGCCTACGCGTAGTGTAAACAAGGCTGGCGGTACGCCCGAACTCTACGTTCTACCCGGATATAGTATCCGGGTGTACAGGCCGATGGTCGGCACGATTACATAGCCTAGGTTGATAAATTGCGGTTAAGTTCCCGTCTATTTTGTCATGTTGTTACAGTTGTTTGCCCCCTGCTGGCAATATATATGAAGATGACAATAGGCTTAATCATGGGGGGGGGGGGTGAGAGGGGGCAAAGTCCCCCCTCAACTTATTATTGTAAACCATGTAAGTCAAAATAGATGGGAACCTGATCGCGAGCGTCTGTGTAGTGTAATCAAGGCGGGCGGTTTTACGGTAAACCCGCATACTACATCCTTGCCCTTTCTGCTATATTTTCATGCTAGACCTATGTGTGTATTTTGATTATTTCGTACTAGTCTAGAAGTGTTGGTGGCTTGGTGTCAATTTATCACTAGCCTATATTTTCGCCGTGAACACAATTTCTGGTACTGTACTCCTACCTGTAAAGCAGAATGTACATCCCTGGGCCCTGGCACTAGTCCATTACCTAGGTACGGTACTAATATGTGCACAGGCGCCTGTAAGAGTAAAGTCTGTGATAGATCCGCCACTTCTTGTGTTTGAATCCCAGTTTTGTTGACTATCTAGCCGATCCTGGCGATCCGTTCATATCAACTCATGCGCGGGATTATCATATCTGTATTTTGTTGATGCCCCGTAATGGCAACATAGATGATGATTACACTAAGCTCTGAGGGGGTGAGTGCCCCCCCTCAACCAATCTTATAATGATTCGGATCCCTGATTAGGCCCCCTTGAAAGAAAAACTAAACGGAGCAAAATGTTACCTCGACTTTGTGCGATTTGCTTACTTTAGGGTAAATAAAGGCAAGAATGTTAAGTGCGGGCGTACCGCCAGCCTTCTTTACACTACGCATTAGTGGCGTCGGACCTTTGCCATCATGTTCCCGTCTATTTTGATTGCCTTTGGATACAATAATACCCCCATGACATATTGTCATCATCATATATATTGCCAGCAGGGGGCAAATTACCGAAACGAAAAAATCGCCGTCAAAATAGACGCGAACTTAACCACAGCGATCGACAGATGTAAACATGACGGCGGCGGGGGAGGCGTCGGACCTTTGCAATCATGTTCCCGTCTATTTTAAATGCCATTGGAAACAATATGATAAGGGGGGCATGCCCCCCCTCACCTTCCCATGACATATTGTCATCATTATGTATATTGCCAGCAGGGGGCAAATAACCGAAAACATTGCTGTCAAAATAGACGCGAAGTTAACCGCGGGCGATCGCCTTATGTAAACATGACGACCGTACGCCCGAACTCTACATCTATCCCTAAATCAGTTGGCCTACGTTATGTTTGGTTAGTTTTAGGTATATCTAGCGATCCGCCTGCAGTCGTGTGTTTACACTGAGGAACGGATGATGTTCGAGTGTGGATCGACCCGCATATATCGTATTTTATGTCTATATTACATCTCGTAACTACAAAACTTGACGACTTTCCGTAGTTATGTACTATTCAAATAATTAAAGGTTTGGACAAGGTGTTTTTATCCATATTCACTCGTTAAACGTCTTAACCCCTCATTTTCCCTGAGCTTCAAAGCCATCGGGAAGGATGTAGTATCCGGGCATACAGTCGTCATGTTTACTGTACATAAGTCGACAGTTGATCACCAGCGGTTAAGTTCCTGGCTATTTTTTGTTATTTACCCCCTGCTGGCAATAGATATCATGATGCCAATAAGTCATGGGGGCAGTCAACCTATTATTGTAGCCCACGGCAGTCAAAATAGATGGGATCGTGATCGCGAGCGTCTGTGTTGTGTAAACAAGGCAGGCGGTACGCCCGAATACTGCATCATTGCCAAGCCCTCCCCACTTGTTCTGTTGTTGTTTTAATATTCTCGGTGTAATGGGCCCGTATATTACTGATTTATTACAAAATTGGAGAAACTTACCGCCACTCAGATATGTTGTACAGTACTGTACCAGTATTTTTTGTTTCTTGTAAATCATTCAAATTTCACTTTCATACATAAAATTGAGTATAAATTCATGTATGAGGATATACTGTACTGTATTTTTTAGACATTTTGATTAAATGTAAGACTTCCCAAACTGTTGAATTTTAATAATTTCCTAGGCTTGTTGGTAACTAAATTAAAACATTAAAACATGTAAATACAAGTATACAATGACACTTACGAAATAAAAAATATAATTAGTAAGAATTTGGTTTATCTTTAACCCTTTCATAGAAATACTAACTTATTAAATTAATGCAATAAAGAGTATGTTCCAGTTTATTTCCCTTATGCGATTATCCTATAACACTGCATTTTGTTGCATTCATTCCATATACTGGTAATAAGCACTTTTTGCAGGTTCTCAGAGCATTACGGGTGAACTCCAGATATCTAGAATCTGCCCTATGCAGATTCTAGAAAATGTTAGTGGGCTGTTAATTTAAACCCCATATTAACCCCCTTCAATAATCTACCGGGTATGTACAGTCGTGGTCAGAATACACCTAATACAGTACAAGACAATGAACATTAACTAGTGAATCCCAGAAATTTGTCTGTGCGGTTCCAACAATTTCCCAATATAGTTATCCTGTGTATTATAATTATCTCTACAAAAAAAATCCAGAAATTCATGACCACGACTATACATTAAGTATACGGTATAGCATAGCTTCTAATGGTAGTAAAATGTGAGACGTAAATATATACCGGTATATATATATATATATATATATATATATATATGCATGTTTCTTCTTATCTCTAACTATAAACTTGTATAGGAATAAACTCCATTCCATAGGAATGGAGGGAGGTAGAATAAACAGGGTAGTTGAAAGCCAGATAAGCAGAGAAGAAGTAAAAGAAGCAATTAATAGACTTAAAATGGGCAAAGCTGCTAGAGTAGATAACATCCCAGGTGAAATGCTGATATATGGAGGAGAAGAAGCTGTTGACATAATGCATAGGTTATGTAAATTAGCATGGGAAAAGGAAAGTGTACCAGAGGACTGGAGGAAAGCAGTGATAGTACCCTTGTACAAAGGGAAGGGTAGTAAAGAAGAGTGTAAGAATTATAGGGGAATTAGCTTGCTTAGCATACCTGGAAAGGTACACGCAAGAGTAGTAACAAAGAGGCTACAGAAGATAACGGATGACAAAATAGGCGAGGAACAGGGAGGTTTCAGAAAGGGCAGGGGCTGCGTTGACCAGATAGCCTCAATGTGATTGTTGGTAGAGAAGTATCTGGCCAAAAAAGAAAACTCTATGCAGCATTCATGGATTTGGAAAAAGCCTACGACAAAGTAGACTGGGAGGGCCTGTGGGATGTGTTAACAGTATATGGTGTGGGAGGAAAGTTGCTAATGGCAGTAAAATCTTTTTATTGGAATGCAATGGCAAATGTGAAGGTAGGGGATAAGTTAAGTGAAAGTTTTGAGGTCAGTGTAGGTGTAAGACAGGGATGTGTCATGTCAGCTTGGTTGTTCAATATATACATGGATGGAGTGATTAGGGAATGTAGGGCTGTATCAATGGGCGTGGGAGCTAGACTGGAATCAGAGGGAAGAACATGGAAGATTTTAACATGCCTATATGCGGACGATGCAGTCCTGTTGGCAGAAAATGCTGAAGAACTTCAGAGAGTGGTCACTGACTTTGACAGGGTATGTGAAAAGAGAAAGTTAAAGGTCAATGTAGGGAAATGTAAGGTAATGGTGTTTGAGAGAAGAATGTATGAAACCATAGATTTTAAGGAAAAATATAGAATCAAGAAAGAACACAAGAAAGGTTGTAAAATAAAATTGAAAAATGAAGTACTAGAAGAGGTTGAAAGTTTCAAGTATTTGGGAGCTGTACTATGCAAATATGGTAAAATGGAAAGTGAGATAAAAGAGAGAAAAATGCAAGGGAGAAAGGTGATTGGAGAACTTGATAGTATTCTCAAAGGAAGAATGGTTAGCCAGGAAATAAAAAAGTCACCGAGAAACAGTGTGCTGCTCCCAACACTCTCGTATGGAAGCGAGACATGGACGGCAAGTGACGAGGACCTCTTCAAACTGAGAGCTGTGGATATGGGCTTTTTCAGAATGGCAGCTGGCATGAATAGGCTAGATGGGCCAAGTAATAGGGAAGTGTACGAGTCCTTTGGAATGGAAGAGCAGGCTTTGGGCATTGATTGTGGTGTGATTGAGTGGATAAAGAGAAGTACTTTGAGGTGGTATGGTCATGTTCAGAGAATGGATGAAGACAGAATGCCAAGAAAGATATATGGGAGTCAGGTGAGTGGAACCGCTAGTAGTGGAAGACCACCTATGGTATGGGAAAAGAAAGTGGAAAAATATATTGAAGAAAAACTTCCACGTAGTGGAAGGGTCATTGTGGCACGGGCAGGGGAGGCATGTCTTGACAAAGTAGCTTGGAGACGTTTCTGTCATGGTCATCCTCTAGTGGGGGTTTCCCAGGGGGAAACAAGGCGTCGGAGATGATATGATGATGATGTGTTAGGTGAAACCCTATCAGTACTTTCAATGTTGTATAATGTACAGTATATACTGGTACTGTACTGTTTTATCTTGGGGTTAAGAGTGTATCACCTGTATTTTTATATTTATGAATACCGGTACTACTGAAATAATATCAATATCTTTGATACTATTTTTTTCCTTCCCAGGAATACCCTACTAAAGGATGACCATGGTGGGAACACCTCCAGCTTTTTTTGTCCAGACATGCCCCTTATGCCCATCCCAAAATGGTCCCCATTTAATGTTTTGTTTTTTCACTTGCTCATACCCAGGCTATAGGTCAATCACTCTGATGTAAATGCTGGAAAGTACAACTGATCAACAGATCTGTCATACTTTAAAGCAAATATGTTTCTTTTATTATAAAATGTGTTGCATAATGTTTATGATGGGCATCACAGCCTACCTCACTGCAAAGTTTTACCTATAGTGTTATCTACTCTAGTGTTCCACATTTTCTAACAATAAGACAGAATAACATGCATACAGGCATACCATACCATCACCCTCCATCTTCTACTCATATAAGCTCCTTATTATACCACCTGACACATCTTCAGTATTTCCTCTTCTAACTTGCTTTTCAATTACAGTACAGTAGGCCTACTGTTTATAGTATGACTTCATATGACCATTTTATCCTTTAGCAGGGTCATCCTTTGAGTATACTTATCATAAGTGTTTTAGTACAGTATATAAATTCACACTATAGTATGATGTATCTGGTCAAAAGTGATATTTGTTTTCTTGTTCACCTATTTCTCTATATGTATAGCTGGTACAGAATAATAAGCATAGGCTAAAGCTACTCTAAAAATCTATATGCTAAGATGATCAAATTTTGTTATCTGTTATTTGCTATTTTGAAGAATCTGGTTTAGTCACAAAATTCAAACTTTAAACTTTGAAGGTGTGACAAAATATTGACATAATTATGTATATTCACTTCAGAAAAATTAAAAGAAAATAATTGTGATCAGCAGTACATTATGTATGATAAAACATATTCTAGTTACAGTACGGTACTGTACTTTTAAAGGCATTACACTTACTCATTCAGTTTTCTCTTTGTATTTGTCCATATTGTTGCCTATAAGCATAGTAGACAGCCTGAAGATTCCATGGCATAAGGCAACAGATATAAACCCTGGATGATCAATCATGCAGTCAGGTATGGGTTCAGCATCACAACATTCTTTCCTGCTGATCTACAAGTACAGTATCCTGGCTACACCAACATGTCAAGAAAATACCCCCTATATCGTCACCAATTCATAGCATAAAAGATGCCCGGCCATATTCAAAGATGCTGTGAACTACCGGTACCGAATAGCTGCTCTCTCCAATCAAGTGACGTTTATAAATAAAGTGTCGCCATCTAGTGTTGTCAACGACAGGGTTGTGTAATGTCACCGTGGCTGTTTAATGGTGTGGTGAGGGAGGTGAAAATGAGAACTATGGGTAGAGGATTGGGTTTAGTAGGAAAGAGTGGTATATATTTGGAGTTCTACCAGTTGCTGTTTGCTGATGATATAGCATTGGTAGCAGATTCTGAAGAGAAACTGCAGCGAGAAGTCAAAGAGTTTGGTGTGGTATGTCGGAGGGGGAAGCTGAGATTGAACATCAATAAAAGTAAAGTGATGGTGTGTAATAGAGGTGCTTGTAGGGGGAATCTAGATGTGAGACTGGATGATGAAATACTGGAACAAGTTGAGTGTTTTAAATATCTTGGAGGAATGATAAGCAAGGACACATGTGTGGAAATGAAAGTAAAAGAGAGTATGTGAAGGAAAGATAGTTTTCGGAGCAATGGTAAGTATGTGGAAGGTGAGAAATCTCGGAATGAAAGCTAAAAGTGCAATGTATCAAGGGATAATTGTACCAACAGTTATGTATGGGGCTGAGACATGGGCTTTGAAGGCAAAAGAGAGAAGGAAGTTGGATGTGATGAGAGATGAGCCAGAAGGGTCCTGTGCTGGTATGGACATGTTGAGCGAATGGGAGATGAAAGGCTTACAAAGAGAGTACTGTATATGAGTCAGATACAAAGGGAGGGAGGAAGACTTACCTCCGTTGAGATGGAGTGATTGTGGAGTACAAGCGTTGAAAGATAGAGAGATGACTGTAGAACAGGCAAGAGCAGTAGTAATAAATAGGAATGATTAGAGAATGCTTGTGACTAGTTGAGAGATAGCGCGGGCGTTGGGTCAGGCGCCAGTTGGACTAGATAATGTGTAGTCCATCAAGCGTCTGGCCCGGGGAGCCGGTGTATATGAAGGGTCATGTCTGGATGTGAGGTGGGCGGGCATTGTGGTGTGCCCCGCTGCGTGTCTGCATGCTAAGACCGGAACCTCTCCGGGAGGGCTGGGGCCAGTGAAATGCTGGAGGCCCCTAGTGATCTTTGGTCTCTGGGTCTTTTCCTAGGTGATCTAGATGTGTGTGAATATATATTTTTGTTAGACCATCTCAAGCTATGGGGTATGTCCCTGTGTATGAACATACATCTATTGTGGCAGAAAGGAAGCAACAAACACCTTGAAGCTCCATTGTCTCCATCTCATCTAGTGCGACACATGAAGCACCCATCATCTCAAAGCTTCAATTGATAATCCTGGGGCCTCGTATGAGTTACAGGCTATTGAAAAGCCTACAGTCCAGAAGTTGAGACATAGAAAAACAAAATAATAATATAATAACAATAAATGATGACCCAGTCATTCACATACAGCATATACACTGTACAGTACCGGTACTGTATAATCTCATTTCTTCTGTATGAGCAAAGGTAGCCAGGGTAACAAAAAATATATATATACTTTATAATTATACCAGGTATATATACAGGTATAGCCTATACTGTACATGAACGAAGGCGGTGCTGGTTGGGGGGAGGGGCGTCGACTGACTGGGGACAGAGGTGCACGGGGGCGGTTCGTTCGTGGCCACCCCTTCGGGGATCACGGCGTCAGGCAATAGATAGATAGCCTATAGCCTATACTGTATATATTTTCCCACCAACTTTACAATGTTTTTTTTTTTTTTTAGCCTATTCAGTACGGTACCGGTATATATTTGTGTGATTGATTTGGGATTTGTTTCCTACCTACTTTAATGATATCTCTTAAGTGCCATATTTTTTTTTTTTTTGTGAAATACCTTTCATATTGCCTTGATGACGGTAGGTCTACAAAATACCGCGAAAGGTCAAAAGTGTACCCCCAGTCCAAAGTCACCCCACTTTACAATACTGTACCGTACCTGCCTTAGCAGAACTACTCTATACAGCAAATAAACTTTTCATTTGGTTCCAAATTTGCTAATCCTTTTAAAATATTACATACTGGCATAGTGAAGTTTCAATAGGTGTGAAGATATACTACTAAATTTGTGTGAATAGGCCTATACTTAGGCACATATCCCATAGCTAGGGGTGGCCGACTCGAAACAGTTGTTGTTGTTGTTCCCTAAGCTGCCTGGCCGAACAGCCCTGAGGAAGGCCATGGCCACGATCGGGCTTTCCCACAGAGCTCTCATTGAGTGTTGTTGGCGTAAGTGGTTGTGTGAAATGCAGTCTTCTATGATGTGTTTAATGGTATGGGGTGCTGTGTTACATCCCGGGCAGGCGTCGACAACGGAGTCATCCAGTCTCTTCTGATAGCTCAGGAGAGCCGGATGGTGTCCGCATCTCAGCCTGGCCAGGTGGACTCTGTCCTCGCGAGGGAGGGAGGATTCGGAAGGATGGATTTCGGGAGGTCGTGCATGCAGCTGCGTGTTGTCTGTGAGTGAGTGGATGGATTGGCAAGAGATATGAGTATGGATGTGCTTCTGGAAGTTGGTTCGGGGTGGGCAGGGCGGGAGAGAGGACAATAATTGTGTGTGATACCGTGTGCTGGGTGTTGTTTTGATATTTCTTGGTGTCTGTGGGTGTGTTGCCATGTAGTTTAGTGGGTGGTCTTGGTTTGTGGAGGCTGCTGCCAGGAATTGAGTGCCTCTCATGTCCTCTCATGTAGGAGGCTATGGTTAATATATTTGGGGTGAATTTGGTGTATTTATATCATGCATGTACAGATTGAAGAGTGCGGGCGACAGGACGGATCCTTGCGGGACTCCGTTTGGGAAATTTCTAATGCTAGATGACTGACCGGCAAAAGATACGTGTGCACATCTTCCTGCTAAGAAGTTGGCCAGCCATCTTTTTGTGTTGTTGTGCATGTATGTGTTGTAGACTTTGTTTGTTAGGTTGTGGCGGGGGATGGCATCGAAGGCTTTACTAATGTCGAGTGTGGCAAGTACTGATCTGTGTGGTGGTCTAGCCGAGTTGATGCCGTCAAAAGCTCTTTGTGTAAGGTCTGTAAGAAGAGTGTTTGTGGAGTGCAATGGCCTGAAGCCGTGTTGTGTTGGAGAAAGGGGTAAGTCAGGTGTCATCAGTTGTAGTACAAGGTGCTCTATGACTTTGGAGGGGGTACAAAGGAGTGTGATAGGGCGGTGTGAGGAGGGTAGCGTGGGGTCTTTGTTAGGTTTGGGGAATGTGATGATGATACCATGCTTCCAGATGTCTGGTATTGTGTTGTGTGAGTAGCTGTAGTTTGATATGTTAGTGAGTGCTTGTATGCCTTGTGGTCCCAGGTGTCTGAGGTGAATGTTGCTTATGTTGTCTAGGCCACAGGCGGGTGAGAGCTTGAGATTGTTGATGATATGCTTTGTCTGGTTGTTGGTGAAGGGTGTATAGTCAGGGCGTCTACGCCGTGGGACCACCTCCCGAAACTGCCGACCCTCCCGTCCGGGGACAAGATCACCGACAGTGGAGGACAGCAGGCTGCCGACCGTGGGGAGCAGTTTCCGGGAGCCAAACCGTCACAACTATCCCCTGACCCCTCCCTGGGGGCACGCGTCCTTGGAGCGGCTGCGGTCGCGCCGGGCAATTCTCACTCGAGACAGTTACTGCATATACCGTACTGTTGAAGTTATAACCAGGGATGGAGTATTCGTTTTTGTTATTCGTATTCGAATGCATTCGAATACAGTAATTCAGGGTATTCGTATTCAAATTCTTGTAAATAAAAGTAAAAGTATGTGCATTCGTATTCAAATATTTGGACAAATTATTTGTATTCTTAGAATAATATGGCGAATACAAAGAGAGCAAGAGAGAGCTGTCATCGTTCGTATCTCGTCATATTCACAAATTTGATACCATACCATATATCTAGTTACTACACTATATAAGTTTAAATACCAGTATTGAATACAGGTAGTGTCTGTTATCAGTCATAAAATAGTTAACCATTGCATAAGCTACAGTAATTAGCTAGGCCTATAGTAAAAAAGTTAATTAATTTAAGGAAAAGTATTCATGACTGCATTCATGAATACTTTCATAAAGTATTCGTATTTGAATACTGAACTCTTGTATTCACTCCATCCCTGGTTATAACAACATGAATGTATTCGTACATTTATTATTTCTTGACAGCATTTACACTCCTCATAGGTGTCCATCACATCACAATTCCCACACAGACACCTGCAATTATCTAGAGTTTTAATGTGGTAAAAGAATGGTACAGTACCGTATCACAAACTGCTAACAAGCTGCCGTACCAGTACTTATACTGTATTACCAAACTATACCACTTAACAAAATATACTAGTTAACCCATGAACTGCTAGAACCTGTACAAAGAAAAGGGTATAGTTAAGGGGGGGGGGGGAAGGAGGAGTGAAGGATGTGGCATGGAGAGATGCCACTACTTTCTATGTGTCGCCCAATTTTGAGACATTTCCCGGCACTGGCACAGTATTTGATTTGATGTACATGTTTACATACCGTGCCTGGCGGAAGGAACATAGTAGTTCCTGGGTTAATAAGCTATGCAACTGTGGACGTATGTGTGGGGAGGAGGCTGATGGTTGCCACTTCTTCAGGCAGAGAAAGATAAAAAGGTACGGTACCGGTACACAATGAGAGGAGTGGAGAAGGGAAGTAGAGATGGTTGAACGAAATGTGCCGACTGATTTTATATGTATAGATGAACGAATGAGGTAATCTGTGTTTCATAATATTTGGGGCAATGAGGGGATGGGGGTTGTCTGACCATAATGTGGTAGTAGCAAATATGTGAGTAGGCTACAGACGAAGTGGGTGAGGAAAGATGGAGTAAGGCAGGATGGAGGAGGAGCCATGTAGAGAGGGAAAAGGTTACAGGAAGAGTTAAAAAAAGCAGTAGAAGACACCTAGATAGGTTTGACTTGAAGCGAATGGAGAAGGTGTAAGGGGTGAGCTTTGTGTTTATGGAAGAGATAAGTGCATGATGATAATGATGCAGTTTTTACAACCATGCACTACCTGCTCAATAGCTGGACTAAGGTGGGTGCCCTGATGAACAGTGACTTCGGTGAACAGTTGCCACAGATTGCTAGATTGCACCCTCCACCACAGCACTGGCGTCTGCCAATAACACACTGGCTGGCCTGAGACTCGAACCCTTGACCGTGAGGTTTACAGGCGAGTGTTCTACCAACCGTGCTACGGCCAGCATGTGAGGAGTTAGGAGGAGGGGAAGGAAGTGAAAGGATTAAACAGTATGGTGGACTAAGGAGGTGAAACAAGCAGTTGAAGAGAAAAAGAAAGCATACAAGAGTGGATGTAGAGGGAATGAAAATTTGGAGAGGCAGAAAAGGGAAATGTAAGTGAAGAAAAAGAGAGTAGTGAGCCTGAGTACGAGAACAGTAGATGACAAATTTAGAAGAAATTGTTTTGGAAGGTCAAGAAAGTTAGGGAGGGTGACAATGGAAGTAGGCCTAGTAAGGGCGTGAAAGATAAAAATGGGCGAGTTCTAGTGATGAAGCAAGCTAAGAAAGCACTTTAACCTGGGAAATGAAAGAGGGGGTTAGAATAGACCCATCACTGGTACTGTAGGATAGTTATGTAACAGAGCAATGGGTAGATGGGGAACAAGGTAGGTTTAGGAAGGGATGTGTAGATCAGATCTTCTCCTTGTGAAGAAGTACCCAGTATCTGCAGAAGAAATGGAAGTTTATGCTGCCTTCATGGACTTGGAGAAGCCTAAGACAGTAAGTAGAGAAGGTGTGTGGAAAGTACTGAAGATATAGCAAGTTCCGGTAGTTGGTAAGTTGCTGGAAGCAGTGAAAAGCATGTATGAGGGTGAAAGAGCAGCAATGCGTGTAGAGAATGAGCATAGCGATTTCTTCAATAAAGCATGGGTGTGTAATGTCCCCATGGATGTTCAGTAGCCTATACAGCACATATTGTATGGATGGAGTCATGAAA
The DNA here is from genome assembly GCA_032716605.1 of Paralithodes platypus. Taxonomy (NCBI): domain Eukaryota; kingdom Metazoa; phylum Arthropoda; class Malacostraca; order Decapoda; family Lithodidae; genus Paralithodes; species Paralithodes platypus. Next base: position 2,450,354 of record CM064535.1, read on the forward strand.
TAAATCCAAGGAAAAGCAGAGGATGTTGCAGTACACTAGTAAGGCAATGGAGCGATGGAAGTTGCTTGTGCTACGGTTAGCTGATGATACTGCTCTTATGAGTGAGCGTTGCAAAGTTTGGTTTAGTAATTATGTTTAGAATGCTGTGTGAAAAACGGAACTCGAAGGTCAATAGGTCGAAGAGAGGAATGCATTCCCCCCCAGGGCTAAGGAGGCCTTCATCTTATGGTGAAGGAAGAAATTAATATACCCCATGCATCCTACTGCATGTTGTATATTGTGGACTAACAGCCATTAGTAGCCTATACAATAAAGCCTTGTTATTGGTACTCAGGCACTGTCTTGGTATGGCAATGCCGAGACTGGTAGAGTGCGGTTAGGTGCCATAAAGGACTCTACTAGTTTAACCTGGGCGCTGTTGGCGCAACGCCAGAGTCGGCAGCAGTGTTACATGGTAGGGCAGTGTTGTGGCAGGATCTTGTTGTTCTAAAGTCCAAGTTGCCTAATGTACAGTAGAGTCTTGGTATGGTACCGTACTGTCTTGTTGCGGCACTGTTGAGGCTGGTATGGTTTGCAGATACTGCAGATGGACCTACTGTAGTAGAGTCTGGTAAGGGTTGTGTTAGCGGGTGTACCATACCTTTTGTTTACATAGTGGCACGCTCGCAGTTACTGTACATTCGCGTCTAATTTGACTGCTGTTATTTGCCCCTGCTGGTAATATATATGATAATAACAATAAGTCATGGGGGGGGGGGGGGGGGCAAAGCCTCCCTCAACATAACAATTTATCCAACACCTGGCCTTGGGATACAATATTGGGTCGAGGGAGAGCTTTGTTCCCCTCAACCCCCATGACTTATTGTCATCTTCATATATATTACCAGCAGGGGCAAATAACAGCACTCAAATTAGACGCGAATATAAATGCGAGCATGCGACTATGTAAACAAAGCGGACGGTACGCCCGCTAACATAACCCTTATCGAGTCTTGCTGCGGCACGGTTAGCACTATACAGTACCAACATCAGCCAAAGTGCTGACATAGGCTATGGGTCACCCCTTGCATATTAGGCCTACATATACAAATTATCCACCGTCCACTGCCTTTTATTATTCCTGGGGGAAAGTGACATAGGCCTAGGTCTAGTCAACAGTGTTTGAGAAGCTTAGGGACGCGTCTTGCACGAGAGGCAATTGTTTACATATTCGATGAAAAACCTAGCCTACTTAACCCATTAAGCCCCAGCTGATTTAATAAAAATGCACACTCCAGACCCAGCCACTTGTCAATTTTTGTTTTTCCTGAAAACACATGGGATGGGTTAGTAATATAGGGAAAACCACAAAAAAACGCTCCCTTAGGTCATTTTGGGGTCCTGGGGGGGCGGCGGAAAGTCGCAATTAACATGGGGTGATGGGTAGACAAAATACTGGAAAATCACTCCAGCGTGCACGCGGCTGGACTTACTGTAGGGGGCTGCCAACCATCGGTATTGTTCCGTGGGATCCTAAAGCAGTTCCCATACAAATCTGAACCCTCTACGAGCCTTCTATCAGTGTTCAATTAGCGCCGTCGGCTATAACCGACGCTGGCACTGGCAGGGATTTAGAATGCCGTCGACTCACGTCCGACGCTGGTGTCCACCTGGTTAATCTGTATCTAGGCCTACTTGTATTTTATTGTGTTCACGAGACACGAACGAGTTTTCATAACGGGCGAGGCAAGCATAAGAGCGAGTTCAATAGTTTATTATTTTTTCAAAGAAAAAATATATTTACATGTGTTGGCCTAACCAGGCATAATCTCCACAATGACTGTTTAAACTGTCAAACATGTCTTAATAAAAACAAAATACCGTAGGTACCGGTAGGCTTATTTCTGCAGGAGAATGACGCCACTTTACGATACATTTGCTGTTAAAATATACACAAAGCTGTAATTCCAGTTACAGTATGTATATAATGTAAAGAAAAACAAACTGCCAAAGATATAAAGGCACATCTAGTAATAATAAAATTTTAGTTTGGTAAGGGTTGTGTTAGCAGGCATACTATCGCTTTGTACTATTTGCATAAGTTGAACGCTTGCAATTAGGCCTATGTTCGCTTCTAATTTTACTTATTTTATTTTATAATTTTTGTTTACAAAATTATAAGAACATAAGAACATAAGAACATAAGAAAATGGGAGTCTGCAGAAAGCCGATTGGCCTAAGCAAGGCAGATCCCTGTCCCACACAACCCCAATTCAATTACAAAGCCCAATTATAGGCTTCACACTCTAATACCCTGAGGATCATCTTACCAAAACGGTTAGAGATTAACGCAGGATTATGGAGGTCTGCAGAGCGCTGATTGGCCCAACCCGGCTGATCCCCCTTCACACCCAACCCTTCTCGTCCATATGCTTATCTAATTTTATCTTAAAGCTCCCTACAGTTTTAGATCCCACTATAGCACTTGGTAGTCCATTCCACCCATCTACAACTCTGTTACCAAACCAATACTTGCCTATATCTTTTCTGAAACGAAATTTATCTAATTTGAAACCATTGGTACGAGTTCTTTCGCTATCACTGAGCTTTAGTACATTTGCCATGTCCCCTTTGTTAATCCCACTAACCCACTTGAACACCTCTATCATATCCCCTCTAACTCTGCGTCTCTCTAACGAATGTAAACCTAATTTCTTCAACCTTTCTTCATACGAAAGATTTCTAATATTATGGATCATTTTTGTCATTCTACGCTGTACTCTCTCCAATGAATCTATGTCCATTCTGTAATAAGGACACCAAAATTGGACAGCATAATCCATGTGGGGTCTCACTAATGACAAGTAAAGTTTTAAGATAACATCAGCAGTTCTGTTACTCACACTCCTAGAGATGAACCCGAGAATCCTGTTTGCCTTATTACGAACGCTTATACACTGTTTTCTAGGCTTCAAATCATTGCTAACAAACACACCTAGATCTTTCTCGCAGTCTGAATTTTCTAATTCTAAATTAGCTAGTTTATATTTAAAATTTGTTTGCATCTTCCCTATCTTTAATACCTTGCATTTGTCAATGTTAAACTTCATCTGCCAATTTACTGACCATTCATGTAAGGTATCTAGATCCCTTTGGAGGCACTCTATATCGCTATCTGAATCAATTGATCTCCCTATTTTAGTATCGTCTGCGAATTTACTTATCCTACTAGTTATACCTAAATCTAGGTCATTTATGTATATAAGAAACAACAGGGGACCTAATACCGATCCCTGGGGGACACCACTTTTGACTGCTCCCCATTCTGACTTGGTACCATTTATGCTGACTCTCTGCTTCCTACCAATTAGCCATGACCTAATCCATCCTAACAACGCCCCACCTATTCCATGTGCCTCAACCTTTCTCATCAATCTCTCATGAGGGACTCTGTCGAAAGCTTTACTGAAATCTAAATATATAATATCATATGACTTGTCATTATCTACTGCTTCATATACCTCTGAGAAAAAACTAAGCAAATTAGTAAGGCAAGACCGTCCCTGAGTGAATCCATGCTGAGAAGAATTGATTAAGTTAAATGTTTCTAAGTGGTTTCTCATTTTCCTAGCAATAATTGACTCTAGTAGTTTCCTATGATTGAAGTGAGACTAATGGGACGGTAATTGGATGCTATTGATTTATCACCTTTTTTGAAGATCGGAACTACATTTGCAAGCTTCCAAGCTTCTGGAACTATACCTGTTTCTAATGACTTGTTAAATAGAAATGTTAATGGATAACTTAACTCATCTCTGCATTCTTTTAATACTCTAGCATATACCTCATCAGGACCAGGCGATTTATGAGGTTTCAGTCTGTCAATTTCCTTAACCACATCATTTCTACTTATAGAAACCGTACTTAACCTATTTTCTATACTATCGCTGTATACCTTACGGACTTCTGGAAACTGTGCCAAATTTTCATTAGTGAAAACGGAAAGAAATTGACTATTTAATGTACTGCACATTTCTAAATCACTTTCTGTCAATTTTCCTATAGAAGTTTTAAGGGGACCAATTACATCTCTAACCTTGGATTTATATAGTTGGTAAAAAGCTTTAGGATTATTTTTTGAGTCATTGGCAACCTTAATTTCATAATTTCTTTTTTCTTTCCTAATATCCTTTTTTACCTGTCTTGATAGATTCTGATAGTAAGCAAGTAGGTGAATTTCGCCTTTTCTAATTTTTCTATATATTCCTCTCTTTTGTCCTAGAAGATCTAATAGTCTATTATTCATCCATTTGGGTTGGTTCTGTGTTGATCTAAATTTTCTTTTGGGGATATATTTATTTTGCGCATTGAATACTGACTTGATAAAATTATCGTATGTATCTACCAAGTTTGACGTCTCCTCCTGACTTAAGATGACAGGTGCCTGAGAAAGGATACACTCATTTGGACACCTGGATCGACTTAATTTTTTGACCATAGGGTCCGCTAACAGGGCTTCTCTTAACCCACCATAATTGGCTTTTCTGAAGTCAGGTATTAATGTTGTATTCTCTCTGGTATTACCTTTCCATTGTATATTAAAATACACAGAATTGTGATCACTATTTCCTAGGTGGTCCCCGATTTCTACACTATTTATCATATGTTCATTGTTACTGAAAACTAAATCGAGAATATTATCACCTCTAGTTGGCGTATCTATGAATTGAGTTAAAAAACTATCTTGTACTACCTCAATAAACTCCTTTGAATCAGAGTCGCCTATTTGTTGCTGCCAATCTATATTAGGGAAATTAAAATCCCCCATAATGCACACGTTGCTAAGCCTTGATGCTATTTTAATTTCCTCCCATAATGATGTTCCGTCATTTCTACTCATATTTGGCGGTCTATACATAACTCCAATAACTCACTAAAGTCTCACTACCTTCGTTAACTTCTACCCAAACACTTTCATTTTCATTATTTACTCTAATACCTGATTTAGTACAGCTTTTTAATGAACTCCTGACAAACACTGCTATACCGCCACCCCTCTTACTTGTTCGGTCATATTTAAACAAACTATATCCCGGTATATCAAACTCTGCTAAAAAATGCCTGGTTTCTGTATTAATCCATGTTTCAGTTAGCGCTATTATATCTATATTTTCTTTGCTAACCAGTGCTCTAAGTTCGTTCATTTTGTTACATAAACTCCTGCAATTTGTATAATAAACACTCAAACTATTACTTGTATTTGCAACTATTTTTCTATTGTTTTTAACTAATTTATTTTTACCTGTTGAACTACTGGACCTAGACGGAACATCTACGCTATCAGAATGTTCGTTATTACTATCAATTTGATGTGGCTGGGATTCTATTTTACTTACACACCTATGGTTTATTAACAAAACCCCGCAACAAACTTGTCGAGTGAGCTGGCTAAGGTCGAAACTCCTAGTCGAGAGAGATGTACTCCATCCTGGGCATACAGTTCATCCTTACCGTAGAAGAGGGTCCAGTTATCCAGGAATGGAATAGTATTTGCCTTGCAATACTTCTCCAGCCGGCTATTTACACCAATAGCCCTGGAGGACCATTCCTTCCTTACCCCTCTTCTTGGTAGGATACTGTGTACCACAGGAACTCCACCCTTCTCCTTGATCCTCTCCAACATTTCCTGGTACGTGGTGAGCAACTCCTCAGTCCTGCATTTCCAAATGTCGTTGCTCCCTGCGTTGAGGAAGATGATGGGGTCCTCTCCACTCGCTTCCATGACACCATCTAGCTTTTCTGACACCTTCTCGACTCCGGCACCAGGCAGACAGACAACTTTACCAACATGTGTGTTAGTAGCCCTACCAAGGTATTTAATCATTGAATCCCCTACAATTAAAATAGACTTAGCTTTTTTCCGTTGTCGGCGTGTAGCAGGAGTTGTAGCAGCAACAGCAGCAGACTTCCCCCCCTCTCACTGCCTCGATGATCGCCACTTCCTCGCCATCACTCTCATCAGCCAAGGTGCTGAAGTTGTTGTGGGTCTTGAGTGGCTGCCTTTTCAGCTTGCAGGCCGTTGCACTGGTTGACACCACTTTCCAAGGGGTTTCACGATCCCTGGGAACACTTCCGGTAGCCTCACACTTCTTTTCCGCCATAGCTAGTCTCAAGGCCAAATTTTCATCTTTGAGACACTGAATCTCCTGCTCCACACTCTCCAGTCTTTCTTGCAAAGCAAGACAAAGCTGGAGAGTATGGGAGGAGACAGCAGACTCATCAACAACAGCCATCACTAAAAAGTTCACTAGGACCTCACTAAGGGTAAACCGGTTCACTAGCGGTCACTGGGGACGTCCACACTAGTCAGGGGTCAGAGGGCAACTGAATAGCCAGCCGTTATATGCCCCTGCTGGTAACATAATTATATATACAGTATGATGACAATAATTCCAGGGGGGTGAGGAGGAGCTTTACCCATTATTGTACCCCACGGCCATCTGCTGCATAAATTGTCGAGTTACTGGCTGTGGGAAACAATACAGTAATAGGATGAGGGGGCTTTGCCCCCCCACCACAACCCTTTTTTTAAGTTTTTCCATTGAGCATTAAAACACCTAGATTTGCAATTTGGCTATTTGTATGTATATTTATATCAAAACCCACAACATTCAACATAAAATAACCTAACCTCACCTGGAAAAGTTAGGTTACAGTAAGTTAGATTTGGTTTGGTTAGCCGCCCTAGAGCGTAAAAGGCCTGGGCTAGCCTTTTAAAATTTGTTATCTTTCAGGAGGATCACAGGTAGGCTAGGCCTGGGCCTATGTGTCTATCTATCTATCTATCTATTGCCGGACGCCTTACTCCCCTTACGAGGGTGGCCATACACAGAATGCCCCCAAGCGGACCTATTCCCTGTGAGAGGGACAACCCGAGCCAGTTTAGTGAAGGACTTACAGGATTGACCACTCAATTTAGGATTCGTCCAACTCCGAGGCCCTCTTGTGTATCTTGTTAGCACTATTTTTCTACAGTGGTGTTCGGCTAATCCATCCACTAACCTGCCTTACCCTTAGGTAAGCAGTACGGATTTGTATCAGGTTTACTCCCCTAGACAGGTTGCCAACCAAGGCTGACGAGTCCCATCCACCCGGATTTGTATAAGGTTGTCTCCCCTAGATGAGTTGCCGACCAAGGCTAACGAGTCCCATCCACTCAGCAGTTGAAAAACAGAAAACCCAAGTCTTAGTCTAAAGAATTAGGCCTATGTCAATTTAATATACAAAAAAATCTGAATATTGTCAGTCTCGCTTAGGTTCCTACACACACATAAAAAAAGGCCTAGGCTAAATAAAAAAAAAAAAAAAAAAGGCTAACAGTAGGCTTGTAAGAAAGAAAAAAACCGGCCTAGAGGGAAATGTTTGACTGAAAAGAGAATAACCTCATAGCCTAGTTAGGCCTAATGCAAAAAACAGGCTATCAAACAAGAGCAGTTCCATCTTTTTCATAATTTTTATTTAGCCTAATAGCCTAGGCTAGGCCTATACAAAGTTAAAATTATGCTTTACAGTTCTTATTACTTAGAATATGTCTTTGAAAGTGATCAATATAGGCTAGGCCTAGGCTAATTTCAAACTAATTTTCTTGTAGGGCCTATTTTTCTCATCTTCAGCCCAGTCTTGAAACAAAATTATCCCATTTGACACCCTAAAAATAATAATTAGGCCTAGGCCTTTATTATTGCAAAATGATTAGCCTATGTTTAGGCTAGGCTACTATTCCCTGGGCCTGGGGTTCATGTGTAAGCAATAGCAAGTGTCCACCAACAGCTTGAGCCTGACGCCTGCGGCCTGAAGAGTGAAGACTCTGTCGGTCCGTCGGAGCCTGTCCTGCCGCCTCTGCCACTGTTGGTTGCTGTGCAGCTTCTGGTTCGAACTGATATGGTCAGATTATCATACGGTTGAACTAAATTTATTGTGCATTGCACAATTTAACAATTAACCTCTTCAGTACCAGGGATTTCCTTTTCATCATATTTTGGCATCTAGGCTATTAAGTTAGGCTAGACGATTTTATTCAGCTTAGGAAAGACGTCTAGCAATAATAAGACTTCAAACTATCTCAACCAACCACTTCAACTACCACAAATCCTTCCTAAGCTGCATAATATCGTCTAAATACAGCTAGAACAAAATATGACACGTCGCTGGTTAAAAGGCATTTCAAATTGTTCACTAGGCCTAGGCTACTTTCACAGGAGCTCTCATAATCATCGTCCATTGTGCAGGTTGTTATACAACGAAGTTAAAGTTACGAAATTACCGCTCATAGGCCTAGGACTCTAAGAGTCAGCCTCACAAATCACAAGACATCTAGGCTAGTCAAGCTTTTCAGCCTCTCAGGCGTCTTCCTGAATCCTCTTGGTGCTGTTATTGTTTACAATTTTCCTGGTGTGACGTCACGAAGATCGCCTTAACTCCGAATCATGCACACCTTCCGCAAGGTATAAAATTTGATATATTGAGATTATTGTTTGACAAAATTTAATAATAACACTCAAAGTGCGTTACTTGCATGTTGGTATTTCCCATTATAAGTAGAGCCCATGTCATGCACCACCACCTTTAAGTATAAATGAGCCTTGGCAAATATATCGCGGATCTCCCAGCATCTCTTGAGCAATAAATCTTCATTGTCTCCGGTGCCTTGAAGATTGTCCACATAGATCCCCTGCTTGATCTCATTCTTGAAGTCAGGATCTAGTCCAGCCTCCTCAAGATGACGCAAGATAGTAGCGTTGAGAAGGAACTGGGAACAGGTCGCCCCGAATAAGATGACTCTGAACCTGTAGACCAGATACTCTGAATCTAGATCCATTGGGTCCCGCGGCCATAAAAATCTTGTCGAGTCCCTGTCTTCACGATGGAGTTGAAGCATCAGGAAGGCTTTCTCAATATCGGCGACCCATGCAAACTTATGACATCTGAAGCGCAACATAATTTGCGCTAGATCAGAGACCAGGGACGGACCCGTGTACAGACAATCATTCAGGCTATAGGAGCGATCACTGGATTTAGCAGAGCAGTCATACACAATACGAACAGGAGTGGTGGAACTGTCCTTTTTAATCCCATGGTGAGCAAGGTAATGGATGTCATCCCCATACTCACTGAGATCTACTCTCTCCACAAATCCACGTTGTACCTGCTCGGCCAAAACTGCCGCATAAGTCCCGCAATAACTTGGATCCTTGACAAACTGCTTCTGAAGCCCACGCAACCTACCAAGTGCTAGATGGAAATTAGTAGGTAATTTACTCTTGTTATCGTTCCAAGGGAGCCTTACCACATACTGACCTCTGCCAGAGTCATACGTTACAGTCTCTTCATACGAGCTTAACGCTAGCTTGGACTCACGATCAAGTTCATGTGGGTCAATTCCAATATTGTCCAAGTCCCATAGCTTATCTATATCAGTACATGTATTATCAGGCACATTTGGCCTAATATATTTATCTATGGGGCTTACTGCTACCTTGAGGACCGTAACCACCTCCACCTGTGTGTCTTGAGAGGAAGTGGCATAGGATCCAGAAATGGCATAACCTTGGATCGTGGGGAGCATTATTAGCTTATCTACCCGCCGATATCCAGGGTGAACCAGGTCGTAGTAATAATCAGCTCCGACCAGTAGCATAATACCATTGTTAGCAGAGAGTTGATCATCAGCCAGTTTATAACCCTTGCTTCTGAGATATTTCAAATGTGGTTGAATCTCTGATGCTATATAGAAACTGGGTAGTGTGTCGACCACAACAGCCTTGATGGGACATACCTTTTTTCTATAAACATATGAAATCTCCACAATATCATAGTCACTGGAATCTATTTCACCAGTGAAACCATGGAGACGCAAATTCTCTTGACCCTTGCTGGTACACTTGAGCTGGGGTAATGATGACCGCAGAACGAATGACCTCTGTGAGCACTGGTCAAGTAAGGTGCGTGTCATTATAGTATTATTATTACTCCCCACTACTGGCAGCATCATAGTAGGAAGCAATTGACATTCTCGAGAAGCAATGGACATGGCAGATACTTTATCACCCTCGCTCTTACTTTTCTCATGTGACTCTTCGGGGGTTTTCCCCTTTTCTTTGCCGTCATGCCGATCAGACTGGGTGCAAAGGGAAAACCAATGTTTCCCCTTGCAATACTTACAAGGTTTGATGTAGGAATTGGTGCAGGTACTGTTGAAGTGGTCTCTTGCCAGACAGCTGGTACATAACTTAAGCGATTTAGCCTTGCTAATCTTCTGTGTAGCCTTAGGATACTTAGGACACTGATACCACAGATGACCGTGAACACTGCACAACTTACAACCTAATGATATTGGCCTTTTCTGTTTAGGAGAAGTCTGTACCGGGAAAGCTGCAGTAGATGGCGACATCTCCACTTGTCGGTAGTGTCCAGTACTCTCCATATTGAAGACTTCAGTCTGGTACACCTGCACCAACGCTTCCAAGTTTAGTGGAGAGTCGCTTAGTTGTTGTCGTAAGATTTCCCTTAAGGGAGAGGGTATCTTATTCAAGATATTCACACTAAATATCTCCTCCTTGGTGACGGCCATTGTCTCCATAGATCGGAGGAGGCTCTCAAAGGAGGCATAGTACTCCTTTAGGTCCGCCACATCATAGGATGGAGGATCTAGTGTGAAGAATTTGGTAATTAAAGCAGTCTTGATGACTTCCACTCTCCCGTAAGTTCTCTTCAGCAACTCCACTGCAGACTCGTAGCTGTTAGCTTCTAGCTTGTACCCATCGACTAACTTCAATGCCTCCCCTTTCAATTGACCACGGAGATATGTGAACCTTTGGATGGATGTGAGTGTTTTATGATGATGGATGGAACACTCAAAAATATCCCAAAATCCAGTCCAGGTAGCCGAATCCCCGGAAAAGGTAGGCAAAGTAAGCTTCGGCAGGTTAAAACCAGTCGCCTTTGGTGTACCGGTATCCTTAACAGAGGTTGAACCTTGGGTGGAAGATAGTCTGGCTAAGGCTGTATTAACGTCCTCAAAGTACTCAAAATCTGCCGACATTTCTTCTTCCACATCGTCAGTAACTGTCAATAAACCATATACCTGCTGAGAATAACTATCATAAGCAGCTAGCGATTTAGTAACAGTAGCAATTTTACCTCTTATCTGATCAGCCGTGGCACTTATTAAAAATTCATCAAGATCTCTTAAACCTCTATTTAAACTTCCCTTCATCCCTCCCTTAAGAATCTTAAGTTTCTTCAAATCTGTCATCGTTAAGGTTTAATTTTAAGCAACTTAAACTACAATGAGGTCAGACTACAAACCGTTAATCGCTTGAATCAACAGCGGCAAACCCCCATTACTTAAGAAATTTACTCAAAAAGAATTACATAATACTTACATCCCCCGTAATATAAACTATCGAAAGGAAAGTATCTAACTAGACAAAAGAATTAAATACTAAATCCATTAAAAGAAAGGGTAAGGTGAAGCACTAATTATTGTAAGCCTAGTTGGTTAAGCTACAATCATGAGGTCTGACTATTAACTGTCAATCGCTTAGGAATTAACAAAGACCGACACTCATGACCGCCACTTTAAGCAACTAGGCCTAGGCTATTATGAAATTTAAATATAAAAGGTCACATGAGAACCCTCCCCTCCAGCAAAAGTAATAATGAGTCCCACAAAGACAAAACACAATGAACACCACAGGCACACCACCATAGCGAAATTAATAGCCACCACAGACACCTGCAGGCCTAGATTGCCTAGCCTAGCCTATGAGCGCAAAATGGTGACCGACGAAACTACCCCTACCCCAATCTCCAGCCCAGCTAACCCACCAAAAAAACGCCAAGGAACACACGCCCAAAAAAAACCTGGAAACTCAAAAAAGATAGAGACGGCGCCTAGACGGTAAAAAAACACGAGGGAAGAAGCTGGACCTAAACTAGGGAAATGGCAGGCGGCCAACAACGCGCGAGGCGGCAGCCATTTGTAAGCCCACAAGCGTCAAGGAAGCAAACAAAACGGTACTACAGTAAGGAAGCCTTAGGGCACGAAGGACCAATATTTATCGGGAATTTAGATAAAGGTTAAATTACATATCACTGGTACATGAAATATCCCAACAAATAGTTATATTATAATTACCAACGACGTAGTCGTTGATAGGTGTAATCCAGTCCCCCACACACGGCTAGTTCAATTGCATGACATGTAGGAATGTTCACATAATACAATATCGATACAATGAACTTAGCTTAGAGGACTGGTGATGTAGGACTGTTGTTAATATTATTAGTAGTTGTAGCACATGGTGAACTGTGGGTTGAATCAGGGCCGGGGGAGGAGATGTTGACTGTACGGTGTTGTTTGAGAGACTAAAGGGCCGGCCTCCGATCGCTTCGCGAAATTACATATGGCTGCCGGCTCATAATAATTATAACCCATAACTTGGTTTCATAATACATCTAGAGCTGATGTAGATATTTATACATTACAGTTAATATTTAACCTAACTTAAGAATAAACTACAATACACAAAGAACCAGCCGAAATCGTACAAGCGATACGATACCGCCAAATTCAAATGTCCTATTGGACCAAAACCTGTCGGGATCATTACCCTATTCCCGACAGTTACTTTTTACCTATTCTTAATTGGAGAATTTGTGCTGTGACCAGATTCTAATTTCCAGTACCAGTACATTATTTTTTGCCTGGGAACTCTTCAGCCATGGTAACATTGTGGTTAAATATAACGGAAATTACATAGTTTGTACTGGATCGCAATGTGAATCCAATAGATAAAAAGTAAGTGAACAAGGTTACTTTTCACCAATTCATAATTAGAATGAAAACCAAATTAAATAGTTAGATTTTACTTATTCCAGGTTTGAAGCCAATAGAAAAAAAAGTAAATGAATGAGTTTGTTATTACCTATTCAATATTAGAGAATTTGGATTCTAAGTGTGAATAGGTAAAAAGTAACTTACTTATTTATTTGTTACCTATTGATATGCAGTCCTTACAAGGAAAGAGTAAAATGTATATATGTACCGGTAACTAATTTCAGTGTGCTAGGCTAGGCTATAATTATGCTCCAAAGATATTAGTAAAATGTGTTTCAACCCAGCAAGTGCGATAAATAGAAGTATATGTATAGCGTAGCTTATGCGATAGGCCTCACGAAGCAAGACCATGAAAAGCCTTTCCAAAATGCCCCAGGGGCTCTCAAAACAAAGAAATATGTCATTAGGTGAGATAATCACCTCTAGTACTTTCTACCACTCATTCACATGTGTCTCCCCCTCCCCCCTCCCCCTTTCCCCTCCTTCCCCACCTTTTCCCCCCTCTTCCCCTCTCCTCAATTATCTGCTATTTTTCCTCTTATTTCCCTAAATTATCAGTTATTTTCTTCGCAAATTATCCTCAGCCAAGCTGGGAGGCAGGTTTGAGTCATTTATAGACCCTCTAGAAGTGTGAGAGATCTCCCGGGCGGCTCAGTTGTTGCCCAATACTTTGCAAAGAGAGGATATATGTTTATTGGCTGGCCGGTCTAGAATACGACTGGGCAGAGAAAATATATGTTTTCCACCACCCAATTGCTGTTCCCACTTCTTTTATCACTCTTCAATGTTTAAATGTACATCATATAAGTAAAATAAATGCACATGGAGAAGAAATAGTGCTTTATATGATAAATATAACAAATTATGTGGGAATCGAATGTAATTAATTTTAATACCACGACGTTTGTCAAAACTCTATTCTCGCTCTCTTTGGGTTAATCATCGGTAAAATCTAATAAAATATTTATACTGTACCGGTAATTTCCCTAATTCTCATCTATATTGTCAGTAGGGGGCAATAAAAAAACTCAGTTTGGTACATATTTACAAGGCGACCAAAACAAAAAACAATCTTAACATATTATAAATTGTTTCAACCATCTGTAAAGCATTTTAACAAAGACTGTAACTAACATGTCTACCTACAGAACAGAGGTTGTCAACACTCTCCTATAGATGGCACCAGTCTAGAAGAACAACTGATGATGGGGAGTGGCAGTGCCTTATATAGGGAGAGTATTTTTGTTTTCTTATATATCCCCCATATAATACGTTTCCGCTCTTAATGATATCCCTGTATGTAACAATGATATACAGTATATGCTCTACTGGATCAATTAGGCATAAATGATCGATGGTGCTAAAAGTCAGTATTACCGCCTATATTTTTCTGAGGTTCAAAACACTACTATGATCTGTAGAGCATATATAGGCCTATTCCACATAGCCTAGGTCTTGAAATATTAAAATAAAAGTAGCATTAATATTTTTTTTTTTCAGTATAATATTTACACTTGATGTCTATTATATTATAATCAATTCACTATGCAGTAATCATCATATTGATATGCAAACTACATGTAAGCCTATTTCAATTTGTGTATTCTTTATTTAAGCTGCAATTTCTTACTTTATTATTTTGTCAATGTTAAGACACACACTTTCTCAATTTCTCCATCTATCTACCCGTCAGGATCTCCCAGCGGACTATCCCTTATTCTTCAACAATACAAAAATCAACCCTTCATCTTCTCTCAATATTCTTGGTGTCTCTTTTTCTTCTGCTCTCATTTGGAAGGACCATATTACCAGTCTTGCTAAGGCAGCCTCCCAGAAGCTGGGTGTGCTCAACCGCCTTAGGGGGTTCTTTTCCCCTGCACAGCTTCTTGCTCTGTACAGGGGCATAGTGCGCCCTTGTATTGAGTATTGTTCACATGTGTGGGGAGGTTCCTCTCACACCGCTCTCCTAGACAAGGTTGAAAGGAAGGCCTTTCGTATCATTAACTCCCGTCCACTCACCAACTCTCTGCAAACTCTCTCTCTCCGCCGCAATGTTGCATCTCTCTCGCTATTCTATCGCTACTATAATAATCAGTGTTCCTCAGAGCTATCCCAGTGCATACCACCTCCTTTACGTAGGGCACGTGGTACCCGTCTTGCAACTCAATCCCACCCCTACTCTGTGCAACTCTCCAACCCAAGAGTGAAACGTTACTCTCAAACTTTCTTCTACTCAACAGCTGAGCTCTGGAACTCTCTCCCAGAATCAGTTTTTCCCGCTTCCTATGACTTAAATTGCTTCAAACTCTGTGTGTCCAGGCATTTTGTCTCGAACGTCCCTTGATTTTGGCCCTGTCACTCTTTCAACTATGGGGGAGGCACTCGCTATAGGCAGTTATGCATTTTGCCTCCCTCAATCACATAGAAAAAAAAAAAAAAAAAAAAAAACTTGCCTAAACTGTTTGATTATTGAGACTTTGAGTGAGCTGTTTTGACATAGGCCAGCCAGTAGACTAGCCTAGGTGGTTAGGCCCCTTGGAATCATAGGTCTATGTGGGTGATTCATTCATGCGTCTCATGGCCAACCTCTCTCCTCTCCATAATTTCAGCATCATGCAATAGACAGATGGAATATTGATACCATAGTAGATGTTCAGTGTGAAAATTATACTAATCCATGAATGGGACCCACCCTTTTGGCTAAGCTGAACTTAGCCTGTATTGGCAAGTGTCCTAGCCTGTATCCTAGTTTACAAAATCTTTGTCCAAGTATTATTTTGCTATAAGTTTCAGTAGAATTATCCGCACAAGTTTGATACCACGAGTTGGAAGTATTTGGGATTTTTTGTTTAGGTTGGCCACTGTCTATAAACCAGTACTAATACTACAGCATAAAATATAAAATTAGCGCACTAAATGCCAGATCCGTATATATATAAAGACAACTCAAAACCTGCCCCATATGCCAGGTTCGTATACAGTATATACGGACTAGACAAAAAGTAAAAATATAATTAAATACAATTAAAAACTCGGAACAGAGATACACTGAATGTTGACATGCTTTGAAGGGGTGGATCAGTGGGCTGTTTTGAAGTAATGCATAGCCCTACAGTCATCTAGGCTAAGTTAGTACAATGTGCTAATTGTTGTTTAACCCCTTCTGACGTGTTATATATTTGATTTCAGCAACGTTGAGACGATTGTATTATGCTTAGCAAGGATATGGGGTAGCAGGGATTGATAGAGATAGTCTGTACGATTTGATTGGGTAGATGTCCTTCCTAACCTGAACAAAACCGTCTAATAGTTGCAAGAATAAAATTAAAAGCACGTCGCTGGTACAGCATGGGTTAATGCAATCCTGTAAGTGTTGATTGGGGTGATTTGGTGTGTCAAAATTGTTTAGGGCATTATATGGTGATTCTTTGAAGCATGTCGTCAATCAGAGAGTGATATTTATGGGACAGTTCCAAGACATAAAGTGTACATGACAAAATCTCAACTTTGGAATAGTGTCATAGTTACAACATGTTAATGTATTAGAAACTACTGGAGGGAAGGTTGGAGTGACACATCAGTAGGTTTATGTATGGTAGTTTAATCAATATTAACATTATTTATTTATGTTAGAGTTTACATTCGTGTTACAAACATATGGTCGACATGTTGTTTATGCATGATGGTGCACTTTCCCTTTTTTCCCTGGCAGCGTGAGAGTATTTAGGCACCGCACGCATATCCATAGAGATGGATAGGGCGGGGTGGTACCATTTCCTGGCCTCCATGATCTCCAGACCTAAACCCTTTCGACTTCTGTATGTGGGGCCATTTATACGGTCATTACTATACGCAACAGATGTCCGGACAAGGAGGCTATGTGACACTGTATGTGATGGCTGCAGGCAAATTAGAAACAGGACCGGTATAACAGAACGTGTCAGACAGTCACTCGTAAGGCATGCTGAGGCCTGCATTGCAGCAGAGGGAGATGGATTTGAACACATTTTGTAAAGGATTACACAATTAATGTATGTAACATATTTTTGAAAACTAACATAAATCAATAATGATAATAATAGCGATACATTAACCTACTGATGTCACTCCAACCTTCCCTCCAGTAGTTACCAATACATTAAGATGGCGTAACTATGAAAGTAATCCGAAGTAGACATTTTGTCATAGACGCCTTAGAATTGTTTCAGGATACCACTCTCTGATTTACGAAATGCTTTAACGAATCACCCTGTATTTTGTTTTCTGAATGAGGGAGACAAAAGGCATAACTGCCTTCAGCGAGTGCCTCCCCCAGATTTGAAAGAGTGAAAGGGCAAAAATCAAGGGACGTTCGAGCTAAAATGCCTGGACATACGGAGTTTGAAGCAATTTAAGTCATAGGAAGAGGGAAAGACTGATTCTGGGAGAGAGTTCCAGAGCTCAGCAGTTGAATAGAAGAAAGTCTGAGAATAGCATTTTACTCTTGGGTTGGAGAGTTGCACAGAGTAGGGGGGGATTTTGTTGCAAGGCGGGGTACAAAGTACCCTACATAGAGGATTTGGTATACACTGGGAAAGCTCCGAGGAACACTGATTATTGTAATAGCGATAGAACAGCGAGAGAGATGCAACATTGCGGCGAAGAGAGAGAAATTGCAGAGAGTTGGTGATTGGATGGGAGTTAATGATACGAAAGGCTTTCCTTTCTACTTTGTCTAGGAGTGCGGTGTGAGAGGATCCTCCCCACACAAGTGAACAATACTCAATACAAGGACGCACTGTGCCCCTGTACAGAGCAAGAAGCTGTGCAGGGGTAAAGAAGCTTCTGGGAGGCTGCCTTAGCGAGACTGGTAATATGGTCGTTCCAAGTGAGAGCAGAAGAATAAGAGACACCGAGAACATTGAGAGAAGATGAAGGGTTAGTTTTTGTATTGTTGAAGAAAAAGGTATAGTTCTGTGGAGGTTCCTGACCGGTAGTAAGATGGATAAATTGAGTTTTGAAAGCATTAAATTCAACAAAGTTTTCTCTACCCCAATTGGAAATAGTAGCTAGATCAGAAGATAAGTATTTTATGACTTTATTACGTTTGCTTTTGAGGGACTGCTGGCTGGGGCGTTCTGGAAAACTAATTGAGTGGTGTAAGGTAGAGTCGTCTGCATATGAATGGATGGGACTGGATGTACAGCTGAGAAGATAATTTATAAAAATTAGAAAGAAAATAGGAGATAGGACAGAACCCTGAGGAACAACGGAGTTGATAGGATGAGAAAATGAGAAATGGCCGTCCACAACCGCAGCTATGGAACGGCTGGAAAGGAAATTAGAGACAAAGGCACAGATGGAGGGACAGAAACCGAAGGAGGGCAGCTTGGAAATTAAAGATTTGTGCAAGACTCTATCAAAGGCCTTCGATATGTCTAGTGCAACAGAAAAAGTTTCACCGAAGTCCCGAAAGTTGGATGACGAAGAGTTAGTAAGATATGAAATAAGATCACCAGTAGAGTAGCCCTTAATCCTTAACTAGCGGGACCGGACTTAAGTCGGTCTAGAGAAGAAAGGGCTATGTGGCGG
The DNA here is from genome assembly GCA_032716605.1 of Paralithodes platypus. Classification (NCBI taxonomy): domain Eukaryota; kingdom Metazoa; phylum Arthropoda; class Malacostraca; order Decapoda; family Lithodidae; genus Paralithodes; species Paralithodes platypus. The sequence goes on from CM064535.1 coordinate 2,468,805, forward strand.
AGACCGACTTAAGGCGGTGTGCAATTTTTGGCAATAATTGGCTCTGAGAGAGAGACGAGTGGTGGGAGGAGCGTAGGTCGGCTCTGACCATTCGGCACGGGTCCCGCGCGGCAACTGACGTCCCCTCCACACAAATCCACACTCACTACCTCGCTACACAGGGAATTATGTAAGGAATTGGACTACCAAGTGCTATAGTGGGATTAAAAACGATAGGAAGCTTTAAGATAAAATTGGATAAGCATATGGACGAGAAGGGTTGGGTGTGAAGGGGGATCAGCAGGGTTGGGCCAATCAGCGCTCTGCAGACCCCGTAATCCTGCGTTAAATCTCTAACCGTTTTGGTAAGATGATCCTCAGGGTATTAGAGTGTCCAGCCTATAATTGGGCTTTGTAATTGGGGTTGTGTGGGACAGGGATCTGCCTTGCTTAGGCCAATCGGCTTTCTGCAGACTCCCATTTTCTTATGTTCTTATGTTCTTATGAAATTACCGTATTTTAGGGATTTTTCCTTCGTCTTGCACGATCGTTGTAAGATAATGCGTGGTCGTAGAAGGATGGTTCTGATGTCATTGGAAAGCTCAACTATCGCCCTTTCAGAGATACATAATTGTATTACGCTCTGGCTCTTGTTTATGCATGAAAAAGAGCACGGAAATAAGTTCGTTTAGGGTAAAACCACCCGCTTGGCAGGTAGTAGAAATTACTGACGGGCCCGCTCGTAAGGCGTTAAGGAAGCCATACTGGCGATCTGAAAGCAGATTATGAGAAGAGAAATGCTTAAGAAATTTGAAAGCAAGAATAGTTTCAAAAACTTTAGAGATACAAGAGATGAGAACAATTGGACGATAGTTGGAGGGTTGAGAGCGGTCACCCTTCTTTGGGACAGGTTGAATGGGAGCAAACTTCCAGCAAGAAGGAAAGACGTTAGTGGAGAGACAGAGACGAAAGAGTTTTCCTAGGTAGGGGGTCGGCACGGAAGCACAGTTTTTAAGAACAACAGGAGGAACACCGTCCAGGCCGTATGCCTTCTTAGTATTAAGCCCAGAGAGGGTAGAAAGCACATCTTTAGAAGATATTAGGATATTAGGCATAAGTAGGAGAGAGTGGGTGGAGAGGGAGGAATAGCACCGGAATCATCCAAGGTAGAATTTCTAGCAAAAGTTTGAGCAAAGACTTCAGCTTTGTCAGGGGAAAAAGTGATGGTAGTGCCATCAGAGTGGAAAAGGGGAGGGAAAGACGAGGAAGAAAAGTTGTTGGAGAGGTTTTTGGCTAGATGCCAGATAGCTTGGAAAGAGCTAGAGTTGGATAGTTCAGTGCATTTATTGTTGATGAAAGAGTGCTTGGCAAATCGAAGAACAGATTTGGCTTGATTACGTGCAAAAACATAGGAAGAATGAGATTCTTGAATGTTAAGGCGTCGGTACTGTTTGAATGCTTCCTCCTTGTTGTGGACAGCAGTAGAACAAGAGTGAGTAAACCAAGATTTGTTTGCATTAGACTGAGAGAAATAAAATGGAATGTACGCTGCCATACCCGAGAGGATTACCTCGGTAATGCGCTCAGCACTCTCCGAGGGTCCTCGGCCACGGAAACAGAAGTCATTCTATGGGAAATCAAAGGAGTACTGCCAGAGAGCCTCCCAGTTGGCAGCGCCAAAGTGCCACAAGCGCCGCCGGCTGGAAGGATCAAATGGCCGTACTGAAGAGATAGGACAGGTGATGGAGATAAGTTTATGGTCGGAGGAGCCCAAAGGAGAGAACAGATTGACAGTATAAGAAGAATGTTTAGAAGTCAGAAATAAGTCAAGAATGTTGGGCCGATCTCCGAAGCGATCCGGGATACATGTGAGTTGCTGGACCATCTGCTCTACGTCATTTAGGATAGAAAAGACGTAGGCTTGTTCACCAGGTTGGTCAGTAGTGTGAGAGGAGAGCCATTGGCGGTGGTGAACGTTGAAATCTCCTAAGATGGAGATCTCAGAGAAGGGAGAGATAGATAGAATATGTTCAACTTTGGAGTTTAGATAGTCGAAGAATTTGGGACAGTCGGCAGAGTTAGGGCAAAGATAGACAGCACAGAAATATTTAGTATAAGAATGACAGGATAGTTTGAGCCATAAAGTTGAGAATTCAGAGGAGTCGAAATCGGGTACACGAGAGCAAGTGAGTTTGTTGGGCACGTATGCACAACATCCATCTTTGGCTTTGAAACTAGGATAGAGAAAGTAGGAGGATACAGAGAAGGGGCTGCTGGAATTTGTCTCAGATACCTGGGTTCCGGTGAGGAAAAGAAGATCAGGTTTGGAGGAGAAGAGATGGTGTTCGACAGAGTGAAAATTAGAGGAAAGGCCGCGAATATTGCAAAAGTTGATAGTAAGAGTGACAGGCCGTGGTACAGACCATTTAGAGGGGTCGTCAGGGGAAGGTCGGGCAGGTGTGGGGGCATTTATGGTCCCCCCCCCCTGGGGACTCCGAGGCTGGGCCTGTGTTCATAATTTTTTAAATAATTTTGAAGGAGGAAGTGTGGTGTGCATGTTAAGTGTAGTGAAGAAGATAGGAGGAGGAGGTGGTTGTGAGAGCATGCTGGACTACTCTCAATGTAAGTGAGGCACAAAGGGAATCAGTAAGAGAGGCCAAGCAAATGAAACAGGAGTTCAAGCGGTTCCTTATCAAATGCCTACAGCCTCTCCTGGGTATAGCCCTGTTCGATTGGTGCCTATAATATACCCCCATTCCCCCTATTATTCGCCTTGTACGACAGACACACGCAGTAGGACGCGTGGGGCATATTCTTTTTTTCCTCCCCCATAAGATGGAGGCCCCCTTACCCCCAGGGGGTATACCGTATATAGTATATTACTACTGGTATAGATTATATGAACATATGGATCTAAATGTATGAAAATTAACTCTGTTGCAGCATTTATTGGAGGCATCATTCATACAATATCAGTATACAAATTTTGATTATATACTGTATACCAGATACAATAATAATAATTACTGCTGATACTGCACATTTGATCATAAGTAGGTACCAATCAAAATATGTCAGTAACAAAGCTGTCACATTTAGATATTTTGAAGTGCCTAGTGATCGCTGAAGTGTGTAAAAACATATAATTTGTGCGTAATTTATAATACCTGTCCTAAAAAAGAAAAACAGAAAATATTTGAGACAAGCCACTCATTCTCATGTTGATAACTTGACCCTGCACAACATCTGCCCTGGACCAGTACTCACATGATCTGTGTTCCTTTGGAGAGCATTACTGGTGTATTTGGCCTAGTACTCTAGTTGTACCTCGCCCAAATAAAAATGATTATAGAAATCTAGTGTTCTCATATAAGTGATTGGTGCTCCGAATGCTTGTGTTCTTGCTTTTTGCAGGTGAACTGTTATATTTATTCTTGTCCTGTCACCTCTTATTCCTTTCATGTGTTTTTTGCTGATCCTCCCTACCCCTATTGGGAATAAGGGCCCGGATTCACTAACAGTCGTAGCGTGTGATGTCCTACAGAAATCTACGATCACCACGAAAGGTGTAGTCGGCTTCCTTACGCTGAGGCGTCTCTTGACCAATCAGTGAGTGGCGAGGCGGCACTCACTGAGCTCAAGTCATTTGTATATAAACAATATATCTCCCGCGTGACCAAAGCCACCAAGACGAACAAATTATCTTTTAATTTATGAGACTTTCATTGTTTAGCATAGCTGTTTTCGATCCACCACAGCCACCAGGAATATAATTGGGTACCTTCTCAATTGATTAGATAAAGAGGTAACAATAGCTGCACTTGTGGCCTAGGCTAAAGGATTTCTGACTGGTGTTAGGCTATGGGTTTGATACTCTTTTCAGTAAGGCTAGTTGAGAAATATAGTGTACAGTAATATTTAAATGTACAGTATACCTTAACTATAGTGCTGTTGAGTAGCGTGTGTTTGTTCTTCCGCGGACACACATAAAGTGAAAGCTCTGAATAACACGGAACATTTTCAATCTCCCGCGGAATCGACTCGGCCCGGTGATGTCATGCTCGGGTCTGATCGGCTCCCACCCTCCTTCCCAGTTTGTTTATCTCTATCAGTCCGCGTGTACCTCAATATTCTCGGTGATTATAAGGATCTCTCCCACTGTTACGTAACCGTGATGCCTCCACCTGTTACCTTATTGTATTTCTATGATATGTGATGTGTACTTTATTATATTTCTATGCTGTATGATGTTTACGTACTGTGTCAAACTACAGATCAATTTTGGACTTTAGCTGGGACAAAATAGGTCAAAAAGGGGACCTTGGGATTTTGGCTGGGACAAAATTATTATTTCCCATAAGGTATGTTATTTTAGTTCCACGTTATTCGGCAACACTGTGCTGTATCTATGTATGTATATACTTAGGCATATACCCCATAGCTGTAGGTGGCCGACACAAGACAGAGCCTGAACAGGAACAACATTTACAAAATTCCAATTCTTGAAGTCCGGGACCACTTTTGCGTTCCCTCGACCCTTTCTCTGTCTCGTCTAGTAGGTGAATTTTACAAGGGGAGGTGGATTCCTAGCCTCCTAAAATTAGCGGTTATATGTCCCCTGCTGACAATATATATCATATATGATGACAATTAGTCCTGGGAGGGGGGGAGGGGATGAGGGGAGAGCTTCGATTCAAAACAGGTTAAACTCCAGGCGTAAAGTTCGTGAATATCACCGTGAAATTCTACTTGAATAATACCGAAAAGAGAGTCAAAATTATTTTAATCGCATAAACACAGTAGGAAATGCCATAACTGCAATACATTACAAGAATTTAAAGAAATTGAATTGTGTAAGAGAATTTTAATTAGAAATTCCATGAAATAATTTTGTATCTCATCCCTTCGAGAATAGCCTGGAACAAATAAGAGGTAAGGATGTAGTATTCGGGTGTATTGCCTGCCTTGTTTACACTAATCGCATGCCCGCGATCACTTTCCCGTCTTTTTTTACTGCCATGGGATATAATATTCGGTTGAGGGGGTGATGTTCCCCCCTCATCCCCCCCATGACTTTTTGTCATCATCATATATATTGCCAGCAGGATGCAAATAATAGAAAAAAACAGTCAAAATTGACGGGATCGTAACCACGAGCACACAACCTATGTAAACACGACGACCGTACGCCCGGATACTACATCCTTCCCAAATAAGATTTCAAGGTCAGCCTCCGGTACCTCAACTTCTATTCTTCCATGATGTCATTGAAGGAGTTACGGCATAATCAATTTTAACAACCTTAACCTAACATAACCTAGTATTCTTAATATGTTAGGTTTGGTTAAGGTTATTTACATGATTTATACCATGGGTACATCCGATAAGGGTGCAAGCATCTACATAAAATTAACCGGTAAAGATGTTGTTATCAGGTGTACCCAGATTGTCGCTTTGTTTACATCGATAGTATTATCTAAGTAACCTTAGCCTAACCTAACTTTGTATTCTCTACCAGGTTAGGTTAGACTACCTTACCTACCTACCCTGTCTACCTTGTAGTAGTTCAGGAGTCTTCCCCTTGGTTAACTTGGAAGTCCACCACCTCCACACCTCTCCTCGATCCGGGTATACAGGAGTTGGTTGGGCATCGAGTTTGACCATGCTCCTCTTGGGGCAGGACTGTGTGAAATGGAAGGCTTGTCTGGCAGTCCGTTCAGGAACTTGTCCAGAGTCCTCTTAACACCTTAAGAGCGGGTGGTGGAGTATATTTCACTGTGCCGCCCAGCGGGGTTTTTTTTTTACCATAAATGGGGTTGTTTCCGTGCTCTTTTTCATGCATAAACAAGACCCAGAGCATAATACAAGTATGTATCCCTGAAAGAGCGTAAATTGAGCTTTCCAATGACACCCGAACCATCCTTCTACGATCACTGGTTGTCTTGCAACGATCGTGCAACCGAAGGGCAAAATTGCTAAAATACGGTAATTTCCTTATATAATTACATATGTAGCGAGGGAGTGAGGGTGGATGTAAGTGGAGTAAATCTCAGTAGGTCCACGGCGGCCGTGGTGAGTGGTCATGAGGTAACCCAGGCTCCTCCCGTCGCTCGTCTCTCTCTCAGAGCCAATATTACGCCAAAATTGCACACAGACTTAAGTCGGGCCCCGCCACATAGTCCAAATTTGTTGATACGGACTTAAGTCGGGCCCCGATAGACAAGAGTTAAAGGCCTCTATGGTGCAGCCCGTCAGGTCATGAATGTCTCTAGAGTGAATATTGAATAGCCTTGGGACGACACTCAGGAAGCTTGTAGAGAGGAGGATCCTGTGATGCTGGGGAGATAAATCTAGGACTTGTTTATTATAAATCATCCCCAGTCATGGCAGACGTTGGCTCTTGATGCCTCCTTTCTCTTCAGAGAGAGAGAGGGTTTGGTACCATACCTTCAAGTATCTTCCATACAATACCGTTCCCCCTTCCTCTGTAGAGAGTACAGTTTCAATTTGTTTAACTTTTCCCAATATGTGTCTTGTAGGAGATTCTTCAGTTTTGTGGTGAAGGCCCTTTGAACTTGCTCCAGTTTCTGGATGTCCCCTGTTCTGTCAGGGGACCACAGCTAGCACAGATATTCCAGTTTGGAAAGCACTAGGGACTTCTATAATGGGATTAGATGGTTAGGATCTGTTGATTTAAAAGTTCTTAGGATACAGCCGGACATTTACTTAGCAGATCTTACGATGCTCTCAATGTGTTCAGAGAAAGTGCAGTCATTGCTCATGACCACTCCAAGGTCTCTGACAGAGTCCATTTCGGTAATATTTTGGTTTCCCACCTGCCTTCAAAGTTTCTCTTGTTTCCATACCAAATTACCTCAAATTTATCACCATTTAATTTCATATTATTTTATTGGGCTCAGTTTCATACGGTATCTAGATCTTTTTGTAGAAGGTCAGCATTGAATTTGTGGGTTATTTTACGGCTAATCCTAGTGTCATCAGCGAAAGATGTAATTCTTGAACTATCGACGTTCTCGTCTATATCCCCAATCATGATTAGAAACAGGAGTGGACCCAACACTGAGCCTTGAAGGACTCCACTGAGTACCTTAGTTACATTGGGGCGTGCTGCGTTCACAGTGACAATCTGTGTATGTCTCACTAGGAAGTTGTGCAGCCATGTCCCAATTTTACCACCAATTCCATGAGCTTTTACTTTATGAAGGAGCATGCCGTTGTCTACTTTATCAAATGATTTTTTTCTCAATATCAAGATAAACCACATCTACATTATTGGTGTCTTCGAGGATATTGCCGTAGTGTTCAAATAATTGTGACAGGCATGATCTCCCCTTTCTAAACCCGTTAACTGGTCTATAGTTTTTCGGTAGAGCTGTTGAACCTCCCTTGTACACCGGCATGACGATTCCATCCTTCAGTTGTTGGGGGATCACTCCAGGGATATTCTCCACAGTTTATAAATTGGCTTCGATAGCTCTTCTTTACAGTTTTTAAGGAGTGCTGATGGGAAATCATCTAACCCTGATAATTGAGTTAAGGGATATCTCTTCGATGGCTTTCAATATGTCATCATCATTGAAATCAATGTCCTGTACCTGTGGTCCCTCTTCATTGTCGATTGCAAAGAGGTTATCTTCTGCTGGTTTACTAAACACACTCTTGTATAGTTCCCTCAGAGTTTCAGGCATATCCACCCCCGCTTCTAGCAGTTGTTCTTCTCCTTCAAAGGGTTCAATTTGTGCTCTGGTCTTTATTTTCTTCTTGGCATAAGCATAGAAGTACTTGGGATTTTTTCTTGATTGATGATACGGCTATGCTTTCTTCATGTTCTTGTTGTCCTTTGTGGGAATCTTGATGTGTTTTGATGGTGTAATGCCTAGAGCGTGTAAGTTCTGTATGTGATATCCTAAGTTCGAATCCTGGGAGAATCACAGGTTTCATTAATTTCATTTGGGGTGTTATTGGTGTTAAAAACGATGTCATAAATCCTGGTTTCAATTTGTTCAATCTGCTTTTCAAGTATTCCCTTGTGGTTGCTGTTTCTAACAAACCTTTTCCTCATATGGATCCTTCGCTCTAGGAATTATTTCTTTTTTGGTGAACTTTCTTTGCTTGGATGTTGGTCATGCAGTTGGTCTTTAGTTAGCACTTCATCTGGTGTTGTGTGGGATCCTAGGTCATTCCAGTTTGCTTCTGCCAACTTATCTCGTATTTTGTCCCAGTCAATGTCTTCACTAAAGACATTTAGATTTTGTAAGGAGAACTTTACTCTATCACTGGTCTATGATCGCTTTGGTAGTTTGTCCAGGTTTGTTGTGGTCTCAATTAAATTATGGTCTTACATTGTTTTGGAAATGTTGATATCATAGATCAGTGTGTGATTGTTAACAAAAATCAGATCCAGGTTATTGTCAGATCTAGTTGGTTCTTTCGTGACTTGTTCCACAAATAGCTATCTGTTATAATTATTGAGTCGGTGTTTTACTTGATTATGTTCCTCCCTTGATTCTCCAGCGGGCTTTCCTGAGTACCACTTAAGGGGCTAGTGGCTGTTTTATGGTCTATGTATTTACTGTATATATAAATATATTTTTGAGTTTCCTCCATAGACCTTCATCAAAATTTAAAAAAATACCTTCTAGACCACCTTTCAAGATAAATTTGTACATTGTTCGGTAGAAATTTTGCCCAGCCGAAAGCCGATTCCTTCTAAAAATTCAAGCTCACTATCGCTCGCCAGGATAAAATTGACACCTAAATGGCACAAACAGTCTAAATATAGACAAAGAAATGAGGCGAAAGGTCTCAAAATCGCCAAACTAACAGAAAGAACGTCTCAAAATGATAAAGCTATTATGCTAAAAATTAGGAAGAAGGGAGGCCAGAAAAAGCGACTATCTCCCCCTTAACTGGAGGGAAATTAATGTCTACCATTATGATGAGGTCTTGGCTGGTGCAATTAATGTCTCCCATTATGATGAGGTCTTGGCTGGTGCAATTAATGTCTCCTATTATGATGAAGTCTCGGCTGGTGCAATTAATGTCTCCCATTATGGTGAGGTCTTGGCTGGTGCAATTAATGTCTCCCATTATGATGAGGTCTTTGCTGGTGCAATTAATGTCTCCCATTATGATGAGGTCTTGGCTGGTGCAATTAATGTCTCCCATTATGATGAGGTCTTGGCTGGTGCAATTAATGTCTCCCATTATGATGAGGTCTTGGCTGGTGCAATTAATGTCTCCCATTATGATGAGGTCTTGGCTGGTGCAATTCATGTCTCCCATTATGATGAGGTCTTGGCCGGTGCAAGTAAAGTCTGCCATTATGATGAGGTCTTGGCTGGCGCAATTTTCCAATTCTTTAAGTCTCTTATTCAGCTTCTGGCATGTCCTTGATGATTCTTCTATGTTGGAATTTGGTATATTACTGCAATAGTAGTTTACATTGTTTTAAGGGGAGTTTTCCACTTGAGGGATTTTTTTTAGACCCCTTTATCCCTCATGTTTAGCCCCATTGCTTATGAGATTTTAAGACGTTCACCCCAGAAGTAATCATGATTAGGACATGTAAATTTTGCCTCAGCTGCTGTAGGGCTGGCACTGGGCACTGTACCTGCCTCAGACACTGAAGGAATAGATATCTTGTTCTTGAATGTACTAACAGGTCTCCCTCACTATCCGATCGCCCAATTTACGATATTACTAGAGGTCTTTAGGTGTTTGTGGTTGTGGTTTGGATGGTCTGAGAACGCATCCCCATTTACCCCAATAATTTTGGGATTTGCTATGCACATTTTCTATTAAAGATCAGGTTTTCAGGAACGTAACCCAATCGTAAATCGAGGGAGACGAAGTCTAACCTTTTGCTTATTTGAAATGAGCCTATAAAAGATGTCGTTTTCTTCATTTTGTATTGGCTTTGTGTGTGCGCCTGTGCCTGTTGTGCGGGTTTTGTTTGCTTTTTGGTTTCTTGGTTTCCTTAAGCCGAACGAGATGTTTTTAGAGTACCCCTGATGTGTATGAACATGCAGTTTGTTCTGCTGCAGATTCAATCATTAAGTGCCATATAACACATTCTTGGATGGTAGTGGGGGCAGCGTCTTCCCCACTTGCATCCTATCTCACCATCGAGGCCATATTTCAGAAGCCTAGGGCAGGGTCTAGGGTGTGCATATAACTCACCCCATACTTGCAGGTCTTCTCAATGTAGTATAGGCAGATTTCCTGTTTTCTAAAGTTTCTCTTCTTGTGACTGCTCTTTCCGTACCTCTGTAAACCTATTTTTGGAGGTTACGGCATGTTCTTGGATTTCTTGGGCAGTGGCGGAGGGAAGGATGTAGTATTCGGGCGTATCGCCAACTTTGTTTACATAACTTGTATACTCGCAGTTACGTTCCCTTCTGTTTGGCTTTTTATTTGTCTGTCATTTGCCCCCTGCGGGCTATATATATGATGATGAAAATAAGTCCTGGGTGGGTGAAAGGGGGCTTTTCCCACAGCAGTCAAAATAGATGGTAACGTGATCGCGAGTGTACAAGTAATGTAAACAAAGCCGTCGTTACGCCAGAATACTAGATCCTTAACGTGGCAGAGTACTATTTTGATTTTCACTGTTCTGGGTCTCTATGCCTTCTAAACTTGGAGGAAGGCTGGCTGAAGTTAATGTCTGCCAGCGTATATCCCAGTTCCAGGTTCACCTTCGCAGCACATGTTTGTCGATCATTCTTTATAGTGTTTAGTATTGTTTATGTATAGCTAATATTGTGGTTTATTGTTCAAATTATGTCTTTGGAAGGGATAAAATAGCCAAAACAGTGCTATTTCATGTTAATTTTCTTGCATTTCTTGTCATATTCATTCATGTCTTCAAAGAAAATTGCTCCGGTTTGACACCCTAATCATCACCCGTTTTGTTTCCCGAAGCTTCACTTTCTTGGTCAATTCTCTTATTATCTAGAGCTATTTTAGGCCTAGTGAGATTTTTCAGCAGGAAATTTGCTTCACAATTATTTCAGAAACTGTATTGTCTTCATGCTTAGTCACTACACACTTTGCAGTCAAATTTTCTGGTTGAATTTATGAGGCAATTTAACATAATTTATAGTCTGGCAAAATATGTGCAAATATAGTGGATCCACACCTTGTTACTGTCACACATAATAGAGTGGTCCATTTTGATGTTACTTTTACAGGTTCCACAAGCCACCACATGGGTCTGTTTTGGTTTGTTTACATCCAGGGCGGCCATCTTGGATTTCTCCGTACACAAGTTATTGTTTTCATTGTTGTCCTCCTTTTACCCTAATAGATTCTAGTTTACCCATTCACAACCGGTGACACCCTTTTCATTATATACTGGTAACTATTAGACGGTTTTATCCAGCTTAGGAAGGATGTCTACCCGTTAAAGGATGGCTGAATATCTCAATCAGTCCTTTTAGCTATCATACATCCCTCCTAAACTTCATAAAATCGTCTAAATGCAGCTGAAAAAAACAATAAGACGTCGCCTTTACTGTAAGGGTTAAATGTATAACAGGTATGTTCCCTGATAGTTTAAATCACTTATGAATGACTATTAGGCAATGTCAGCGAACTTGACAATAATCTAGACCCCTTAAATCTTATAACTCGAAATGAATTACAGAAATTGGGCTGACGTTTCTATCATTTGGGAAGAGTCCATCAGGAAATAGCTGTGGATATTTACGCCCAGTTTGCATTAGGCCCGTTTGAGTTATAGAGAGGTCAGGGATCAAGACCATTGTCAAGTTCGTTGGCGCTACCTTTAATTTGTCAGTATTTGCCCCTGGGAACTTTGTTTATGGTGATGTTGTGAGGAACAGCTGGGAGCACTGACTGCTTGCACTACACTTCCTACTACTACTGCTAGGTTCAGGGGGGAGGATTCCGTTTTTGATTGATTTTTGTATATATTTATTATTTTTTGAGTTTCCTCCCTAGACCTCTATCAAACATAAATAAACATCAATTAGATCCCCCTTCGAGATTAATTTGAAAATTGTTCGATAGAAAAATTTCCTTCCAAAACTACAGGCTCACTATCGTTCGCCACGAAAAAAATCGACACCTAAATATCACGAAAGGTCTTAATATTGTCAAAAACATGGGGCACAAGGTCTTAAAATCAACTAACTAATGGGCAATCATCTTAAAATCTGAAAACTAATGGGGCTAAGCACCAGAGAGAATGGGGTCTAGAAAAAAAAGCCATATTCCCTTAACCTGACAAGCGCGATATAGACGTAGGTGCTAGGGTAGTTATTTGTGCATTTCTAGCCCTGGATTCTGACAGAATTCGTTATATTTACAATATAAACCATTATTTGTTTTCGGTATGCTTTTATTTTACATATATGATGTATATATGAACCTTCAAGAGTGCTAAAATAAGTGGGAAAAGCATTTGGGTGGTGAAAAACGAAGATATTGGCCACCCGGTCATAATCTCAGGCGAGAGAGAGAGACAGGCAGCCCTCCCCTCTCGCTGTCTGGGAGTCAACTGAGAAGAGCGGGGCGGTGTGTGCCGGTGTCTGGGTGTTGCATAACGATCTTTTATGCAACCCACTTGTGCTACATTATCGCGGGAGAGAAAAATAACCGATAAATTATGATAATAAGAGGAAAAATAGGTGATAATTGAGGTGGGGAGGGAGGGGGGAATAAGGTGGGGAAGGAGGGGAGGGGGGTGGGTGAGATTTACATGGATGAGTACTGGAGGGGAATTATCTCACCTAGAGACAAATTCCTTTGTTTTGATAGGCCCTTTTTTTTATGGAAGGCTTTTTTTATGGTCCTGCTTCCGTGAGGCCTATCGCGTTCCCTATAGGAAGCCTTCCGTGAGGCCTATCGCGCTTGCCGGGTTAAAGTTTGACCAGATTATACAATCATGAAAACAAAGAGCCGATATGGGTAAGCCCGTTAAATACATCCTTGCCAATATCCCTAACTGGCTATAACTCACATGCAGAGGCTGTGCAGCAGTGTCTAATTTGTTTGATTTCTCCTTAAGGGGGGACACCTGCTTTTCTTCTCTAATTGTCTCTCTTTATCTGGCTTGTATTAATTCGGCCCCATTCAGCCCTACTCTTTTAAGACGTTCCTAGCGAGCAATAGCGAGTCAACTTTGTAGGAAGAAATTTGGCGTCGCCGAAGACAGTCTTGTATATATTTTTTTTGTTTTTACAAATTTAGCCTGCTGTCAAATTTGTTTTGTTCAAATATGCTGGCTCGCTACCACTCGGCAGGAAAAAATCGACACCTGGATGGGGATATACATATTAAAACCGTAGGCTACATGGGGCCGAATAGATACAACCCAGAGAGAGAGGGAGAGAGAAAAAAAGAAAACGAGGTGGGCCTCTTTAAGTTTGGATTAGTAAATGATGGCTCAGGTAAGGTCAGATTTCAAAACACCTTTCACCTCTTACTCAATTACTGAACCCCTTCACACATACTGGGGTTAGGCCTAGGGCTTAATGTAGGATATATTCTTGGGAAGTTGGCATTAGGCTGCTATAGGAATTAAGGGGAGATTTTCACTTAAGGTATTTCTTTTTTCTTTGGAGGTATTTTGAGGTGAGGGAGGTGAAAATGAGAACTATGGGTAGAGGATTGGGTTTAGTAGGAAAGAATGGTAGAGATTGGGAGTTGAACCAGTTGTTCTTTGCTGATGGCGGATTCTGAGGAGAAACTGCAGCGAGTAGTCAAAGAGTTTGGTGTGGTATGTGGTAGAAGGAAGCTGAGGGTGAACGTCAATTAAAGTAAAGGGATGGTGTGTAATAGAGGTGCTCGTAGAGTGCATCTAGAGGTGCGGCTGGATGTGGAAATACGAGAACAAGTGTAGTGTTTTAAATATCTAGGAGGAATGATAAGCAGGGACGGAGGTATGGAAATGGAGGTATAACAGAGAGTATGTGAAGGAAGGAAAGTTTTCGGAGCAATGGGAAGTATGTGCCTCTTTGTGCCTCATTTACACTGAGAGCAATCCAGCTAGCTCTCACAAACACCTCCTCCTCCTATCCACTTCACTACACTAAACATGCACACCACACTTCATTCTTCCACACCAAAATTAAAAAAAAAAAAAAATTATGAATTGTAGCCCAGCCTCGGAGTCCCCAGGGGGGGGGACCATAAATGCCCCCTCACCCGACCGACCATCCCCTGACGACCCCACACAATTACCTGGACCTCGGCCTGTTACTCTTTCTATTAATTTCTGCAACATTCGCGGACTTTCCTCTAACTTTCACTCTGTTGAGCACCATCTCTCCTCCTACAAACCTGATCTTCTCTTCCTCACCGAAACTCAGGTGTCTGTAGCAACATCCAGCAACCCCTTCTCTGTATCCTCCTACTTTCTCTATCCTAGTTTCAAAGCCAAAGGCGGATGTTGTGCATATGTGCACAACAAACTCACTTGCTCTCGTGTTCCCGATTTCGACTCCTCTGAATTCTCAACTTTATGGCTCAAACTTTCCTGTCATTCTCTTACTAAATATTTCTGTGCTGTCTATCTTTCCCCTAACTCTACCAACTTTCCCAAATTCTTTGACTATCTAAACTCTACAGTGGAACACATTCTATCCATTTCTCCTTTCTCAGAAATCTCCATCTTAGGAGATTTCAACGTTCACCACCGCCATTGGCTCTCCTCTCACACTACTGATCCACCTGGTGAACAAGCCTACGTCTTTTCTATCCTAAATGACCTAGAGCAGTTAGTTCAGCAACCCACCCGTATCCCGGATCGCATCGGAGATCGGCCCAACATTCTTGACCTGTTTCTAACTTCTAACCCTTCTTCTTATACTGTCGATCTTTTCTCTCCTTTGGGCTCCTCCGACCATAAACTTATCTCTGTCACCTGTCCTATCTCTCCAGTACAGCCACCCGATCCTCCTAGCCGGCGGCGCTTGTGGCACTTTGGCGCTGCCGACTGGGAGGCTCTTCGGCAGTACTTCTTTGATTTCCCATGGAATGATTTCTGCTTCCATGGCCGAGGACCCTCGGAGAGTGCTGAACGCATTACCGAGGTAATCCTATCGGGCATGGAAGCATACATTCCATTCTCTTTCTCTCAGACTAATGCTAAAAAATCTTGGTTTACTCACGCCTGTTCTACTGCTGTCCGCAATAAGGAGGAAGCATTCAAACGGTACCGACGCCTTAAAACTCAAGACTCTCATTCTTCATATGTTTCTGCCCGGAATCAAGCCAAATCTGTTCTTCGACTTGCCAAACACTCTTTCATCAATAATAAATGCACTGAACTATCCAACTCTAGCTCTTCCCAAGCTTTCTGGCATCTAGCCAAAAACCTCTCCAACAATTTCTCTTCCTCGTCTTTCCCTCCCCTTTCCCACTCTGATGGCACAACCATCACTTCTTCCTCTGACAAAGCTAAACTCTTCGCTCAAACTTTTGCTAGAAACTCCACCTTGGATGATTCCGGTGCTATTCCTCCTTCTCCGCCCTCCTCTCTCTTACTTATGCCTAATATCCTAATCTCTTCTAAAGATGTACTTTCTACCCTCTCTGGGCTTAACACTAATAAGGCGTACGGTCCGGACGGTGTTCCTCCTGTTGTTCTCAAAAACTGTGCTTCCGTGCTGACTCCCTGCCTAGGCAAACTCTTTCGTCTCTGTCTATCCTCTAACGTCTTCCCTTCATGCTGGAAGTTTGCTCACATTCAACCTGTCCCAAAGAAGGGTGACCGCTCTCAACCCTCCAACTATCGTCCAATTGCTCTTATCTCTTGTCTTTCTAAAGTTTTTGAAACTATTCTTGCTTCCAAATTTCTTAAGCATTTCTCTTCTCATAATCTGCTCTCAGATCGCCAGTATGGCTTCCTTAAGGGTCGCTCTACTGGTGATCTTCTTTCATATCTTACTAACTCTTGGTCATCCTCCTTTCGGGACTTCGGTGAGACTTTTTCTATTGCACTAGACATATCGAAAGCCTTCGATAGAGTCTGGCATAAATCTTTAATTTCTAAACTACCCTCCTTCGGTTTCTATCCCTCCATCTGTGCCTTTGTCTCTAATTTCCTTTCCGGCCGTTCCATAGCCGCGGTTGTGGACGGCCATTGTTCACTTCCTCACTCTATAAACTCCGGTGTTCCTCAGGGCTCTGTCCTATCTCCTATTCTCTTTCTAATTTTTATAAATGATCTCCTTAACTGTACCTTAATTCCCATCCATTCATACGCAGACGACTCAACCTTTGCACTACTCCATTAGTTTTTCAGAACGCCCCAGCCAGCAATCCCTCAACGACAAACGTAATGAAGCCATAGAACTCTTAAATTCTGATCTAAATACTATTTCCAATTGGGGCAGAGAAAACCTTGTTAACTTTAATGCTTCCAAAACCCAATTTCTCCATCTATCTACCCGTCAGGATCTCCCAGCGGACTATCCCTTATTCTTCAACAATACAAAAATCAACCCTTCATCTTCTCTCAATATTCTTGGTGTCTCTTTTTCTTCTGCTCTCATTTGGAAGGACCATATTACCAGTCTTGCTAAGGCAGCATCCCAGAAGATGGGTGTGCTCAACCGCCTTAGGGGGTTCTTTTCCCCTGCACAGCTTCTTGCTCTGTACAGGGGCATAGTGCGCCCTTGTATTGAGTATTGTTCACATGTGTGGGGAGGTTCCTCTCACACCGCTCTCCTAGACAAAGTTGAAAGGAAGGCCTTTCGTATCATTAACTCCCGTCCACTCACCAACTCTCTGCAATCTCTCTCTCTCCGCCGCAATGTTGCATCTCTCTCGCTATTCTATCGCTACTATAATAATCAGTGTTCCTCAGAGCTATCCCAGTGCATACCACCTCCTTTACGTAGGGCACGTGGTACCCGTCTTGCAACTCAATCCCACCCCTACTCTGTGCAACTCTCCAACCCAAGAGTGAAACGTTACTCTCAAACTTTCTTCTACTCAACAGCTGAGCTCTGGAACTCTCTCCCAGAATCAGTCTTTCCCTCTTCCTATGACTTAAATTGCTTCAAACTCTGTGTGTCCAGGCATTTTGGCTCGAACGTCCCTTGATTTTGGCCCTGTCACTCTTTCAACTATGGGGGAGGCACTCGCTATAGGCAGTTATGCCTTTTGCCTCCCTCAATCACATAGAAAAAAAAAAAAAAAAAAAAAAAAAAATGTGGAAGGTGAGAAATCTCGGAATGAAAGCTAACAGTGCAATGTATCAAGGGATAGTTGTACCAATAGTGATGTATAGGGCTGAGACATGGGCTCTGAAGACAGAAGAGAGAAGAAAGCAGGATTTGATAGAGTTGAGCTGCTTGAGGAGTATATGTGGAGTAACTCGTAGAGACAGATTGAGGAATGAAGAGGTACGTAGGAGATGGGACAGCAGGAACCGTTATTGGCCAGAGTAGACAGAAGGGTGCTGTGCTGGTATGGACATATTGAGCGAATGGGGGATGAAAGGCTTACACAGAGAGTATTTGAGTCTGATACAAGGGGAAGTAGACGGTTAGGAAGACCTCCGTTGAGATGGAAAGATTGTTTATTACAAGCGTTGGAAGATAGAGAGATGACTGTAGAACAGGCAAGATAAGTGGAAATAAATAGGAATTAATGGATAATGCTTGTGAATAGATGAGTGGTAACGCAGTTGTTGGAAGAGGGGGTCAGGTGCCAGTTGGACTAGATAATAGTCCGTCAGGTGTCTGGCCCGGGGAGCCGGTGTATAGATGAAGGGTCATGTCTGGATGTGAGGTGGGCGGGCATTGTGGTGTGCTCCGTTGCGTGTCTGCCTGCTGAGACCGGAACCTCTCTGGGAGGTCTGGGGCCTGGGAAATGCTGGAAGCCCCTAGTGATCCTGGGTCTCTGTGTCTTCTACTAGGCGACCTATATGTGTGTGAATTTATATATATTCATTTTTGTATATTGCGCTTTGTTGTCCCAGTACGGGCTCTGTCCTGAGTCAGCCACCCCCATATATTGGGTATGTGCCTGTGTATATACATTTGTAAATACATACATACAGTATATATGTAAATTTATACATATACAATTAGCCAGTTCATATTTAGACCAATTTGGAAGCGAGTAGGAAAATAAAGGTTCGTATACATTTCTGTATTTATTTATAGAACATGTAGATTATGTTTGTTTGCTTTTGTAAGTTTTGTTGAAGTTGCTGATGCTATTGTTGCTGTACGGTGAAGGTAGTGAGGGACAAGCTTTTACAACGGCGCCTCCCATCTACTTTCCGAAGATTGTTGCGTCGCCTGCAGATTTTATGCGCGAACCACACGAACGGAGGGGCGGTATCCTCCCTCGTCAGCAGTGTAGGTTACTTCCATCACGCTGCCGTCTCCAAGAGGGAAGCTGTGCGGGGGATAGAGAGAGGGGTAGGGCGTCAATCAGATGAGAGAGAGAGAGACACACACACAGAGATGATATAGGAGAGAGAGAGAGAGAGACACGTTTCTGATTAAATTGTGTTTCTATAGTGTTTGTGTGTGAGGTGTACGTATGTATGGCATCAAGCTACGTGACCACGAGTCGAAGCAGGTGGTGGTGGATGGAATTTGTTTCCAAATGAAGCCACTACTTTTAAGCTCCTCTGTGGCCTAGTGGTTAAGGTGTTAGAGTGCTTCACTATTTGCTTGGTTTCAAGCCCTGGCTGGGTCATGTCACAAAAATATTAAATATATACTGTATATAGAGAGAGTAATTTGAGCGAATCTGATATGTTTTCCAGTTACCCTATTCATTGAAGAGGCATAAATAATGAAATGAGTAAAAATAATTATAAAAATTAAGAAACAGAAGACGAATAATCCATTGCAAGTAGGGTATTATTAATTGTATCAGGTAAATACATAACTTAATGTTGATACTATAAGACAGACAGACAGACAGACAGTAGGGTATTATTAATTGTATCAGGTAAATACATAACTTAATGTTGATACTATAAGACAGACAGACAGACAGACAGTAATGTTAAGGGGACACTAACCTAAAAGTACCCGCTATGTTACTTTGGCCCTCAGTACCAGGGGTACCCGCAGCATCGATGACTATACCGGTGTCGGTCTCAAAGCCGTAGCTGAAGACGCCGTTCCCTTCGTTCACGTTCTCGCTGCGGACAGTTTGGGAGGACCGGAAACGTTCATCCACCTGGGGCGCCGCTAGGGACACGGCCAAAAGGCTGGCCAAGATCATCTGACGAAGGCACAGAAGGAGGAATTGTCTTTATATAAGAAGATTATGGAAGACTAGGACGCATTTTGACAGTTTATTCTGGCTATCATTAGACGATTTTATAAATTTGTTGAAGGAACTGTGGGAATCATAAGGGTAAAGACTATCTTAATTGTTTGTCTATGTGAGTGAAGGAGACAAAAGGCAGAACTGCCTGTGACGAGTGCCTCCTTCAGAGTTGAAAGAGTGACATGGCCAAGCTCAAGGAGCCAAAATGCCTGGACACACTAATTTTGGAGCAATTTAAGTCATAGGATGAGGGAAAGACTGATTCTGATTTATGAAGGTATTATGATCTGACGGTACTATGAATTATGATTATATTGATATCCAGTATTCGATAAATGAATATAAAATCGTAGATATGTACTTAACCTTTATTTGTCTTGAGGACACCATCAAGACAAATAAAGGTTAAGTACATATCTACGATTTTATATTCATTTATCGAATACTGGATATCAATATAATCATAATTCATAGTACCGTCAGCATAATACCTTCATAAATCAGAATCAGTCTTTCCCTCATCCTATGACTTAAATTGCTCCAAAATTAGCGTGTCCAGGCATTTTGGCTCCTTGAGCTTGGTTAGAGTGTTTAAGATATGAATGTGGTAACCCAGGTTCGAATCCCGGGAGGATCACATAATTTCTTTAATTTTATTGGGAGGTGTTTGGTGTTGGGACTGAAATAAATGTATTAGATTATTTATATGAAGGCAATTATATACAGTATATATGAAGATTAGAACACTTTATGACAGTTCATTCTGGCTATGATCAGATAATTCTATATATTTTTGGAAGGATCTGTGGGAATCATAAGGGTAAAGACTATCTCAACTAACCCTCTGACTTCCATATGCCCTTCATAATATGAATAAAAGCGTCTAATAATAGCCATAAAACAGAAAAGAAATGTTCTGACGGAGACACGTGAAGAGAGACTTTAGGCAGGGAATATTACAGATTGCTAGTTGACAGGTGTTTATTATAGAGATGTGCTGCAGGTCCCAAAGGAAAACAAAAAAAAGAGGACACAAATACATACTATACGCTGTTCCAAAAAAGTAAGCCAAAACTCTTGAACATTAACCTCTATAACTCACAAGCGATTAGAGCCTAGAGTAATCCAGCTATACCCTGTTCCAAAGAAGTAGGCCAAACTTTTGAACATTAGTTTTATAACTCACAAACGACTAGAGCAATCGAAATCATATTTATGCCATTTGGGAAGGGTCAGCCAGGGAAAAGATGTGGTAAATTATAGGCCATTTTTTTCCATTTTTAAGTTGTAGAGGTTATGAGTTGCGATTTCTGGCTTACTTTTAATAAACAAACTATAGGATACGAGATAAATAATATCACCTGCTAGTGTTTTTTGTTTTTGTTCTATATTCAAACTACTCCCTCTCTGGCATAGCCTGAGAGCCTGTACATTCTACCGATCAACACAGTGAAGCCCATGAGGTCTAGTTCCAGTCTAGGGAGTGAGACATGTGAACCAGCCCCGTCTCTGATGCTGCTTTGCCTCTGCGCTTCACTGTCCACTCGCTACAGGCAGTTCTGCCTTTTGCCTCCTTCACTCACATAGAAAAAAAAAATCAGGAAACAATGAGGGTATTTTTTTGGCGTTTCGGGGGGCTTTGTGGTAACACTGGTACAGCACAAATTTCATCCCAATAATATCTTTCAATCGACACATCGGGATTCGAACCAGGGTCCACAGGTTTACCAGTCCAGAGGGAAGACCACTCCACCACACTTCCCCCGTATGTGTGTGTGTGTGTGTGAATGTGTTTCCTCCTATTCATTAGTCATTCAAGTGCGGTGTTAGTATCATTTCCATGAGTTGCATATCTCGAAACTTCAACAATTTGGCTTGAGGGTTTTTAATGTTTTTAATTTTGTCTATGTGGATGAGGGAGACAAAAGGCAAAACTGCCTGTGACGAGTACCTCCTCCAGAGATAAAAGAGTGAAAGGGGCAAAATCAAGGAATATTCGAGCCAAAATGTCTGGATACACGGTGTTTGAAGCAATTCAAATCATAGGATGAGGGAAAGATGGAGTCAGGAAGAGAGTTCCAGAGCTCAGCTGTTGAATAGAAGAAGGATTGGGAGTATCGTTTCACTCTCAAATTTAAGAATTGCATAGAGTAGTGGTGGGATTGTGTTGCAAAACAGGTACTATGTATCCCACATTATATGAGGTGGTATACACTGGGAGAGCTCTGAGAAACACTGATAGTAGTAGCAACATTGCGGCGAAGAGAGAGATATTGCAGAGAGTCGGTGAGTGGACGGGAATTAATGATACAAAAGGATATCCTTTCTACTTTGTCTAGGAGTGCGGTGTGAGAGGATCCTCCACACACATGTGAACAATACTCAATACAAGGTCGCACTGTGGCCCTGTAAAGAGCAAGAAGCTGCGCAGGGGTAAACAGCCCCTTGAGGAAGTTGAGCACACCCAGCATCTGGGAGGCTGCCTTAGCAAGACAAGTAATATGGTCCTTCCAAGAGAGAGCATAAGAAAAAGAGACACCGAGAATATTGAGAGAAGATGAAGGATTAATTTTTGTATTGTTGTAGTATGGGTTATAAGAAATTGGATTTTGGAAGCAATAAAGCCAACAAGTTTTTGTTCTGCCCCAATTGGAAATAGTAGTTAGATCAGAGGATAAGAATTGTATGGCTTCATTATGTTTGTTTTTAAGGGATTGCTTGCCGGGACGTTCTAGAAAACTAATTGA
Source organism: Paralithodes platypus (assembly GCA_032716605.1). Taxonomy (NCBI): domain Eukaryota; kingdom Metazoa; phylum Arthropoda; class Malacostraca; order Decapoda; family Lithodidae; genus Paralithodes; species Paralithodes platypus. Next base: position 2,490,824 of record CM064535.1, read on the forward strand.
GTAGTGTTAGGTAGAGTTGTCTGGCGTATGAATGGATGGGACTGGAGGTACAGTTGAGAAAATCATTAATTTTATGAAAATTAGAAAGATAATGGGAGATAGGACGGAACCCTGAGGAACACCGGAGTTTATAGGATGAGGAAGTGAGCGATGGCCGTCCACAACTGCAGCTATGGAATGGCAGTAAAGGAAATTAGAGACAAAGGTACAGATGGAGGGATAGAAACCGAAGGAGGGTAGTTTAGAATTTAAAGATTTGTGCCAGACTCTATCAAAGGCCTTTGATATGTCTAGTGCAATAGAAAAGGTCTCACCGAAGTCCCGAAAGGAGGATGACCAAGAGTTAGTAAGATATGAAAGAAAAACACCAGTAGAGCGACCCTTAAGGAAGCCATACTGGCGATCTGAGAGTAGATTATGAGAAGAGAAATGCTTAAGAAATTTGGAAGCAAGGATAGTTTCAAAAACTTTAGAGATACAAGAGATGAGAGCAATTGGATGATAGTTGGAGGGTTGAGAGCTGTCACCCTTCTTTGGGACAGGTTGAATGAGAGCAAACTTCCAGCAAGAAGGGAAGACGCTAGAGAAGAGACAGAGACGAAAGAGTTTGCCTAGGCAGGAAGTCAGCACGGAAGCACAGTGTTCGAGTACAACAGGATGAACACCGTCGGGACCGTATGCCTTCTTAGAATTAAGCCCAGAGAGGGTAGAAAGTACATCTTTAGAAGATATTAGGATATTAGGCATAAGTAGGAGAGAGGGAGGTGGAGAGGGAAGAATAGCACAGAAATCATCCAAGGTGGAGTTTCTAGCAAAAGTTTGACGGAAAAGTTTAGCTTTGTCAGAGGAAGAAGTTTTGGTTGTGCCATCAGAGTGGAGAAGGGGAGGGAAAGACGAGGAAGAAAAGTTGTTGGAGAGGTTTTTGGCTAGATGCCAGAAAGCTTGGAAAGAGCAAGAGTTGGATAGTTCAGTGCCTTCATTTTTGATGAAAGAGTTCTTAGGAAGTCGAAAAACAGACTTGGCTTGATTCCAGGCAGAAACATAGGAAGAATGAGATTAATGAGTTGTAAGGCGTCGGTACCATTTGAATGCTTCCTCCTTGTTGCGGACAGCAGTAGAACAAGCGTGAGTAAACCAAGATTTGTTTTGCTTAGACTGAGAGAAAGAAAATGGAATGTATGCTTCCAAGCCCGAGAGGATTACCTCGGTAATGCGTTTAGCACTCTGCGAAGGTCCCCGGCCACGGAAGCAAAAGTCATTCCATGGGAAATAAAAAAGTACTGCCAAAAGTGCCACATTTGCCGCTGGTTGGGCGGATTGGGTGGTCGTACCGGAGAGATAGGACAGGAGACAGATATTAGTTTATGGTCGGAGGAGCCCAAAGGAGAGAACAAATTTATAGTATAAGCTGAAGGGTTAGAAGTTAGAAAGAAGTCAAGAATGTTGGGCCGATCTCCGAAGCGATCCGGAATAAGGGTGGGTTGCTGGACTAACTGCTCTATTCGTTTAGGATAGAAAAGATGAAGGCTTGTCCACCAGGTTGGTCAGTGGAATCAGAGGAGAGCCATTTCGGTGGTGAACGTTGAAATCTCCTAAGATGGAGATTTCTACAAAGGAGAGATGGATAGATTGTGTTCCACTTTAGAAGTTAGATAGTCGAAGAAGTTTGGATAGTCAGTAGAATTAGGGGAGAGATAAACAGTGCAGAAATATTTAGTTTGAGAGTGACAAGAAAGCTTTAGCCAGAGAATTGAGAATTCAGAAGAATCTAAGTTGGGAACACGAGAGAAAGCAAGATTGTTGCATACATAGACGCAACATCTACCTTTGGCTTGAAACTGAGGATAGAGATAGTAGGAGGATACAGAGAAGGGTTTGCTGTCAGTAGACCCAGACAACTGCGTTTCGGTGAGAAATATATCAGGGTTGGCTGAGGAGAGGTGGGGTTCCACAGAGTGGAAGGTAGAATAGAGGCCACGAATGTTGCAGAAGTTAATAGTAAGAGTAGAAGGTAGTAGTCCGCAGTATTTTGTGGAGTCGTTGTGTGTACTGACCAGTTTCATGTTGATTGGTAGGGAGTTGGTCGACGAGTGTGAGGTTGGGTGGCCAGAGTCGGTCCTTATATATCCCCATGCAACAAGAGAGAGAGAGAAAGAGAGAGAGGGGGGGGGGGTATTTTGGTTCCTCCTACTCCCCCCCCCCCCTCCCCTCAAGGTACTCAGAGGGTTAGGGCATGCTAGTCCTTCCTTCTTTCCTACGTAATTCCCTTGTCTCTCCCACACACACTGACTACACACACACGCACACATACCCACATATTGACTACACACGCACATGCACACTGATTGCATATACATACAGACACACACACACACACCAACAGTGCACACACACGCACACTGACTGCACATACACACACACTGTCTACACATACACACCTTACACTGTCTACACACACACTCACTCACACACACACACACACGAACACTACACACACACGCACACACGAACACACATCACCATCCGGGACTCTACAGGTTGAATATCAATGACACACTCCTTCTATTGTTAAGGGGGGATGGGCGTATTTATTTGTTTATTTATGGATCTTTATATAATTTTTATGGTTTCTTCCATAGACCTCCATGAAGCTTAAAAAAACACCCCCCTAGACCCTCCTTCAACATAAATGTGTACATTTTTTGGTACACAAATGTCCTGGCAGATAGGTTCGCTATCGCTCGCCAGGATATAATCGACACCTAAATAGCTCGAAAAATCTTAAAATTGACAGAAATGTGGTGAAAGGTCCTACAATCGCCAAACTACTGGGCCGAACGTCTTACAATCTCAAAACTAATGGGGCTAAACACGAGGAAGAAGGGGGCCAGATAAACCAGTCCATCCCTCCGGGGAGATATCCACTTGAGGGATTTTTTTCTTGACTCCTTTCTCCCTCATGTTTAGCCCCATTGTTTTTCTAATTTTAAGACGTTCGCCCCATTATTTTGACGATTTTAAAAACTTTCGACCCATTTCTGTCAATTTTAAGACCTTTCGTGCCATTTAGGTGTCAATTTTTTCCTGGCGAGCGATAGCGAGCCTGTAATTTAAGGGGAACCGGCCTTCGGCCGAGACATTTTTCTACCGAAAAATGTACAAATTTATCTTGAAAGTGGGTCAAGGGGGAGTAATTTTAAGCTTGATGGAAGTCTAGGGAATCAACTAAAAACCTCCCCTTAATGCCACTTCCACATCCTTCGCCACCCATAAGAGGAAGAAAGGAAGAACTTATGCAAACTAACTCGCAGTCTGTTCCACAGAGCTCCATCAAGCTTAAAATTATACCGCCTAGACCCCCTTCATGATAAATGTTTACATTTTTCGGTAATACAATTTCCCGGCCGAAGGCCGGTAACTCTTAAAATTAGCAGTTACTTGCTATCGCTTGACAGGAAATAATCGACACCTAAATAGCACGAAAGGTCTTCAAATTGACAGAAATGGGCTGAAAGGTCCTAAAATTGCTAAACTAATGGGGTGGAAATCTTAAGATATTTAAGCTAATGGGACTAAACATGAGGGAGAACAAACAACTACCTTCCCCTTAATGGCCCCCACTTCCAAATCCTTCACCATCCATGAGAGGGAGAAAGGCAGACATTATGCAAACCAACTAAAAAACATAGACAAAAAACACAAACACACAACATACACCTTATTTGTTGTTTCACTCACTTCCTTTGTATTCATAATTTATTCTTTACTTTTTACTCATTGTTTCATGTTTTTTTATCCCTTTTTTGTCCATTGTCTATATTATTTTATACTTTATTTGTCCCTAATTATGTTATGTATATTTTTTACTCACTTACTTTTCGCTCATTTATATATACATGTTTATCTCATTTCCTTTTTACTCATTTGTTTCATCTTTCTTTTACTCACTTCACTTTTGTTCTATTTTTCATCTTTTTGTTTACTCTCTCTTTTTGTTTACTCTCTCTTTTTGTTTACTCTCTCTTTTTGTTTACTCTCTCTTTTTGTTTACTCTCTCTTTTTGTTTACTCTCTCTTTTTGTTTTACTAATTTATGAACTTTTGACTCACTCCCTTTGTTTATTATTATTGTATATACAATTTTTACTTTCTTCCTTTTTATTTATTGTTTTATTTTTCTATCGCTTCTATTTCTCTAATGTTCTCATTTTCTCTTGATAGTTTGGTTAGTTCGCGGAATTTCGGTGTGAGAATCCTAGGTTAGAACTCTTGGAGTACCAATTTTTGTTGATAGCGTAATAGTTAGTACGGTGAATGTCGGTGTGAGTATCCTAGGTTAGAATCCTTGGAGTACCACAATTTTTTGATAGCGTAATAGTTAGTACGGTGAATTTCGGTGTGAGTATCCTAGGTTAGAATCCTTGGAGTACCAAAAAATTTTGATAGCGTAATAGTTAGTACGGTGAATTTCGGTGTGAGTATCCGAGGTTAGAATCCTTGGAGTACCTCATTTCTTGATAGCGTAATAGCTAGTACGGTGAATTTCGGTGTGAGTATCCTAGGTTAGAATCCTTGGAGTACCACAATTTGTTGATAGCGTAATAGTTAGTACGGTGAATGTCGGTGTGAGTATCCTAGGTTAGAATCCTTGGAGTACCACATGTATTCATAAGTTTCATTTATTTCATTAATTAGGTTTATTTGTAAGTTAATTGGTGGATTGGTGATAATGAATTGTACTCTCTTCCTTTTACTAATGTTTTCATCATTGTTGTACTCACTTTGTTTTCATCATTGTTGTACTCACTTTATTTTCATCATTGTTGTACTCACTTTATTTTCATCATTGTTGTACTCACTTTATTTTCATCATTGTTGTACTCACTTTATTTTCATCATTGTTGTACTCACTTTATTTTCACTCATGTTTTCATTTGTTTTTACTCGCTTCCTTTTTACTCATTTTGTCATTGTTTGACTAATGTTCATCTTTATTTTTACTCTCTTCCTCAGTACTCATGTTGTTTCCATCTTCAGAATATCGCCGCCCGTTTCAAGGTCGGTCGTGTCGAGGTCTTCCACTGAAACTCACGATGACCAAGAACAACAATAGACAGACAGACAGGCAGACAGAGAGAGAGAGAGAGAGAGAGAGAGAGAGAGAGAGAGAGAGAGAGAGAGAGAGAGAGAGAGAGAGAGAGAGAGAGAGATAACATGCATTTGTGAGAAAGATAAACATTGGCAGAAAGGTGTAACGTACAACGAATCGTATACAAATTCCGCGAAATCCCACATGCAGGGTAATAGTTAACTAGTACTGAGAATATAACATGCAAGATAATACACCCAACTTCTAGAAATCCAAGAGTGTCTGTCACACAAACGCTTTTTCCCATCAACATTTATCCTCAACACTGGTCTGGCAGCTTATTAGGCCAACATGCAACATATTTCGGTCACCTCAATTCATCTATCCGATAATTCAATCGTATGTCTAGTTACCAATACCAGTGACAAATATACTGTACCACTATATATATATATTTGTTTTCTATGTGAATGAGGGAGGCAAAAGGCATAACTGCCTGCGGTGAGTGCCTCCCTCAGATTTGAAAGAGTGACAGGGCCAAAATCAAGGGACGTTCCAGCTAAAATGCCTGGACACACGGAGTTTGAAGCAATTTAAGTCATAGGAAGAGGGTAAGACTGATTCTGGGAGAGAGTTCTAGAGCTCAGCAGTTGAATAGAAGAAAGTCTGAGAATAGAGTTTAACTCTTGGGTTGGAGAGTTGCACAGAGTAGGGGTGGGATTGTTTTGCAAGGCAGGTACTACCTACCCTACGTAGAGGAGGTGGTATACAATGGGAAAGCTCCGAGTAACACTCATTATTGTAGTAGCGATAGAATAGTGAGAGAGATTCAACATTGCGGCGAAGAGAGAGAGATTTCAGAGAGTTGGTGAGTGGACGGTAGTTAATGATACGGAGGGCTTTCCTTTCTACTTTGTCTAGGGGTGCGGTGTGAGAGGATCCTCCCCACACATGTGAACAATACTCAATACAAGGACGCACTGTGCTCCTGTACAGAGCAAGAAGCTGCGCAGGAGTAAAGAACCCCTTGAGGTGGTTGAGCACACCCAGCTTTTGGGAGGCTGCCTTAGCAAGACTGGTAATATGGTCCTTCCATGTGAGAGCAGAAGAAAAAGAGACACCGAGAATATTGAGAGAAGATGAAAGATTGATTTTTGTATTGTTGAAGAATAAGGGATAGTCCTCTGAAGGTTCCTGACAGGTAGTAAGATGGATAAATTGGGTCTTGGAAGCATTAAAGGCAACAAGGTTTTCTCTACCCCAATTGGAAATAGTAGTTAGATCAGAAGATAAATGTTGTATGGCTTCATTAAGTTTGATTTTGAGGAACTGCTGGCTGGGGCGTTCTGGAAAACTAATTGAGTAGTGTAAGGTAGAATCGTCTGTATATGAATGGATGGGACTGAATGTACAGTTGAGAAGATCATTTATGAAAATTAGCAAGAGAATAGGAGATAGGACAGAACCCTGAGGAACACCAGAGTTGATAGGATAAGGATGTGAGCGATGGCCGTCCACAACCGCAGCTATGGAACGGTCAGAAAGGAAATTAGAGACAAAGGCACAGATGGAGGGATAGAAACTGAAGTAGGGTAGTTTGGAAATTAAAGATTTGTGCCAGACTCTATCGAAGGCCTTCAATATGTCTAGTGCAACAGAAAAAGTCTTGTCGAATTCCCGAAAGTTGGATGACCAAGAGTTAGTAATTAGATATGAAAGAAGATCACCAGTAGAGCGACCCTTAACCCATTGAGCCCCAGCTAGATTATAATAAATGTACCACCCAGGACCGGCAGGTTTTGAAAAATAATAAAATCCAGAAAACACCAGGAATGGGTTAGGAATGAAGGAAAACCCACAAAAAAACGATCCCCTAGGTCATTAAGGGGTCCTACGGTGCGCCCGAAAGTCGCATTTACAAGAGGGGAAATGGGTAGGCAAAAACACCCAATAACAGGTTTTTGCGTGCTCACGTGCACGCGATTGGACTTTGAGAGTTTTAAACCATTGGCATTGTTGTGTGGGATCCTTGCACAGTTCCCATACAAATCTGAGCCCTCTAGGTGCCATAGGACCGGAGTAATTAACAGTGACGCATACGTATGCGTCGCTTGGGTTTAGCGTTACAAACATTGCCGACGCGCTGTTTGCATCGCTGGTGTTCTGTGGGTTAAGGAAGCCATACTGGCGATTTACTACCAGTACCTCTACTACTACTACTACTACAGCTAACACTACTACTGTACCACTACTACTACTACTACTATCACTACTACTACTGCCACTACTATTACTATTACCACTACTATTACTACTACTACTACTATTTTTTCTTCTATATTCCAACTACACCCTCTCGGGGATAGGCTGAGAGCCTGTACATTCAACCGCCACACATTGAATGGTAAAGCCTTAGAGGTCTTGTACCAGTCTAGAGAGTGAGACATGTGAAGCACTTTCAGCTGCAACCTGTCCCTGCCATCTTGCCTTCGCAGGATGCATGGTGCTTATTTGCCTACTCATGGCTCGAAGCAGCCCCATCTCTGAAGCTGCTTCGCTCCAGTGCTTCACTGTCTCATCTCCTAGAATCGGACCCTCACTCTACTACTACTATTCTACTACTACCATCCACTACTACTACTAATACTACCACCCATTACTACTACTACTACTACTACTACCACCCAATACTACTACTAGTACTACAACTACTACTACCACTACTACTATCACTACTATACTTCATCTACCATCAGTCTAATTTCCAATAACAGTGCAAAATGTTCCAGAAATGTTGCCAGAATTTGTTTTACTATAAAGGCTCTCGTGTGATACCGGCTTCACTCGGCGTACAAAAAGAAGGTAGATATTGTAAAAAAAAAAAATTGGTGAGAAAGACCGGGTTAGGAGAAGAACCTTTTTGACAACCCTACATTTTCCCTTAAAGTACCGGTGACGTATTTTATATTTGGTTTCAGCTACATTTAGGCGAATTTATGAAGCTTAGGAAGGATATATGATAGCTCAAAGGATGAATTGAGGTGATCTGTAGCATTTTCATTTCTAGACGTCCTTCCAAAGCTGAAGACAATCGTCTAATAGTAGTCAGAATATAACAAAATGGATGTCACCGGTCTCCTATAGCCTGTTTTAAGGGGGGATGAGCGCATTTAGGTTCTCATTTATATACTGTATATATTTATCGTATTTTTAGTTTCCTCCATAAACTTTTATCAAGCTTAAAACAAAATAATAATAAACAAGACCCTCCTTCAAGATATGCTGTATATGTACATTTTTCGATAGAAAACTGGCCCGGCCAAAGGCCGCTTCCTTTTAAATTACAGGCTCACGATCGCTCGCCAAGAAAAAAATCGACACCTATATAGCACGAACAGTTTTAGTATTGACAAAGAAATAGGGCGAAAGGTCTCCGAATCACCATACTAATGGGCCAAATGTCATATAATCTGAAAACTAATAGGACTAAGCATGAGGATAAAGGAGGACCCGAAAAACGACCCATCTTCCATTAAGTAGGTAGCCCAGAAATCGAGAACCATAACCTCAATAACTCAAGAAGGGCTAGAACAAATGGGCTGTAAATATCCACACCTATTTCCTGGCTGATCCTTCCCAAATGGTAGAAGTACTAGCGCGATTACTCTTGTCATTTGAAAGTTATTCAGGTTATAATGTTCAATTGGGCTGTACATTTCCACACCTCTTCCCTGGTTGACCCTTCCCAAATGGTAGAAATATTAGGTCGATTACTATAGTCATTTGTGAGTTATTGAGGTTAAGGGGGGTGACCTGTTTTTCTTCTGTCCTTTTCTATCTTTCTCTGGCTTGTATCCATTTGGCCCCATTCAGCCTACTGTTTTAAGACGTTTATCCCCATCCAGGTGTCAATTTTTTACTGGTGAGCGGTAGCGAGCCAGCATATATTTATTTTTCTTTGACAGCAGGCTAAATTTGTACATTTTTCGATAGAAGAATGTCTCCGGCGAAGCCGGATTTCTTCATATAATGCTGGCTCGCTATCGCTTGCCAGGAAGAAATCGACACCTAGATGGGGATAAACGTCTTAAAATAGTTGGCTGAATGGGGCCGAATGGATACAAGCCAGAGAAAGAGAGAAAAGGACAGAAATAACAAAACGCAGGTCACCCCCCTTAACGTTCAAGAGTTTTGGCCTACTTACTTGGAACAGGGTATAGACTATCACACACTTTTGTGGCATATAGGTGTCGATTTTCTCCTGGCGAGAGATATCGAGTCTAAAATTTTATTAGTAACCGGACTTCGGGCAGACATTGTTCTACCGAAAAATGTACAGATTTATCTTGGCAGCTGCGCCATGCCGGCATAATACAGGGCCACAAGTGCGGCACATTTAGCCTCCATTCTGAAAATAATTAGTCATATCTACCATATAAAGCAATATTACTGCACCGTATGCACATATTTTACTTGTGTAAGGCACATGTGAACATTGAAGAACCATAAAATAGGTGAAAAGTGTAAAAATCCAGTGAAAAACCTAATTTTTTTTAGGGGAGCGTATCGAGGCTCTCAGTACGGTACGATACGGTATTATTTCCGATTTTCGTACCCGTCAAAAATACTTCTCCGTAATTCCGTACCGTACCCCAAATTATAACTCAGTACCGTACAGTACATTATGAATATAATACCGTAATTCCGTACCTTTAACCCCTTGAGTACCAGCGACGCAAGTTATGCGTCACCTATGTATGTAATGATAAACCCCAGCGACGCATTGGGTGCGTCAGCGTTAATTACTCTTGTCCTATGGCACCTACAAAAAACCCTCTTTTTTGTAGAGGGTTAAGATTTGTATGGGAACTGCTTTAGTATCCCACACAACAATACCGATGGTTGGAAACCCTCTAAGTCCAGCTGCGTGCGCGTGGGCGCGCAAGGGAGTGATATTCCAGTATTTTGCCTACTCATCTCCCCATGTTAAATGCGACTTTCCGCCGCCCCGCAAGACCCCTAAATGACCTAGGTGAGCAGTTTCTTGTGTTTTTTCCTTCATTACAAACACATCCCATGTATTTTCAGGAAAACAAAATGTTTTGACAATCTGCCGGGCCTGGAGTGTACATTTATTATAAATCAACTGGTGCTCAGGGGCTTAAAGAAATAGGCTATTTTACGAAAAGTGAGACAATATAATGGTACACCTTCTTTACATTTTGTACATAAATGGAAACTATATTAGATTTCTACTATAGAAGTATTAATAATAATGGTTGTAGAAATGATTCTGTCAATTGAACTTCCTTATATTATGAACAACGAAAGCAGTTGATCAATTCCTTTGCCAGGATATCACACACATAAATTGATTGTCAATTGCACCTTGTATATGATTCATAATAATTACATCAATCACTGAGCATAGTTTAAAAAATTATAACTAATTTGTTGGACAAGTTTGGTTATATAGCACAAGACTGATATATAATAAGTGTCTAAGCACACACACACACACACACGCACGCACCCACACCCACACAAACACCCACACACACTTTTCCACTAACAATACAGGGGCATAACAGGTGGGAAAGTAGATATCCTTGATCAATATAATAAGTCTTGGCATCTAGTAGGTCTGTAGGCTACTATTCTAATGCAGAAATATGGCTAACGTTTAAAGATATGTGTACGTTAAGGGGGGTCACCTGTTTTTTTTCTCTCTCATTTTCTCTCTTTCCCTGGCTTGTATCCATTCGGCCCCATTCAGCCAACTGTTTTACGACGTTTATCCCCATCCAGGTGTCGATTTCTTCCTGGCGAGCGATAGCGGGCCAGCATTGTATGAAGAAATCCGGCTTCGCCGGAGACAAATTTAGCTTGCTGTCAAAACAAAAATATATATGTGCTGGCTCGCTACCGCTCGCAAGGAAAATATTGACACCTAGATGGGTGTAAACGTCTTAAAACAGTAGGCTGAATGAGACCGAATGGATACAAGCCAAAGAAAGAGGGAGAGAAATAGAAAAAAAGCGAGGTGGGTTCCCTTAATATTAATTACGGGTACTTTTCTTGGGCCATATACTCACCATCTTTTATGATTTAGTAACAATTTACATATACTGTATATCACTCATACCTATACAAATACTCTTAATACTCCTAATACTCTTTGCAAGAAAAGACAATATTAAATTAAATATTATTCAAATTATATTGAGCCTCTTTATGAAGTTTAAGAAGGATCTGTGATAATAATAAGGGTTAAGTGAGATAGTTCGAAACCTATTAATTGCTTGGAGGCCCTTTTAAATCTCAATAAAATCGCCTAACATTACCCAGCATAAAGTTATAAGGACAGCACCGGTACAGAAAGGGTTAATTGCTGGAGGTCCTTTTTAAACTGAACAACATCGTATAATACTAGCCAGAATAACAATACAAAGACGTCACCGGTACAGAAGGAGGTTGATCACTCGTCTCCGGTGCAGAAGGAGGTTGATCACTCGTCTCCGGTACAGAAGGAGGTTGATCACTCGTCTCCGGTACAGAAGGAGGTTGATCACTCGTCTCCGGTACAGAAGGAGGTTGATCACTCGTCTCCGGTACAGAAGGAGGTTGATCACTCGTCTCCGGTGCAGAAGGAGGTTGATCACTCGTCTCCGGTACAGAAGGAGGTTGATCACTCGTCTCCGGTACAGAAGGAGGTTGATCACTCGTCTCCGGTGCAGAAGGAGGTTGATCACTCGTCTCCGGTACAGAAGGAGGTTGATCACTCGTCTCCGGTACAGAAGGAGGTTGATCACTCGTCTCCGGTACAGAAGGAGGTTGATCACTCGTCTCCGGTACAGAAGGAGGTTGATCACTCGTCTCCGGTACAGAAGGAGGTTGATCACTCGTCTCCGGTACAGAAGGAGGTTGATCACTCGTCTCCGGTACAGAAGGAGGTTGGTCACTCGTCTCCGGTACAGAAGGAGGTTGGTCACTCGTCTCCGGTACAGAAGGAGGTTGATCACTCGTCTCCGGTACAGAAGGAGGTTGATCACTCGTCTCTGGTACAGAAGGAGGTTGATCACTCGTCTCCCGTACAGAAGGAGGTTGATCACTCGTCTCCGGTACAGAAGGAGGTTGATCACTCGTCTCCGGTACAGAAGGAGGTTGATCACTCGTCTCCAGTACAGAAGGAGGTTGATCACTCGTCTCCGGTACAGAAGGAGGTTGATCACTCGTCTCCGGTACAGAAGGAGGTTGATCACTCGTCTCCGGTGCAGAAGGAGGTTGATCACTCGTCTCCGGTACAGAAGGAGGTTGATCACTCGTCTCCGGTACAGAAGGAGGTTGATCACTCGTCTCCGGTGCAGAAGGAGGTTGATCACTCGTCTCCGGTACAGAAGGAGGTTGATCACTCGTCTCCGGTGCAGAAGGAGGTTGATCACTCGTCTCCGGTGCAGAAGGAGGTTGATCACTCGTCTCCGGTGCAGAAGGAGGTTGATCACTCGTCTCCGGTACAGAAGGAGGTTGATCACTCGTCTCCGGTGCAGAAGGAGGTTGATCACTCGTCTCCGGTGCAGAAGGAGGTTGATCACTCGTCTCCGGTGCAGAAGGAGGTTGATCACTCGTCTCCGGTGCAGAAGGAGGTTGATCACTCGTCTCAGGTACAGAAGGAGGTTGATCACTCGTCTCCGGTACAGAAGGAGGTTGATCACTCGTCTCCGGTACAGAAGGAGGTTGATCACTCGTCTCCGGTACAGAAGGAGGTTGATCACTCGTCTCCGGTACAGAAGGAGGTTGATCACTCGTCTCCGGTGCAGAAGGAGGTTGATCACTCGTCTCCGGTACAGAAGGAGGTTGATCACTCGTCTCCGGTACAGAAGGAGGTTGATCACTCGTCTCCGGTACAGAAGAAGGTTGATCACTCGTCTCCGGTACAGAAGGAGGTTGATCACTCGTCTCCGGTACAGAAGGAGGTTGATCACTCGTCTCCGGTACAGAAGAAGGTTGATCACTCGTCTCCGTTACAGAAGGAGGTTGTCACTCGTCTCCGGTACAGAAGGAGGTTGATCACTCGTCTCCGGTACAGAAGGAGGTTGATCACTCGTCTCCGGTACAGGAGGTTGATCACTCGTCTCCGGTACAGAAGGAGGTTGATCACTCGTCTCCGGTACAGAAGGAGGTTGGTCACTCGTCTCCGGTACAGAAGGAGGTTGATCACTCGTCTCTGGTACAGAAGGAGGTTGATCACTCGTCTCCGGTACAGAAGGAGGTTGATCACTCGTCTCCGGTACAGAAGGAGGTTGATCACTCGTCTCCGGTACAGAAGGAGGTTGATCACTCGTCTCCGGTACAGAAGGAGGTTGATCACTCGTCTTATGCCTACTTCCACAACGATCTCTAACAACAACGGGCATATACTGTACTGTACAGTATATGAAGCTTAGGAAGGATATGTGCTACCTAATAGGATTAAGGTGGGGATGGGCCTGTCTTTCTGGACCCCTTCCCCCTCATGTTTAGCCCCATTAGTCTTCAGATTTTAAGACATTTGTTCCATTAGTTTGGCGATTTTAAGATCTTTCGCCTCATTTATTTGTTAATATTAGGACCTTTCGTGCCATCTAGGGGTCGATTTTTCCTGGCGAGCGATAGCGATCTTGTATTTATAGGAGGAATCGGCCTTTGGCCGGGACATTCTTCTACCGAAAAATGTACAAATATATCTCGAAGGGGGTTCTAGGGGGTGCTTTTTTAAGGTTGATGGAGGTCTAAGGAGGAAACTAAGCAATACAATTATAACATAATAAGTAAATAAATACGCCCATGGACCCCTGCTGAGCTCTGGAACTATCTCCAATAATCAGTCTTTCCCTCTTCTTATGACTTAAATTGCTTCAAACTCCGTGTGACCAAGCATTTTGGCTCGAACGTCCCTTTGATTTTGGCCCGGTGATTTTCAACTAGCAACAGGCAATTCTGCCTTTTGTCTCCCTAAATCACATAGAACAAAAAATCCCCCTTATAATTATGAGATAGTGTGTAGCCTTTCAATGGGTAGACGTCCTACCTTAGCTGATATGTGCCATAATGGGTTGAAAAGGACGGACCCGGTACAGATGTGGTTAACCATTACGAGATAGTGTGTAGCCTTTCAATGGGTAGACGTCCTACCTTAGCTGATATGTGCCATAATGGGTTGAAAAGGACGGACCCGGTACAGAAGTGGTTAACCATTATGAGATAGTGTGTAGCCTTTCAATGGGTAGACGTCCTACCTTAGCTGATATGTGCCATAATGGGATGAAAAGGACGTCGCCGGTACAGAAGTGGTTAACCATTATGAGATAGTGTGTAGCCTTTCAATGGGTAGACGTCCTACCGTAGCTGATATGTGCCATAATGGGTTGAAAAGGACGGAGCCGGTACAGAAGTGGTTAACCATTATGAGATAGTGTGTAGCCTTTCAATGGGTAGACGTCCTACCGTAGCTGATATGTGCCATAATGGGATGAAAAGGACGTCGCCGGTACAGAAGTGGTTAACCATTATGAGATAGTGTGTAGCCTTTCAATGGGTAGACGTCCTACCGTAGCTGATATGTGCCATAATGGGTTGAAAAGGACGTCGCCGGTACAGAAGTGGTTAACCATTATGAGATAGTGTGTAGCCTTTTAGATGCCTTTTTTCAATGGGTAGACGTCCTACCTTAGCTGATATGTGCCATAATGGGTTGAAAAGGACGTCGCCGGTACAGAAGTGGTTAACCATTATGAGATAGTGTGTAGCCTTTCAATGGGTAGACGTCCTACCTTAGCTGATATGTGCCATAATGGGTTTTGAAAAGACGGAGCCGGTACAGAAGTGGTTAAACCATTATGAGATAGTGTGTAGCTTTCAAGGGTAGACGTCATACCGTAGCTGATATGTGCCATTAATGGGTGAAAGGACGGACCCGGGTACAGAAGTGGTTAACCATTATGAGATAGTGTGTAGCCTTTCAATGGGTAGACGTCCTACCTTAGCTGATATGTGCCATAATGGGTTGAAAAGGACGGACCCGGTACAGAAGTGGTTAACCATTATGAGATAGTGTGTAGCCTTTCAATGGGTAGACGTCCTACCTTAGCTGATATGTGCCATAATGGGTTGAAAAGGACGGACCCGGTACAGAAGTGGTTAACCATTATGAGATAGTGTGTAGCCTTTCAATGGGTAGACGTCCTACCGTAGCTGATATGTGCCATAATGGGTTGAAAAGGACGGAGCCGGTACAGAAGTGGTTAACCATTCGTCCTTCACATACTTCCACATATAGGCTTATACTCGCTCTCAACAAGAAGTAATGCTGCGTCATCTATATACAACGGATTTAACCCCTTCTGTACCGTGGACGTCTTTGTAATTTTATTGTAGCTATATTTAGACGATTTAGTGCAGGTTAAGAAGAAGCTGTGGTGATAACAAGCATTAAGTGATATCGTTGGAAACCTGTTATTTGCTGGAGGCCCGTTTTATATTGAATAATATCGGGTAATAGTAGCCATCATTAAGGGGAGGAAGACCGTTTTTCTGGACCCCCTTCTCCCTAATGTTTAGCCCCACTAGTTTTGAGATTATAAGACGCCGAACGCCCATTAGTTTGGCGATTTTAACACCTTTCGCCCCATTTCGTTGTAAATGTTAAGACCTTTCGTGCCATTTAGGTGTAGATTATTTCCTGGCGAGCGATAGCGAGCCTGCAATTTTAAGAGGAACCGGCCTTCGGCCGGGACATTTTTCTACCGAAACATTTAAAAATTATCTTGAAGGGGGGTCTAGGGTTGGTTTCTAAGCTTGATGGAGGCCTAGGGAGAAAACCAAACAAATATATGAATAAATTAATTAATAGACCAAACAAACGGTCAGTCTCCCCTTAAGTTAAAAGGATGTCGCCGGTACAGAAGTGGTTAACCATTCGCCCTTCACATACTCTCCACCACCACCAACAACAGGCATATAGGGTCATACTCTCCACCACCAACAACAACAGGCATATAGGGTCATACTCTCCACCACCAACAACAACAACAGGCATATAGGATCATACTCTCCACCACCAACAACAACAGGCATATAGGGTCATACTCTCCACCACCAACAACAACAGGCATATAGGGTCATACTCTCCACCACCAACAACAACAGGCATATAGGGTCATACTCTCCACCACCAACAACAACAGGCATATAGGGTCATACTCTCCACCACCAACAACAACAGGCATATAGGGTCATACTCCCACTTAAGGGGGAATGGGCCGGTTTTTCTGGACCACTTTCTCCCTCATGTTTAGCCCCATTAGTTTTCAGATGTTAAGATGTTTGCCCCATTAGTTAGTTGATTTTAAAACCTTTCGCCCTATTTCGTCGTCAATATTTAGACCTTTCGTGCTATTTAGGTGTTGATTTTTCCCTGGCGAACGACAGTGAGCCTGTAGTGTTGGAAGAACCGGCCTTCGGCCGGGAAATTTTTCTACCGAAAAATTTACAAATTAATCTAGAAGGGGGATCAAATGGATGTTTTTTTGTTTAATTTGATGGAGGTCTAGGGAGAAAACTAGAAAAATAATGAAAACACGCAAAAATCGCCCAAAAAAGTGAGCCATCCTCCCTTAAGGGGATATGGCTAGTTGTTGGTCTATTAATTTGTATATTAATTAATGTTTGTGTTTCCTCGCTAGACCTCCATCAAGCTAAACAATACAGCACCTACACCCCTCTTCAAGATAAATTGATACATGTTTCGGTAGAAAAATGTTCCGAACGAAGGCCAATCCCTTTAAATATTATAGGCTGGCTATTGCTCGCTGGGAAAAAAATCGACGCCTAGATGACACGAAAAGTCTAAAATATTGACCAAGAAAAGGGGGCGAAAGGTCTTAAAATCACCAAACTAATGGGGTAAACGTCTTTACATCTCATAACTAATGGAGCTAAACATAAGGGAGAAGGGGTCTATCAAAGCGACCCATCTCCCCCTTAACAAGAAGTACTGCTTGCGTCATCACCGGACCACAGATTTAAGGAGGGATGGTTCACTTTTGGGGCGATTTTTGCATGTATTCATTATGTTTCTAGTTTCCTCCCTAGACCTCCATCAAATTAAAAAACAAAAACATCCATTAGATCCCCCTTCTAGATTAATTTGTACATTTTTCGGTAGAAAACTTTCCCGGCCGAAGGCCGATTCTTCCAGCAATACAGGCTCACTATCGTTCGCCAGGGCAAAAATCGACACCTAAATAGCACGAAAGGTCTAAATATTGACAAAGAAATGGGGCGAAAGGTCTTAAAATCGACTAATTAATGGGGCAAACATCTTAAAATCTGAAAACTAATGGGGCTAAACATGAGGAAGAAGGGGGGACCAGAAAACCAGCCCATCCCGTGTTGTTAAGGGGGATGGTTGGTTTTACTGGTCCCCCTTCTCCCTCATGTTTAGTCCCATTAGTTTTTAAAAATTTAGACGTTCGCCCCATTAGCTTGGCGATTTGAAGACCTTTGACTCCATCTTTTTTGTTAATATTAGACTTCCGTGCAGTTTAGTGTCGATATTTTCCTGATGAGAGACAGCGAACCTGTAATTATAGGAGGAACAGGCCTTTGGACGAGAAATTTTTCTCCCGAAAAATGTACAAATTAATCTCGAATGGGGGTATACGGGGTGTTTATTTAAGGTTGACGGAGGCGTAGGGAGGAGATTACAAAAAACATTTAAGGAAACAAAAACATGAAAATAAATACGCCCATCTCCCCTACAGCCTATTTTTTAGCTAGCGATAAATGGACTCCTCCTCCTCCGTAGACGCCGGTTCTTCCAAAATTACAGGCTCACTATCGCTCGCCAGGAATAAAAATCGACACCTAAATATTACGAAAGGTCTAAATATTGATAAATAAATGGGGCGAAAAGTCTTAAAACCGCCAAAGTAATGGACCAAACGTCTTAAAATCCGAAAACTAATGAGGCTAAGCATGAGGGAGAAGGAGGTCCAGAAAAAGCTACTACCTCCCCCCTTAACCTAACCTGCCTTTCCTTCAATATGTATTAAAGGGAGATGGGCAGTTTTTCTGGACCTCTTTCTCCCTCGTGTTTCTATATAAGTTATGGAGACAAAAGGCAGAACTGCCTGTGGCAAGTGCCTCCCCCTGAGTTGAAAGAGTGACAGGGCCAAAATCAAGGGACGTTCGAGCCAAAATGCCTGGACACATGGAGTTGAAGCAAGTTATAAGTCATAGGAAGAGGGAAAGACTGATTCTTGAAGATAATGCCAGAGCTCAGCTGTTGCATAAAAGATGGTTCACTTTTTCGTCGATGATTTCATAAATATATATAATATTTTTCTAGTTTCCTCCCAAGACCTCCCTCAACTTAGCAAAAGACACCCGTAAAAATGTCCCACCCAAAGGCCGGTTCCTCTTATAATTACTGGCTCGCTGTAGTTCGCCAGGGGGGGGGGGGAAACCCACCTAAATGGCACCATAGGTCTTAAAATTGACAACGAAATAGAGATAAAGTTGTTATAATCGCTAAACTAATTGGCCGAACGTCTTAAAATGTTATAACTAATGGGGCTAAACACGAGGGAGAAAGGAGTCCATAAAAACGCCCCACCTCCCCTTACTCACTCGTCCTTCACATACTTCCACAACTATGCTGCGTCATCTGCATACATCAGGTTTGAGAGTCATTTTGTTACCATCATTTATCCTTTCTACTCCCTCACCTCTTGGATGGGACTGGAGTCCTTGAAAAGGGGCTCCAGTCCTGATGCTATTCTTGAGTTATAATGCGCTGGCTTAATAATCCAGAAAGGTTGATATCCTCTGAAGTTCAATTTTAACTAACTAACTAACATTACAAGGGACTGGAGTTCTTGAAAAGGGGCTCCAGTCCCGACGTTATTCTTGACTTACAGTGTGCTGGCTTAATAATCCTGAAGGGTTGATAGCCTATGAAGTCCTATTTTAACTAACTCCTTCTCCTCTTGTCCTGTCCTTTACTTATCTCATTAGCGAGGAAATACACCTATTATTATTATTATTATTATTATTATTATTATTATTATTATTAGTATTATTATTATAATTACCCCATCCATGTACAGCTACTGATACATTTTTGGAAAATTCTTGCCATTTTCTTTACGCAAATATATCCATTAAGGAAGGACGTGTAGCAATTAAGAGACTGCAGACTATCTCAATTGACCCTCTTAGATACCACAGGTCCTTCCTAAACTGCATGAAAGTGTCTAAATATAGCTGCAATAAAACAAAATTCTTCCCCGGTAGTGAATCACATACAGACACAAATTGTATGTTGAAGCAGCGGTTTCAATAATTTGTTGGTCCGAGCAAAGCAACGTTGCCTGTCTGAGGCATAATAAACGCTTGAGAAAACAATTTGGTGACTCTGTCGTTCTAGCTAGTTCACTTTGTCACACTGGTGATGAAATAAACAGAGTTAATATTTGAAGAGCCAGCAAACATAGCTGGATATGGTATGGGAGGGAGAAGAAGAGAAGTAGTGGAGGAGGAGGTGGAGGTGGGGATCAGGAGGTCAGAAGTGTAGGAAGCCATGAAAAGAGTGAAGTTGGGGAAAGCACCAGGAACAGATGGAGTGTGTGGGGAAATGTTGAGGTATGGTGGTGAGATAGTGATAGAATGGGTATGGAAAATGTGCAAACTAGCATGGGAGAAGGGGAGTGCACCCGATGACTGGAAGACTGGCATAATAGTCCCCCTATATAAGGGCAAAGGGGAAAGAGGAGTGTGTTGTAACCACCGAGGAATATGTCTTCTAAGCGTAGTAGGGAAGGTATACAGTAGGGTAGTGATTGAGAGAGTGAGAGTGAGAACGGAGAAATGGATAGGCGACGAGCAGGAGGTTTTAGGAAGGGAAGAGGATGTGTAGATCAGATTTTTACCCTGAAATGTGTTGTGGAGAAGTATCTGGAGAAGAAACAAAAGGTGTATGTTGCCTTTATGGACTTGGAGAAGGCCTATGACAGAGTGGATAGAGAAGGTTTGTGGAAAGTACTTAGAATATATGGAGTAGAGGACAAGTTGCTGAAAGCAGTGAAGAGCATGTATGAGGGTGCAAAGGCGGCAGTACGTGTGGAGAGTGAGCAGAGCGAGTTCTTTGACCTGAATGTTGGTTTGAAACAGGGGTGTGTGATGTCCCTGTGGTTGTTTACTGTATATATGGATGGAGTCATGAAATAAATCCTATCAAGAGCAGTGGATGTTGGTGTATCGCTGAAAAGGGAGGGAATTGAGTGGAAGCTACTTATACTGCTGTTTGCGGATGATACAGTTCTGATGAGTGATATTGAATGGGAGTTGCAGGGTCTGGTAAATGAGTTTGGAACAGTGTGCGAAAAACGGAATTTGAAGGTAAATACGGGGAAGAGCAAGGTTATTTATGGTCTTCGAAAGGGGTTAAGTCACAGTGTGTGAGGTGAAGCTGAACGGTCAGGCTATGGAGATCGTCAACTCTTTTAAGTATCTGGGCAAGTTGTTGAGTAAAGATGGGACTATGGATGAAGAAGTGCGGGAGAGGGTACAACAGGGGAAGAGGGTTGTAGGAATGCTAAAAGCAGTAACAAGAAATAGGGTGGTCAGTATGGAAGTGAAGAAGTCCTTGCATGACAGTGTGGTAATCCCGACACTGACTTACGGAAGTGAAGCATGGACGTTGGTTGAGAGACTCAGACCAATAGTGAGAGCAGTGGAAATGAATTACTTAAGGAGTGCGTGCGGAGTTACATGGAGGGATAGACAGACTAATGAGGAAGTAAGAAGGAGGTGTGGTGTGGAGGTAGATGTGCTGGAAAGTGTGAAAAGGAACAACTTGAGATGGTTCGGCCATATGGAACGTATGGAAAGCGAGAGAATGACTAAGAGGGTGTACGAGAGCGAGGTGGAGGGACAGAGAGGGAGAGGTAGACCGAATATGAGGTGGAAGGATGGAGTGAGGAACTACATGAACGAAGGCGGTGCTGGTTGGGGGGAGGGGCGTCGACTGACTGGGGACAGGTGCATGGGGCGGTTCGTTCGTGGCCACCCCTTCGGGGATCACGGCGTCAGGCAATAGATAGATAGATAGATAGATAGAATATTTGTGGACTATTGAGGCACCTGTCGCACTGGTGTGAATTAGACAGAGTCTCAATTTTTTGAGACTCTGTCGGTCGAGCTAGTTCACCTTGTCGCACTGGTGAGGGAATAAAGAGGGAATGATAGTTCCTTAATGTCATGACAGTGGGTACTTTCATCGGACTAACGCGAGTAATTAGCTTGGACATATAGAGTTAATTTTGGTGGACTCTATTTTTTCCTGGAAACACCTGTCGCATTTGTGTGAATTAAATAGTCTTAATTTGGGGACTATCTCGTTTTAGCTAGTTCACTTTATGACACTGGTGTATTATTGTGTGTGGATTTTCCATATTTACTCCTAGACTAGCACTTGAAGTTGGAGTGTGAGTTGAGATGAGATAGCAGTTGTCTGATCTTCTAGTTCTCCGTTGGGCCGTTTAGGTGGTCCTGCCGTGTGGATGAGTAGTTTGGGATACAGATGGATTAGCTGGCTTTGGGTCTTAAATTATAGATCTTTATGTGTCATAACATTGGGCACTTTCATCGGACTAATGAGAGTAATCAGCTAGCACATGTCCTGGGGCTAGTTGCTCGTCTATCCTGACCGTTATGCTAATCGGTGATGAAGTTCCATGTCGGTACTCTTGACTTAGGGTCTTTAATACAATGTCTCTATAATAGTGTCATGACACAGCGACAAGGTATCTGGCTATCACGAGGAGATAGTAAGATCATGAACTTACTGATTTCGCTCGATCTGCCACTGACCGTTATAAGAGGTTCAAAGAACTCAGGGGCGGTGTTTAGTCTTTTTAATTGCAGGTGTCCTCGACCATGGCGTCGGACAGATATACTAAGGACTTTTATATGTCAAGTGCCGGTGTTAGCGGTATCTCACAAAGCCCTAAACTAGTCGAATGACCTTTACCATGGCAAGTATCTTTCTATAGTTTTAGAGTGTGGTTTTGACAAAAGAAGTAAGGTGGGGACATGTCCGACGGTTATGCCTCTAATACCAGAGGTACAGCCTATTAGGGATCTTCTTATTAAGCACTATACCATGGCATGTGATAATATTAATTCCTCAATAGGAAAAATAACTCCTCAGACCTCGAAAGACATTCACCATGGTTTCAGTGCTTTCCTTGAATGGGAGAGTAATTATAGGACTATATCGATAAAAAATGTTAGGTAGATCCAGCCCTAGAATTACTTGCCTTATCCAGGTTTTCATCGGGGTAGTGACGACTTTGGCTGAGATGTCACAGGTCAGGTGTGCGGGGGTCAGAAGGTCATAAGTCCAGTGGAGCGTATTCGGGGGGGATTAGGAGGACCTCTCAGAAGTTTGCGGGCAGGTGAGTCGACTTCTTGGCGGAAGAGGGGTGGAAGTGTCCCTGGTTAGTGCGTCTATGTTGGTCCTTCTGCCCCTGACTGTACACTATTGTCTTTCTGGTGGCCTCGTGGTGTTGTTGTGAAGTTGCAATGGTTTTGCCTGGTGTGGTTGGTATATCAGGTTTGATTGTGGCAATTCTGGCGTCTCGTCTGATGCAAGGTATTGATGTACAGGATTTCTTGGGCGGCTAGATGTGGTGGGTTTGATTTTGGTTTTAGTTCCCACATGGGGTTTTACCTGCGAGTTAATCTTCTGTGCTGGAGGTGAAAATTCCTTCTTGGTGTGGATGTTCTGCTTCGGGTTTCTATTGCGGTCTTCTTTGTTGGTGATGTGGGGCAGTTTGGGTATTCTGGGCATCGTTGTGGTTTTGTTCTTATTATTTCTTTCCTTCGTTTTTATTACTTCTGGTTGAGTTGTTCCTTCTTTCCTGTTTTGTTTTCCTTGTCGTTGTTGGCTGTGGGTGTTGATTACTTAAGTCTCCCCTTCGTCGACTTGCTTCATTATGTTTGTTATGGTGGTCTTTGTTAAGTTGGTTATTTTAATAATAATGCTAGTTTTTATGCAAAACTAAAAGTCAAGTATATGGTGAAGATGATATGAATATATACCGGTATATATATATACAGTATATATATATATATATATATAATTTTATATATATATATATGCGAATATATGTTTCCACACTAAAAGGCGTGTAGAAAAAGTTGGTTCACTGCACAAAGCTTTAAGACGTTAATGCAATAACAATATTAGTGTTAATTAACAATGTATATACAATAGATTACATGCAAAAAATACACAAGGGTTAAAAAAGCCCGTCCGAGTATCTTATTAGAAGGCTCGAACTGTTGGGTATATATTTACAATATTTTAAGTCATAAAATAGTTAACCCACTGAGCCCCAGCTAGTTATTAATAAATGCACCACCAGGGACCAGCCGGTTTTGATTTTTTTTTCCAGAAACAATAGCGAATGGGTTAGGAATGAAGGAAAAACCACAAAAAAACAATCAAAAAGGTCAAAAATTGGTCCTACGGAGCCCCGGAAAACGGATTTTACAAGAGTAAAAAATTGAAGGCAATAACACCCAAAATTCCTGTTCTTGCACGCTCACGCGCACACAGTTGGACTTTGAGAGTTTTCAACCATCGGCATGGTTGCGTGGGATACTTACACAGTTCCCAAACAAATCTGAGCCCTCTAGGAGCCATAGGACCGAAGTAATTGGGACCGGAGTAACACTGACGCAACTGCTGCGTCGCTGGGGTTTAGCGTTACAAACATTGCTGACGCAAACGCTGCGTCGCTGGGGCTCAGTGGGTTAAAATGCATTTCTCTACTTCTATAGATCTTTAGTTGTTAAAATTGTACTAGAGTGGCTGGTTCCAGAGTCGGGTAGTTGATGTGGAATCTTCCGAGGATTACCAGGCACTGGTTTTGACAGTAATAGTTTGGCTTTAACCCGCTGAGTACCAGCTAAATATTTATAAATGTACCACCCAGGACCGGCTGATTCTGATTTTTTTTTTTATTCCAGAAACAATAGCGAATGGGTTAGGAATGAAGGAAAAAAAACACGAAAAACCGATCAAAAAGCTAAAAAAATGGTCCTACAGAGCCCCCGAAAACGGATTTTACAGGAGTAAAAAATTGAAGGCAATTTCCCCAAAAAACATGTTTTTGCGCGCTCATGCGCACGCGCACGCGGTTGGACTTTGAGAGTTTTCAACCATCGGCATGGGTGCGTGGGATACTTACACAGTTCCCATACAAATCTGAGCCCTCTAGGTGCCATAGGACCGGAGTAATAGGGACCGGAGTGACACTGACTCAGACGTCTGCGTCGCTGGGGTTTAGCGTTACATACATTACCGACACACTGTTTGCGTCGCTGGGGCTCAGTGGGTTAAGTAATGCCATTTAAAAAACTTTGTATTTATTCCAGTATTGTTTTTGTTCATCATCTATTAATAATGTTTTATTCAAATAAGGCTTGAATTTATTAATGAAATAACTTTTTTACTCTTCCTCAAACCAACGTCATCTTTCTTAACTTTGTAAAAGGGCATTATATTAAAGTTAGGATATTTATTTTTAGCACATTTTGATATGTGAGTATTTACATATAGCCCTGTATTATGTCTTATGTGATCCCTGTGCAGCTTTGTTTTAAGTCGAAGATTCGAAGTATCGCCAACGTAGATGGAATTACAGCCATTACAATGAATCACATACTGTAGAAACAATTGAGCGTGGAACATTCATATTATGACTAATTTCAAATGTATAATTACTATCTACAAATTTGAATTGATTCCCTTCTATTATTTGTGTGCATAATTTTCATCTTGGGTTACCACATTTTTCCACTCCTTAGTGTTGTACCATATTGAATCTTGCCTTGGTTAGCAAATTCTTAAGATTGTAGGGTTGTTTCTTCGACTTTATTAATTACACCTCTTTAAAAATATGCTTAGTTTCTTGTGAGGTTTGTAATAGGGTAACTGCTGATTTTGCTTCAATGTAATGATCATCGAAGTTTGGATTCTATAAAATAATGTATGGTAGTATATCAATGGATGTATTGTCAGTGACAGTGCGTAGTACGCTAATGGCAATTTTGGGTGGAATTATACATGGGTGGACATTTCGTGGGTAGAATTTATTGGATGAAATTTTCGTGGGTGGAGTTTACATGGAACCCTTTTGTACCCCCTCCCCCACGCTCACCTCCTCATCATCTTCCCCCCCAAGGCGGTAAGGGTAGGAATGACTAAAACGTGAGGGTCAACCTTGAACCTCCGCACCCTTATATACAGTATATATATACCCCCTCCATCACTACCACCCTCCATCCATCTATCCCCTCCCTCCCTCCACCCCCAACCTCTCTCCCTCCACCCCCAACATCCCTCCCTACCACCACCCCAACCTCCCTCAGTCCCTCCACCCCAACCTCCCTCCCTCCATCCCCAACCTCCTTCCCTCCCTTCACCCCCAACCTCTCTCCCTCCACCCCCAACCTCCCTCCCTCTCTCCACCCCAACCTCCCTCCCTCCACCCCCAAACCTCCCTCCCTCCCTACATCCCCAACCTCCCTCCCTCCCTCCTTCTATCCACCCCAACCTCCCTCCCTTCCTCCCTCCACCACCCTCCACCCTCCCTCCCCACCAATCTTCCTCCCTCCACCCCCAACCTCCCTCCCTCTCCCCCAACCTCCCTCCCTCTATCCACCCCAACCTCCCGCCCTCCCACTATCCACCCCAACCTCCCTCCCCCCCTCCCTCCACCACCATCCTCCTTCCCTCCACCACCAAACTCCCTCCCTCCACCCCAACCTCCCTCCCTCCACCACCAACCTCCCTCCCTCCACCACCAACCTTCCTCCCTCCCCCTCTCCACCCCTGATCTCCCTCCCTCCACCTACAACTTCCCTTCCTCCACCCCAACCTCCCTCAGTCCCTCCACCCCAACCTCCCTCCCTTCACCCTCAACCTCCCTCTGTCCCTCCACCACCAACCTCCCTCACTCCACCCCCAACCTCCCTCCCTCCACCTCAGTCTCCCTCAGTCCCTCCACCCCCAACCTCCCTCCCTCCACCCCCCACCTCCCTCTGTCCCTCCAACCCCAACCTCCCTCACTCCACCCCCAGCCTCGCCATTATTTTGGCGATATACGTCCTTTCGCCCAATTTCTTTGTCAATATATAGACCTTTCGTGCCATTTAGGTGCTGATTTTTTCTTGGCGAGCGACAGCGAGCCTGTAATTCTTGGAGGAACATTTACATTTACAAATGTACAATTTTGTCTTGAAGGTTACTCGATATTGTTACTCCCAGATCGGTTTCTCTGTTTACATTCTTAAGCTGAGTGCCATTCATCGAATAGTTTGCTTTCTCATTTAGGTATCCGATATGTAGTACTTTACATTTATCCGCATTGAAACTCATTTGCCAAATTTGGGCCCAACATGACAATTTATCTAGATTGTGTTGCATATCGTCAACTTGTTCTTTTGAGAGTACGCTATTTGCAATTTTTGTATCGTCAGCAAATTTTGAGATTGTACAGGTGAGGCCCTCATCTATGTCGTTGATGTAAATTAGAAAGAGAATTGGTCCTAGTACCGATCCCTGGGGTACCCCGCTACTTACATTGGTCCATTTAGATGCCTTACCGTTTATGACTACTCTTTGCTTTCTGTCGCTGAGCCAATTTTCTATCCATTTCAACACACCGTCTTGTATTCCATGCGCTTTTAGTTTTAGCAGTAAACGTTTGTGGGGAACTTTGTCAAAGGCCTTTTGAAAATCAAGGTATATAATATCTACAGCTTTACTCTCATCGTAGAGGTTGAGGATATCGTGGAAGAAGTCTAAGAGGTTTGTTAAACAGGAACGTTTTTTACGAAAGCCGTGTTGAGTATCTTTAAGTATGTTATTTTCCTCTAAGTGATTTACGAGTCTGTCTCGTATGACCGTTTCTAGCATTTTACATACGACTGAGGTTAAGCTAATTGGACGATAGTTACTGGGTAGGGATTTGCTGCCTTTTTTGAATATCGGTGTTACGTTGGCTAGCTTCCACTGATCAGGCATAGTTCCAGACTGCAAGGATTTATTGAATAGCAATGTCAGTGGTTTGGAGAGCTCATCCTTAGCTTCCTTCAGAACTCTAGGCGAGATTGTATCAGGTCCAGGCGTTTTATTTACCTTGAGTTTATCTAAACAATTCAATATGGTAGTGACGATGGTGACAGTATTAGTGATGATGGTGAGCAGTAGAGATTATGGTGAAAGTTGTAGTGAAGATGACAGTCTTAGTGATGATGAGGGTAGTAGTGATGATGGTAAGAGTAGTAGTGATGACTATAATAGTAGTGGTGCAGATGATTGTAATGGTGATAGTGACTAGTAGTGATCATGGTGACCCATCGCAGAGTTGTGTATGCTGTTTTGATTTTAAACAAAGCGGCACGTCTACTTTATGAAGCTTAGGAAGGATGTGGGGTTGTTAAAAGGGTTGGTTGAGATAGTTTGAACTTTGAAGCCATATAATTGCTAGAGATCCTTCCAAAACGGAATAAAGTCGATTATTAGTAGCCAAAATAAAATAAAAAGGATGACGACGGTACACAAGGGGTTAAAAGAATGGCACCGGTACAGAAGGGGTTAAAAATGCTGGTAAACAAAGAAAAGAAATACAGGTTCGGAAAACTCTGAAGATTTCTATACTTACAGTGTACATGGCGGTGAATCTGGGTTGGAGGAATGGGAGATACCAGAACATAAGCAGAGTATATATACCCAGGTACCCCCAGATGCCTTGCTATGCCCACAACCTGCCCCATAATGCCGCACCGTATATTACTGGTCACCGGACACAGAGCCAGTGTTGCCAATTTAGCTACTTTCCCGCTAGATCTAGAGGTATTTACTTCAATCCAGAGGCAACAGGAATTCTAGCAATATTATGTCAGGTGAAGGTGAAGGTATTGAGGGATAAGCCTTTACAACGGCCATTTTAGAAAGATATTGTAGCGATTATGCCGTTATGCTAGCTATTTTCGGCATATATTTACTATCTAGCGAACTTGATTTAATACCCTGGTGACCGAACAGAGAGGTGTGGGCCTGGGGAAGGCCGTTGGAATGGCATGCACGGCCACCTTCCGGTCTTTCCTCGGGGGCTAGGCTTTCAAGCATAGTCTCGATCTAGTGGAGAGCACGCCCACGTGTGAAGCTGCTTGACCTGGGTTCAATCCCAGCCAAGGCAGGCATATTTAGTGTTTGTGATAGTTCGTTCTAGCGTATTTCACATGCTCGCACGAAGCGGGGAACACATCGACGACGTATACAGACTAATAACACACACAACAAAGCCACTCCAACAGCTTCAACTCTCTCCCAACACCCCTTTTCCCCTCTCAACACTCTTGGAAAAGTAGATACGAGGTGCCGTTGTAAAGGTTTATCCCTCAATACCTTCACCTGACTTACTATACTCAACGGCCTCCAGCAATTAACAAGCTTTACATAGATAAATAAAAACATAAAAAACTATCTCACTGTTTGAGTGTGTTCTGTATGTGGTAACCCATGTTTGAATCCCGAGTGGATCACATGCTTTCATTAATTTCATTGGGAGGTGTTTTGAATTGAATTGAGTTGAAACTTTAGATTGGTGCCTACAATCTCCCCATTTAACGGTGGATGGTGGTATTTGCTAATTTATGTATATTTTCATCATATGTTTAGCTTCCTCCCTAGAACTCCATCGAACTTAACAAAAAAACACCCCCAAGACCCTCCTTCAAAATATATTTTTAAAAAAAATCGATAAACAAATGTCCGGCCAAAGGCCGGTTTCTCTTGAATTTCAGAATCGCTATCGCTCGCCAGGAAATAATCGATACCTAAATGGCACAGTCTTAATTTTGACAAAGAAATGGGGCAAAAGTCTTAGACCCGCCAAACTAATGGGCTACACGTCATACAATCGGAGAACGAATGAGGCTGAACATGAGGAAGAAGTGGGACAAGAAAAACAACCCATCTCCCCATTTAGGCTGGAGTGTATTAATACTGTTGGGATGACCATGAGAATCAGTGTTGCCAATTTAGCTACATGTTCGCTACATCTAGAGGTATCTACTTCGATCTAGCGTCAAGTTTTTACATTTAGCAACATGAATTATAGCGCTATTTTGGAGATTTGAGCCATTTAAGAGCGATATTGTAGACATTGTGCCATAATTCTAGCGATATTCAGTAGATTTGAGACATTTTAGAGCGATATTGTAGACATTGTGCCATAATTCTAGCGATATTCAGTAGATTTGAGACATTTTAGAGCGAAACTGTAGAGATTGTGGCATAATTCTAGGAATATTCTGTAGATTTGAGCCATTTTAGAGCGAAACTGTAGAGATTGTGGCATAATTCTAGCGATATTCTGTAGATTTGAGCCATTTTAGAGCGATATTGTGAAGATTGTTGCATAATTCTAGCGATATTCGATAGATTTGAACCAGTTTAGTTACGATATTGTGGAGATTGAGACATTATTCTAGCGATTTTCGACATTAATTTACTATCTAGCAGACTTGGTTCGGTAACCCTGATGAGAATACGCAGATGACAGCCCTCGCCCACCATAATGACTGTGTATCGAGCCCTGGGAAAGACTGATAATGATCTTTCTACCCAAAGGAAGAGAAGAGACACCCACTCACCTTGACAGAAAACATTGGTGTACACAATCTCGCACGTGTACAGTCGGCCAAGTAAGTCATATCTCGGCACCAAATATATTATGATCAATAATTGGTATCAGCAATATCTAAACTTGATTTGTTCATTTCGAGTGAGATATACAAACATTTTCCTTCACATGTCCATTCTATTCAACATCTGACAGACATTAATACAGCAAAGAGCAAGCCAAACGTAATTACAGCTGAGAACAGACTTATTAGCGCTACCGTACACGCTCACATGCATATACACATGAACCTTCTACTTTGCTGTCCTATTCTTCTACTATCAACTGTTCCTGTCTAGTATTATTAAGGCCGGACAACCTAGTAGGGAGCCAAGGTCTGTGTGGTCTGAGTATCTGTGTAACTCAGTTTCCCTCTCTCTATCTCTCTCTCTCTCTCTCTCTAACAAGCATGTAATGTACACACAGTAATTTATAAGCATACACACACACACACACTTTACTTTCGTGCACTTACACAAACAACTACGATCCCACGAGTGCATATACTGGCATACACACACACACTATTTTACACTAGTAAGTAAAATAACACACATACACACACTATTCACATCACACACACTAGCCGCGCGGCTAGCTGTCTGCTGTAATAATGTCCGCCAGTTGTTGAATAGGGTGTGTAAATAGAGGAACATTTTTGTATATCTCACTCGAAACGATGCATGGATGCTTAGATATTGCTGATCCAAATTATTGATCGAAATATACTTGGTGCCGCGACCTCGCTTATTTGGCCGACTGTACCCCGACCCATCCTAATCGTGGACAAGTAGTTAAGGGGAGGTATGGCGTTTTTGCTGGACCCCCTTCTCCCTCATGTTGAGCCCCATTAGTTTTCAGATCTTAAGGCGTTCGCCTTTTTAAGGCATTTCTCCCCATGTTTCTCAATTTTAAGATTTGTAGTGCCATTTAGGTGACGATTTTTTCCTGGCGAGCGATAGCGAACCTGTGATTTAGGAGGAACCGGCCTTCGGACGAAAACATGTATACATTTATCTTACACATATCTTATACACACATATCTATACACATATCTTATAGGGGGGTCTTGGGGGCATATTTGTTTAGCTTGATGGAGGTCTAGGGAGGAAGCAAAAAATCTGCCTTTAATGCCATAAACACATACACCCACATGCAAACACTATACCCTGCTCCAAGTAAGAAGGCCAAACTCTTGACCACTAACCCTTACTGTACCGATGTGGTAATAATTATTTGATCTCAGCTATACTTATACGATTTTATGAAGCTTAGGAAGGATATATGGCAGCTAAAAGGATTAGTTGAGATAGTATGTAGCCTTTTAAGGAGTAGACGTCCTTCCTAACCTGAATATAATCGTCTAATAGTTGAAATAATATAATGAAAAGGATGTCACCGGTAATGCATGGGTTAAATTACTTTACACACACACACACACTGAATAAATTTGAAGGAATTACAATTTGTATCTACAGAGGAATATAATGTAAACAAAACACAAGACAATACGAAATGAATAAACATATATTCAAAGGGAATGAATAAACACAAATAATATCAAATAATGATTATTAATACAAATAGGAAATCAAATCAAATACAAAACAAACTTTTCTACCGAAAAATGTAAACAATTATATCGAACGGGGGTCTTGGACGTGTTTATTTAAAGCTTGTCTTCATCATCACTACAACTATCACCATCATCATTACTATTATCACCATAATCTTACAATCATCTTTACTACTGTCACCATCATCACTACTATTATGACCATTATCACTACTACTAGTACTCTCACCATCATATCTACTACTGTCATCATTATTACTAAATCTACAACCATAATTACTGCTATTATCACCATCATCACCACTATCAACAATATCCCCACTATTACTACCATCACTTCTAATGTCAACTAAAGTAACTTATTAACCTAACAAATGCGGGGCGAGCAGTTTTCGCCCCCTGAACGATGGCGTTTGGCGTTATGTGTGAGTGTGCCCCTACTGGGCACACACACACAGAACGCCATCATCATTGCTTGGGAATAGGTACGGGGGAGGGGGGGGGGCGCTGGTGGGGAGGGGGGCAAAACCATATTTTTTACATAAAATCATAACTATTGCACAAATTCAAAAAATCTGTTTTGACTGACCGTCGCATTCACGCACCGAATGTTTGTGTTATGTTTCGTGAAAACCCGTCAAACGGTCTAGGAGGAGTATTCGGACAGACAGACAGACAGACAGAAAGTTCGGCCGGCATGGTACCACTATACGGGGTGGGGGTGGGTGCGATACCAAACTCTGCTTTTGCAGAGTTGATAAATGAAAAGACTTCGCCGGTACTTGAAGGGTTAATTCATGAGATGCCAGTCCACAATTCCGTCCAAAATATGACGGGAAAAAGAAAATGTTGGTCTGAACAGGTGTTATTGTGCACGCAGATGTGGCAGTGGTCGCAGGTGAGGTGTGGGGATGGCGGGATAAAAGACAGATGTGAAGGTTTATGAGAGGAGTGCTGCAATAACAGCTTCACATTAAACAAAATTCCCTCAAGATCCCCCTTCGAAAAACTATTGCCAGTTCCTCCTAAATTGACAACTAAATGGCACGAAAGGTCTTATTACTGACAAAGAAATAGGGTGAAAACAAAACATTTGCTGGATGAATGCGACGAGCAATCAAGAAAGATGTTTTGAATGTGTGCAATAGTTATGGTTCAAAGTAAAACAAAATATGGTTTTATGGTCTCAAAATCGCTAAACTAAAGGGGGAACTGAAATAAAATCTCAAATGTATTGGGTCTGAACATAAGGGAGAAGGGGGTTCACAGGTGTGGTGTGTAGTTGGCGCTCGATAACAGACAGATGTGAGGCTTTATGATGGTGATGCAACAATAATTACTTCACTACGACATCTCTTTAATGAAGGTACAGTGTTTGGTTAGTGATGATAGTGAGAGAAGTAGTGATGATGATGGTAACAATAGTACTGATGATGGTGACAGTAGTAATGATGAGGGTAAAGTAGTAGTGATGATGGTGATGGCAGTATTGATGATGTCGGTAGTACTAGTGATGATGAAAACCCATCGCAGAGTTGGATATGCCGTTTTGATTTTGTCCAAACGGCACGTCTTTATCAACTCTGCGAAAGCATAGTGGTATCACCCCCCACCCCCACCCGTATAGTGCAATGTTGGTCAAACTGTCTGGCATCCTTCTGTCTGTCTGTCCGGAAACTCCTCTTAGGCCGTTCAATAGATTTTCACCAAACTTCACACAAAACATTTGGTGGATGAATGCGACGATCAATCAAGAAAGATGTTTTGAATGTGTGCAATAGTTATGGTTCAAAGTAAAAACAAATATGGTTTTAGCACCCCCCCCCACACACCAAATAGGAGTGGCATAGTTTAGTAATCACGGTGTCTGTATGCTTGTGTGTGTGAGACATTCTGCTGTTGTTGTAGTAATGAGGATGTCGATCTGTGTTTAGGGCCACAAACACCACCGAAATGATGATAACAGTGATTATCGTACTAGTAGTGATGGTGTTGGTGATCGTGGTAGTATTTGTCATATTGGTGATGATCTATAGTGATGACGATAGTGTGTCTGTGTGTAGTAGTGATACAGTAGTTGTAGTGATTATGGTAGTAGTTATAATGTTGTCACTAGTGATGATGATGGGCATTATTGTAGGGATGGTGGTGGTGATTGTGAAAGTATTTGTAATAGTGGTGGTGATATTAGTAGTATTAAGGCTGATGGTGATAGTAGTAATGATGGTGGTGGTGATTATGATAGTGATGATGGGATAGTAGTAGTGATGATAGTGACAGTTATGGTGATATTGATGATTGTTACTGGAGATGTCGCCCTGAAAACAATTCGCCCCAAATGTGTACATGGAACTTGCCCTGTTTTGGTTAGGTTAGTTTATTCACAAAATATAATCATATGCAACTTCGTTTCGGGGAGTACAAATTTTGAGGCGAGTTTTCGGGCTACAGTATTCTTAGTGACAGTAGTATAGTGATGATGGTGATGATACTGGTGATGACAGTAGCAGTAATGGTAGTAATAACAGTGATGATGGTGATAGTAATGATGGTGGTGATAATAGTAGTAATAATGTGATAGTTGTAGTGATAATGATGACAGTAGTGATGATGGTAATGACAATTGTGACAGTAGTAGTGATGATGGTTATAGTAGTAGTGATGATGGTGAAAGTAATAATGCTGATTATATGGTGATAATAGTAGTGATAGTTGTAGTGATAATGATGACAGTAGTGATAATAGTGATAGTAATGGTGATGGTGACTGCAGTAGTGATGATAGTGACAGTTGTAGTGGTATCGACCCCGTATAGTGGTGCAATGCCAGCTGAAATGTCTGTCTGTCTGGACAGTTCGACGGATTTTCACCAAACTACACACGAACATTTGGTATATATATACTGTATATACAGTATGTATGCGGTGAATAGAGTAGTGAAGGAAAGTAAGAGAAGAGTAGACGAGGAAATTGGAAGGAATCTGAGAGTAAAATGGAGGGAGTGTAAGAAACTGTTCTGGAAAGAAGTCGAGAAAGTTAGGGAAGGTAGAGAAACAGTAAGGGTGTGAAAGATAAGAATGGGGGAGTGCTAGCCGAGAAGCAAGAGACAGTCGAAAGATGGAGGGAGGACTTCAACGAGTTGCTAAATGTAAGGAATGAAGCGCCAGCAAACATAGTTGGATGGGGTATGGGAGGAAGAAGAAGAGAAGTAGTGGAGGAGGAGGTGGGGATCAGGAGGTCAGAAGTGTGGGAAGCCATGAAAAGAGTGAAGTTGGGGAAAGCACCAGGAATAAATGGAGTGTGTGGGGAAATGTTGAGGTATGGTGGTGAGATAGTGATCAAATGGGTATGGAAAATATGCAAACTAGCATGGCAGAAGGGGAATGCACCTGATGACTGGAAGACAGGCATAATAGTTCCCCTATATAATGATAAAGGGGAAAGAGGAGTGTGTGGTAACCACCGAGGAATATGTCTTCTAAGCGTAGTAGGGAACGTGTACACTGTACAGTAGGGTAGTGATTGAGAGAGTGAGAGAGAGAACGGAGAAATGGATAGGTGACGAGCAAGGCGGATTTAGGAAGGGAAGAGGATGTGTAGATCAGATTTTTACCCTGAATTGTGTTGTGGAGAAATATCTGGAGAAGCAACAAAAGATGTATGTTGCCTTTATGGACTTTGAGAAGGCCTATGACAGAGTGGATCGAGAAGGTATGTGGAAAGTACTTGGAATATACGGAGTAGATGGCAAGTTGCTGAAAGCAGTGAAAAGCATGTATGAGGGTGCAAAGGTGGCAGTACATGTGGAGAAAGAGTAGAGCGAGTTCTTTGACCTGAATGTTGGGATGAAACGGGTGTGTGATGTCCCCGAGGTTGTTTACCACATATATGGATGGAGTCATGAAAGAAATACGAGGAAGAGCAGTGGATGTTGGTGTATCGCTGATAAGGGAGGGAAATGAGTGGAAGCTACCTGTACTGCTGTTTGCTGATGATACAATTCTGATGAGCAATAATGAATGGGAGTTGCAGGGTCTGGTAAATGTGTTTGGAACAGTGTGCGAAAAACGGAGTCTGAAGGTAAATGCGGGGAAGAGCAAGGTTATGATCTTCGAGAGGGGTGAAGCCACAGAGTGGGAGGTGAAGTTGAACGGTCAGGCTATGGATATTGTCAGCTCATTTAAGTATCTGGGCAGTGTGCTGAGTAAAGATGGGACTATGGATGAATAAGTGCGGGAGAGGGTGCAACAGGGGAAGAGGGTTGTAGGAACACTGAAAGTAGTAACAAGAAATAGGGTGGTCAGTATGGAAGTGAAGAAGTCCTTGCATGACAGTGTGGTAATCCCGACACTGACTTACGGAAGCGAAACATGGACTTTGGTTGAGAGACTCAGACCAAGAGTGAGAGGGGTGGAAATGAGTTACGTAAGTCCGTGCAGAGTTACATGGAGGGATAGACAGACGAATAAGGAAGTAAGAAGGAGGTTTGGTGTGGAGGTAGATGTGCTGGAAAGTGTGAAAAGGAACAGCTTGAGATGGTTTTGCCATATGGAACGTATGGGAGGCTAGAGAATGACTAAAAGTGTTAACACTTTAACATAAACATTATTTTAATATGTACACAACAGTCCGAGCCTTCTAATAAGATACTCGGACACACTTTTTAAACCCATTTTTTGTGCATGCAATATAATATTTTAGATGCAATTTAATTTTAGCACTAACATTTGTTAAACTTTGTGCAGTGAACCTACCCTTTTCTACACACCTTTAGTGTGGAAGCATATTCGCATATATTTTTACCACAAGAATCAATATTTTTCATGTTTTATATATATATATATATATATATATATATATATATATATATTCACTTTTTTAAATCCTACTGCTATAGATAGTCATGTATAATACTGTACTTATATATTGGTACAGTTCCCTTCTAAAGTTCCTTGTTATGCAGTAGTTAATTCATCTTCTAATGCAATTGCTAAATTTGATACTGCACTTTAAAAAATAAATTAAATTATACTATTATTGTTTCCATTAAATATATTTTAGAGATACATGGTACTTAAACAGGGAACTGTACATTTTGTTTTACTGTTGTCTCTGTTTTACAAGGAAAGTAACGGGAAATATTTTAATCAATTAATAAACATAATAAACTGGCTGATAAAAAAAATATCTGATTTCCTATGTATCTACTGAAATACTTGCCAGATTTGTCGAGTGTTATAATTCTAATAAATTAATGCTTTGCTGTGGGTGTCAGCTCGATTCAATTATGTTAAGAACATATTTCAAGTAAAATAAGGGAATATTGGCGGATTCGAACAAGGTTCTCACGATTGAGAGTTCCCGCCCCTCTACTGTATAGACAGAATAGTTGAATATCTTATTTTTGAACATCCCAAATTTGACCACATCTATCATTTCTTCATGTCCTTGCCTTTTTACCCTTTAATTAGATAATGATCTCGATATTATCGTAGCCTTTGAAAAACCTTGTTCAATTCATCATAAACCATTGTTTGTAACAGGGTGTCAAACGAAAAATTGAACACAAATAATTCCTAATGCCAAGGCCCTTATTTGTACATAATTATACTGCTAGCAAGTTTTATACACTTCTTATAATGGATTTAGATTATATAAAATTACCAACACAATGCAATATCAGCTATATTTTCCTGGATTTATTTTCTTTGTCATTTAAGTTTTGAAACCAGTTGTGTCCAACAATAAATAATAAATGAAGACAATATTTCGTACCTACGTTCAGGTATGATATGGTTACTGACACATACGGAATGATCCTCCAGGCCGAGCTCCTCACCCCCCCCCCCCCCCCCCCATCAACAAATATAATAATAATAACAATAAATTAATACATACATATATACATATTTACATGCATTCAAAATGTTACACATATACTGTACACACTTAAACTACAATACCCTAAATAAAGTAGGGGGCACATTCAGGAGAGTGCATAAATCAGCCTACGCTGTCACTTAACCGATCACCTCAAAAATGGAATCACACGTGTGTGTGTGTGTGTGTTTGTGTTTCAGGTAGTTATACAAATGATATTGCAGTTAGTGATGAATCCATAGGCAAAACAGACTAAACCCTCCGATGCCTTCATACTCATATCTATAAATCATATACTGTATGTGTAAATATGTAAATAGCTCACTATGATGGCAAGCCAATGTTTACAGTTGACAGAATGTAGTTACATTGAGTCCAGGTTGGGATGGTGTTGGTGCTAACATAATCAAACAAACCTATCAAATAATAATATATGTATTCGTAAATATTGTTGGTCTCTCGTTTACTGAGAGATCTTGCCATTGGTACACGTAATTGATTCCTTTGTCTCTTTGGATAGTTATGTACTTCCTTGTTTCTAACAAACATATCACTGAGACCTACCGGTATATATCCCTTAGTGAATCGGAAAATCATTTTGGATGAACAATACTGATATAATTTTGGAAATTATAATAGATTTAGCAACTTGAATAATGGATCTGTATGTGTTCTACTTTTGTTATGAAATAATTCGAATAATCCTTTTTTGATGAGTAACACTGCATTTTATATGGCAGTCATTGGCCGATCTCTAGACCTCTACACCGTAAGTCATGTATGGTAAAACAAAACTATTATATAATATTGTTAATGAAGAGATATTCAGTAATTTCCTGGCTTTGCATAAGGTCCCAATACTTTTAGCAATTTTCCACCATTTACTACCAATATGTTCATGCCACTTTTGAGCCACCCCCCTAATACCAAAATTGTAATTTTTTTAAACTAAAATATCATGATTTGCTGTATCAAAATTTTTACTTCGATCTAAGAAAACACCAAGAACATAATAATAATAGTAATAATAATAATAATAATAATTATTATTATATACCTATTCCCCTTTACGGAGAATAAGTGTGGTACCAACCTTTCAATACATTCTCATCAGGCTTTTCCCAGTCTTTCTTCCACACAAGTAAACTCTCGAACTCTCTCCCTAAGCCTATATCCCCCTCATCCTGTGACTTGGACTGTTTACATTTGTATGTATCAAGACATTTTGACTCTTAACATACATTGAATTTGTCTTTCTACCACTCTGTTAATTTTTTGGGGTAACATATCTTCTTTGTTTCCTTCATACTTAATGACAGAAAAACCGTCTAAGGTTACCCAGACTTCTACTAGGAGACATCATCTACACTGAAGGGATAACACTAACTCTGAAGACGTCATCATGAATATTTTGACAGACACAAAGTAATGATATTAAGCCGTTTAATCAGAAGGCGGTGTTTATACCCTATTATTTGTTTTATCGTACGGCGACATTAGATGTATAAGAAACCAGTAAATTATCAGTTTATTCTTTTCCCGCGACGTCAAAACATCCGCATACTCTTATAATCAAGACTATCATACGTTATGAATATTCAGTTATGACTTATGGTAAAGTATTAATAGCGATAGAATTACGACGTCGGCATTTTGAATACGATTATCAGAGAGAAATAATATTTCATTAATGTTGTGAATCCAGGCCAGGAAAATCTGTAATGAATATGAAAAGAAATCCAGGAAAATCTACTTGATATTGCCTTGTCTTGATCATTTTATCATATCCAAAGTGATGAAAAGCAGTGTAACTTATACTATAGTCCATTCATTATAATGAGACCAGAAATCTTAACCCTAAACCGCTATGCCTAAAAAAGGGCTAAAGCCAATGGGTTGGAAATGTCCACACTTATTCTCTACTTGCTGTTCCTAAATGGTAGAATAATGAGCTCAATTACTCTCGGCTTTTTGAATTATGAGAGTTTAGGGTCGGGATTTCTGGCCTACCTATAATGAACAGAGTATAGCAGTATTATGTATACTGTATATGACAATAATGACTAAAACTAAGGGAATCTGCATTAGGACTGACTTTGTTCAGTCTTTTGTTTGACACCCTGCTACAAACAATATGTTATGATGAATTGAAGAAGGCTTCTCAATTACTATGGTAATATCGATAATATTATCTAAGTAAAGGATAAAAAGGCTGGGGTGTGAACTAGGTAGTAGTACGTAGTAGTGATATATATATATATATATATATATATATATATATATATATATATATATATATATATATATATATCATTAAATATATTCACATGCTTGTCAACCTGTATTTATCACTTAGTCAATATAATCTTATGCACCGAAGTGTGTGAAGAGCTCTAAGATACAAAATAGTAATAACGATAGAAAAAACTGTCTTCTAGTATAATACCATAGTATAGCTACTTTTTGTCAGCCGTCTTGTGGGTTATTAGGATATTATATTTATATGTTATTGAAAATATTTATTGTGCTTGACATTTTCAAGCAATGTATTTTAGTTTGTCACCTAGCTAAAAAAAATAGCCTTCTCAGACTTCCTTCAAACTAAAAGATACCCACCAAGACTCCCTTCAAGCTAAATTTGTATATTTTTCGATAGAAAAATCTCCTGACAAAATCCTATAGGCTATATCTTAACCCTTTCAGGCTCCTAAGATGCCGGTTAGTATTTATCTATATACTGTAACTCTCCTAATATCATAATTATCTCTCCAAAATAAATATTTTGTCAATAATCTCATTCAAAGGGGTTAAAAAACTAAATTGACAGTTTCTATACTCCCCTGATGGGCACAAAGGCCTTATAAGTAACCAGCGTACGTCTTCCCGTACACGAAATGGCTAATTTGCAGGCTCGCTATCGCTTGCCCAGAAGATAATCGACACCTGGACACACACACAATTACAAAACATCATATCAAGTCACCCCCTTATGGCCCCCCCCCCCCCCCCCCCCACACACACACACACAAACCCACATTAAATCACCCCTTCTGCCACACACACACATTCACACACACACACACAGGAATATTATATACTGATTGACATAGATCGAACCTTTGTATTTCAGTGATAAGAGTTCAATCAACCGCCAAACTTTTATTATACTGTATAGCAGACACGGTGAACCATAAACTATAATGTTGGGGGTTACGTTACCGGTTGACATAGATCGAACCTATAGATGTATTCCAGCGATAATAGTTCAATCAACAGCCATCCTTTCATTATACTGTATAGCAGAAACGGTGTACCATAAACACTAGCATTCATTCCAACAGATTATTTGCCCCTAGATATTAACCCCTTCTGTACTGGTGACGCATTTTTCATTATATCCTGGCAACTAGTAAACAATTTTATTAAGTTAATAGGCCCGGATGGCCACCTGGCGCTTTTACAGGGCTATAAAACCACTTAATACCGTGCGAGAGAATGCTTAGTTGCCATGTCGGGCGGTCTACGACACACACAACAAACACATACAGTCAGTCAGTCACCTGACTCGTGCTTGCGTCACAGCCCAAAGCAATCAGCAGTTTTCTGCAGTCCGAATCAATGCATAACACAGTAGATAGTGACTTAAGAATGGTTACAATGGTGAAATAAATAAATAAATAGTTGAACGAGTGAAAACAAGTTGAAGCCATAACCGAAGCTATGGTGGCCACGCAATCAAACTAGTCTAGTCACTGGACCGCCCCCCCCCCCCCCCACCCCCTCCACACACACACACACACAAAACAAATATATAAATTTTTGTCCAACTCGAACATGAATAACTTGATGTACAATACAACGACTGCCTCCTGATATATATATATATATATATATATATATATATATATATATATATATATATATATCCTAGGTTGAGGCATTGTTTTGCGGAGTTATCAGTATGCAGAGATGACAAAATTACAATATTCACAGGGTTATGGTCTCGCGACTGTCAAAGCTTGCCGTTTTATTTTCACCATCACAATTGAACCACTCGGTCTACAGTGTTCTAGTATTTACCATTTGCAAGATAACAACTAGAGCTGTATTTATATTCGTAGCTATGAATACAAGTAAATAACGGAAATACACAGATTCAGACAGATATGGGACGGTGTGGGTATTATTTTTGCATGAGGGACCGGAAAAAAGTAATCTGCTAGGTTTCCCGCTCTTTCAAATTCGCCTGATACAAAGCTGTTGTCATCCAATGAGTCGAAATCAATTAATCGCCGTCATCAAAATATTACTCATTTCTATAGTCATAAATATTACTCTCAAAATCGATTCAGTACATTGTTCAATATACATAGTATTTATGATGAATAAAACAACAACAATGATTAGGCCCTCACAAACACAAACACGTGGCAAGCGTCCCAAAAGTCGTCCTGTTAATATTTCAATAGGTGGCTATCCATGTCCTAAAAATGATAATATTTATAAAAAAATCAAGATGTGTGTTCTTAAAGGCGGCCGCAGTTTTGGACCTGGGGAGCTGAAACTTTGCATGTGGGTGTCAATTGACCTGGGTCAGGTCATAGAGGGGGCGAGGCCACGATCGGAGGTCGTTTCGAGGCGGAAATTTAACACAAATTGAAAAAAAATCCCGTTTGGGGCAGAAGGAGGCCTCCGATCGAAAAGGTGTATGGAACGAAAGTTGTTCGCAGCCCCCCAAAATGGGGGTACGGATGAGGTCAGATCCAAAATTGGAGGTAATTTAGCGGTCGAAATCTAGGTCGCCGTTTAATGAGGCACAAGGAGGTCGAGGCCGGTGATTATGGTAGTAGTAGTATTGT
The DNA here is from genome assembly GCA_032716605.1 of Paralithodes platypus. NCBI lineage: Eukaryota > Metazoa > Arthropoda > Malacostraca > Decapoda > Lithodidae > Paralithodes > Paralithodes platypus. The sequence goes on from CM064535.1 coordinate 2,533,030, forward strand.
GATGATTGTGGTAGTAGTGATTGATGATGGTGATTATGGTAGTAGTAGTGGTGGTAGTAGTGATGGTGATTATGGTGGTAGATGGTAGAATTTAAACCCGGGCAACGCCGGGTACCCCTGCTAGTTAACCATAAAGTTATTATTTTTAAGAACTTTGCCGAATTTAAGATTTGCACTCGAAACGCTGAGTATGGTAGGCCCAAGGAGGTTTAACCCATTGCCGGCGGGATACATTCCAGAATGCCATGGCAATTTACAGCAATTTACAGGCTTATAGAGCCTCTTAAATCCTGTAGAATCGAGTGAGAGGGAGCGGGAGCGTGACAGGCCACACGTCCTTCCTCCAGCCGGCCGGCTGCGGCTCTGAGGACTGAGTCATGCTCTCGCGAGATATACAGCGCTGCCAAAGGCAAATGTAGCGCGACATTAGCGATAATTGCTCATTTAAGTGAATGTCTGTTGTAGCGCTGCGGGTGGAGCCCACGAGCTACGAAGCTCATTTTGGTGTCATTTTGAAGCTATTTTCTTATAGATTTAGGCTGAATACATTTCATTTAATTCGGACACTTGCCTAATTAATAAGGAGTGCTTGAATGAGCCCTAATATATCGGAAATATGTCCGCAGCTAAAGTGTTAATTAATATGGAGATGCCGCAGCTCACCTTTTGGGAATCCAGTTCGCTCCCTCCGCCACCAAATAAGAAAGGCATAGCTTATGTATGCGGGGAAGCAGTTTACCATTAGCCTAAATGGTAACAACAAAGCTAAAGGTCGTTGCACACTGACACGAAAGTCCCTCCAGACGAGTTCACAACTCGAGATTTCATCCTGATACGGCCAATCGGCATCATAATTGTGGATATCGTAAATTAGCCGTGGGTGTTAAAAAAAGTTGTGCAAAGGGTACACTAAAATATCCACGGAAAAAAAATGACCCAGAAGATTGCTGCGATACAACTCAGAAGAATGGTAATTGTACATCTAACTTAGCCGTGAGACGTGCAACCGATGGGCTGTCAAGCTACAACAGGGGCGTGCCTGAGCACCAATCACACAGTCTGCAACTATTTTTTTCAGTATAGATATATTTGATTATAGATTTTACCTATATATAGTATTTAATTATATATTATTCCCTTATTCCTTTTTTGTTAGTATATCTTTTAATATATTTGTTTTCATAACCTGCAGTATTTATTTATTATAGATATAGTTTATTATAGATTATGTATTGTATGTATGTATATATACTCAGGCACATACCCCATTGCTGGGGGTGGCCCACATGAGACAGAGCTCGAACAGAAACAACATTATAAAGTTCCTCTTCTCAAGGTCCGGGATTACTTGTAAGTTCCCTCGCCCGTTTCTCTGTTTCGTCGAGTAGGAGATTTACACAAGGGGAGGAGGATTCCTCGCTCCCTGCCCCAAGATTATTTATTTTATATTGTTCAATTATATATTATATATTATATATTATGTGTCGGGAGTTGAGTGTTCATCTGAGAATGTGTGTGAGTGTCTGTGTGTGCAAGGGGTTGTTGTTGTTGTTGTTGTTGTTGTAGTTCCCCAGACTGTCTGGCCGATCAGTCCCGAGTCCGGTTGACCAAAGCCGCTCCAGATGCTCGGGCCCCCCAAGGGGCCAGGGTGAAATGAGATCTGTCTCTGAGAGGGCAGCGGGGGAGGGGACCATCAGCCCACAGGCTTGCACCCCCGAGCCAATGCCCCCACCGTCCGCAGCCCCCATTGCAGGGCCACACAATCGGGCGATCTCGCCAGCAACTAGAAGGAAAAGCAGTACAGGAAAATAGACAGACATAAACGGCTATGGTAGGGTAGAGGATGCCAAACCTCACTCTGGATAGGACCAACCCTCACCCTTGTGCATAGGGTAGAGTGAGTATGTACAGTATGTGTGTGTGTAGGGGGGGGGGGGGGAGTTTTATCTGTATGTGTATAAATATACAGTACATGTGCTATCCTTAGTTTCATTAGCATTTTATGAATAATACTATATTCAAAATATGCTATAAGGGCAGTACCTAGCGAGTAAATAGCTCAGGTGGCGTTTGAGAGAGAGAGAGAGAGAGGGAGATAATCCGAATAACCTGGGGATCGAAAAAACGAAGCATTTGTAGAGTGTAAATTGCACTTATTTAAAATGCTTGATATTCTTGCCCCAGGTGTTTGGGATTCACACTGTGGCTGTTTGGGAGGAACGAACTGTGGTTGACGATAGTACAACAACAACAACTAAACGTTGATGTGTGTGTACAGTTCAATGAACTCTTGTACTGTTAAGTAACAACAGTATGATCAAGTTCCAAATGTGTGTGTGTCTTTGTGTGTGTGTGTGTGTGTAATGATTGCATATGGCTATTTGTGTGCGTATTATGTTTATGTACAGTATGTGCGTGAGTGTGTATGTGTTTGTACCATAAATAAATAAATAAATATATATATATATATATATATATATATATATATATATATATTGTTACGAGGGGAGGTTCGGGGAAAGCAGATGCTCCAATAGCCTAGCCCACAGCAATATCCAAAGAGAAACGCCATAGCAAAAAGACAACAATGCCATAGTCATTCACCCAACTGCCCACCGTACTACACTAACCCTGCAACAGACACGCTCTTAAAATCTGACTCAAACACCAAGACACGCAGGTTCTCTAGGAAAAGGGGTTATCTTCCTCTTTGCTCTATTAATGCAGTAATAAAGGAGACACACAAATATCTACTGTCTCAGAGTCGGGGCCTATCCGACTCGGGTTGATAGTGCTAGTAGTATTGCAAGAGTACTTTTAAGATTATTCTAAGCTGCGCAAAAGTGCCAAACCATAATACTGCTAGACTCCCAGTACAATTCATATCATGCCCAGTCGCTCAGGAGCCGAGAATAATACAAAACAAAAACCATGGGAAGAGTTCAATGCAGTAGCCTAACACATGAGACGCAAGGGTTGATATCTCAGCAGGTTGATGTTGGCTGTCAAAACGCTGGTCCAAACAAGCCAGTCATCAAACCGCTGTAGATATCAACCCCAATAATACACAATATTAACATTCAATGATAATTGACAGTGCAGTAGAATAAAGGAAAGAAATGGAAGAGTAGTGTGGAGATAACATACAAGAATGCCAGTAAATGCAATGCTCCTAACTAACAAAATGCAGTAAAAACCTAAATGCTAGCTAATAGGGTTAATGTGCAAATTTGTATAATTAAAGTGACTCCAGACTTGCCATGCTAGTATGCGGTTATTAATGGATCTAGATAGCAAGCCTACCACACACAGAGCAGTGCGTGTGGTCAATACAATGTCTGTCTCGGGAGTGAACTACTGACGTAGCCACGAGAGTACGAGACTCACAGGGCCAGCGCCGGGATGGAAAGGGCTCCAGACGCCGCCAACCTTCATAATTAAACTAGGTACCTGTGCTCTCACTAATAACACAAGGGTAATCAAACACACATAAGACATAATTGGGTAACTTATGATAAACTGAAATAATCCCAACAGGGTTAAACAAATTTTATAATTACACTCGTGGCAACAAAGACAATGTTGCACTGTATGGTGGACTAACGACGGCAACACCTCGCCACGAGGCACACCAAGGAAGAGAAAAAGAAGGCAGGCATCCCCCCCCCCCCCAAACAACTAGGCTATGTGAAATACTACAAACACTTACAACTGAAGCAGCTATAGTTCAGTTGGAAGTGATACCCTCACACCCAGGGGAAGTCTGTTGGTGCATCTTGAAACAACAGACTGCCTATACTTCAATAACACTAAAAGACATACACATTACACAACTACAGTCGTTTTTCTTGTATTGTTATAGTTTTTATATTTTTGTATTTAAATGTTTTCTTCTAGACAGAAACACAGCAACTCCTACTTTACGACCCTATGCTGGGCTACATACGGCAACCAACAAGCACCAGACGTAAACATGCTAATCAAACCAAAGTGGGAGACTACACCAAAACTAACTGACCAGCAAGATTTCTCCTTACAACAAACCCTCCCGTGACAAACAATAAGCCATAACATTATCAGCATCTTTAACATGCCACACATCCAAACTGTGTTCCGGCAGCAAAACATCACCTGACGCTGATAAACTGCCCAGTCCACCACAAAACTGAAAATTTTCTTCGCTCTCTCAGGCAACGGGACCTGCCAATAACCTTTCACTAACTCCACCTTAGTGATAAACGTGACAGTCCCGATGCGGTCTACGGAATCGTCAACTCTGGGTAATGGATAGGCGTCTGTCTGGGATAATGCATTGACCCTCCTGAAATCAGCACAAAAGTGGATCTTGCTATTCGGTTTAGGTTGTAAAGTCATAGGCGAAGACCACTCCCTATATTCCTTCTTCACCAGACCTTTCTCCAACAGGTAGTCCAGTCTGCTTTTGAGGCAGGCTGCCGAGCAGGATTGATACGGTAGGGGGCCAACTTGATCGTCGTACTGTCTCCAACCTCTATGTTGGTTACCGCCCAGGACGTCAGGCCTGGAGAATCAACAAACACGCGGGAGTACTGCCACAGCCTAGTAAACAACTCCTCTTGGCGTTTAGGAACAAGAGGTTACAGAAGGGGTTAACATAAAGGGGCAATAACCTGTTGGAGTGAATGATCGTGTTTATGGTACACCGTTTCTGCTATACAGTGCAATCAAAAGATAGCGATTGATTGAACTTTTATTGCCGGAATACAAAGGTTCGATCTATGTCAACCAGTATATAATTTTCCAGAGTGTGTGTGTGGGTGTTGGAGTATATTGGGATATTTATCGTACCTCCCAACACTATAGTTTATGGTACACCATTTCTGCTATACAGTGCAATAAAAAGATGGCGGTTGATTAAACTCTTATCGATCTAATACATAATGTAGGTTCGATCTATGTCAATCGTTATATAATATTCCGGTGTGAGTGTGTGTGTGGCAGAGGGGGGAGGGGAGGAGGGGGGGGGGGGGGTGCAGAAGGGTGTGACTTGATATGATGTTTTGTGTGTGTGTCCAGGTGTCGATTATCTTATGGGCAAGCGATAGCGAGCTTGTAAAATTGCCATTTTGTGTACGGGAAGACGCACCTGTGTCTTCATAGGATACTAAAAAGTCTTTCTAACCATCAGGGGAGTATAGAAACCTTCAATTTAGATTTTCAACTCCTCAAGTTATGTTTGAAGGAGCTTATTGACAAAGCATATATTTTGGAGAGGTAATTATGATATTAGGAGAATTACGGTATATAGATAATTACTAAGCGGCATCTTAGGAGCCTGAAAGGGTTAAGAAATATCGGCCTTTGGACTGGAGATGTTTCTATCGAAAAATATACAAATTTAATTTGAAGGGGGTCTGGGTGGGTATCTTTAAGTTTGAAGGAAGTCTGAGAAGGCTATTTTGTTAGCTAGGAGACAAACTAAAATACATTGCTTGAAATTGCAATAAAAATCTTCAATAGTATATAAATAAAATACCCTAATAACCCACAAGACACTATCGAGACACTATCGAATTCTACTATTTGACAGATGTCTCTTTCATTATGACTATTTTGTATCTTAGAGTTCGTCACACACTTAGGTGCATCAGATTGTATTAACTAAGTGATAAATACAGGTTTACAAGCATGTGAATATTGAGTTTATGACAAGGTTGGTGAATATACATGCACTGAATACTGCAAACAATTACGTAGCATGGCACAAATATATATATATATATATATGTTTGTGCCATGCTACGTAATTGTTTGCAGTATTCAGTGCATGTATATTCACCAACCTTGTCATAAACTCAATATTCACATGCTTGTTAACCTGTATTTATCACTTAGTTAATACAATCTTGACGCCTACCAGCGTTGGCAGAATCGCCTCCCGTTAGCCACTAGCGCTCGCCAGGGCAGTGAAGTGGGCTACAGTTAACAGAGAATGTTGTTCTTTCTTTCATAGTACTTGCATTGTTACTGACAGTCCAGTGGTGGTCTTTATTTTCGTCTGTGACAACGGGAAGTTTTTTATATTATGAATAGAATATAACATGCATTGTATATAGTTAAGGAGAGAGAACAATATAGGCAGTGAGGTGGTTGTGTGTGCGTGCGTATACATGTGCTGCCTCCCCCGCTCGGAGGCTCGCGCGCGTGCCTTCCCACGCCTCGTGATTGGCTGGTGGGTTTGGCTGTGTCACGTGACACCTGCTGCCTTGTGACGTCTCGGCCCGTGATTGGCCGACCACCGCGTCTTTGTGGGCTCCTGTGTGCATGTGGGTCCGCAAGGGCTGCCTTCTTCAGAGCAGGCTAGGGACGCACATGACTAACATCCTTTTTACCACTGTCCCCCATATCTCGACCATTCTGATACTGTCTCTCTTCCTCAACTTCTTCTCTTTCGTTCCTCTAATCTTTTAACGTCACAACACTCCCTTTGGGTGCTGCACACGATTTCATATCGGCCCATCGTATTATGTGCGTCGCTCTCTGAGATATTTACATGTACTTTGAATAGGTTTGAGGGTTCTTAGTTAGTAGAGGTTAAGAACTCGGTGTGTGTCTCTATTATTGATTTAGTGCTCTGCTGGGTTATTTAATGCTAGACTGGGATAAGGCTTCTGTTGTCGTTGTCAGCGATGTGTGTACGGTTCGCTTATACCTACACGACTTCGACGGTTTCTGTGGTAGCCTAGGTTGTCCTTTTGGTTGTGCCTTTTGCGAGTGCAGCATCGTGTTATAAGAGGGCATTTGCCTACTACCTTAAGCAGGCGTCACACCATGCCGACTTGAGCCAAGACTGACCACGACCTTTAGTCGTGGTCAGGAGTGCCGACCTTCGGCGGAGAGCTAAAGGATTTGGAGGGGTGAGTTTTGGACGGGACGCAGTATGGATGGCCACGCCGCTTGACGGCGACCTGACGGGGTAGAGCGGCGCCCATGCAGGACTGAAGGTGAGACCTAGGTCGCCGCTGGAGTGCCGATCTGTGGCATAGCGCGTTGACAACGACCCGACGAATGGCGTCGACAGGATGTAGGGCGTCGTCAATATGCATTACTGTGCCGATGGACGGCGACCCCTTCAGTATGGACGGCGACCCCGGCCTGCATGACCCCGAACGACGGCGACCGAACTCAAGGTGGGGTATATAAAAGCTACACCAAAGGGTGGGCCTCATCAGTATACCTTCAGCCACCGTCACGGTTGCACGCAACCATGTCCACCACAGTCCCTAGGAACCAGACACGGCATCTACGCTTACTCCAGGTTCAGTTAAATCTGGAAAATTACCACCTACTGACAAATATAGCCATCTGCAAGCTGCTGTTGAGGAAAAGAAGGAGGCAGAATAGAACCCCTCGTGTGTGGGTCCGGAACTGGCTTCTCCGTAGGAAAACCTTTGGTATTTATGAGCAGCTACTGAAGGAACTCGCCGAGGAGGATGGGCCAGCCTACAGAAACTACCTGCGGATGGATGTTGCAGTCTTCCGGGAGGTACTAGGACATGTGGCGCACCGCATTGAAAAGAACGATACTTTTTACCGGAAGGCACTCGAACCTGGCCTCCGACTAGCCATAACACTGCGGTTCCTGGCAACCGGTGACAGCTATATGAGCCTCATGTACAGCTTCAGAGTGGCACACAACACCATATCAAACGTTGTGTATGAGACATGTGAGGCACTCATAGCTGAGTATATGGACGAGATGATGCCCTGCCCCAACACACCGGAGGAATGGAAGGCAGTGGCAAACAAGTTCTCCCAACGATGGAACTTCCACCACACCATTGGTGCACTTGATGGCAAGCACATTGCAATGCAGTGTCCCGCCAAAGGTGTTCCATGTGGTACAACTATAAGGGGTTCCACTCCGTTCTGTTGCTGGCACTCGTCGACGCTGACTACCGCTTCTTGTACGTCGATGTTGGGGCATCAGGGGGTGGCTCAGATGCAGGGATATTTGGCAGGACACCGCTTCGTGCTGCCCTTGAACAGAAAACTCTTGGCCTACCAGACCCTGAACCCATCCCCGGCACTGGCGTGCCACTGCCCTACTTCATCGTCGGGGACGATGCATTCCCCCTTCGGAGCTGGATGATGAAGCCCTATCCACAAAGGAACCTCTCCCGGGACAACCGCCTCTTCAACTACCATCTATCAAGGGCTCGTCGGATTGTGGAGAACGCCTTTGGGATCCTAGCAAGCAGGTAAGAGTGGTTCATATTTATGTATATATTTATTTATTTATTTATTTAAATTAGTTAAGATTTATTTGTTAAACGAATAATAATTGTGTATTAATATATCGTTTGATTAATTTGTTATTTATGTATGTATTCGTTTCGTTAGTTAATTATTTTATTATTGAATTTCTGTTATTAGTGATTATCTTTTGTATATAATTATAATGTAATTAATTTCTTTATGTATTTATATATTTATTGCTGTATTGATTTATATAAATGTATATCAATTACTTTCACATTATTTATTATTTATTTATTTATGTAGTTATTTGTTATCTCTTTATTTCAGTTATTTTGTATTCATTTATTTCATTAATCATTTTATTTATGTATTTTACTTATTTATTTGGTATTTTTTAGTTTTATTAATATAACTCATATTATATTTTGATATGTATTAATAATATATTTATTATTTATTTCTGTAATTCATTATATAATTTGTATCTCTTTATTTCAGTTAATTCTGTATTTTATTATTATTATTAATTTAATTATGTATTGAATGTTGTTATTTTTCATTTTTTCTGTAATTAATATACCTAATCTTATATTTTGATTGTTATTGATAATATATTTATTATTTAATTATTTAATTATGTCGTTTATTTATATATTGACAGATTCAGGTGTCTATTCACCACCATGGCCATACAACCCAAGAGGGTGGAGAGTGTTGTGTTGGCCTGCTGTTGCCTGCACAACCTTCTTCGCCAACGTACACCTGGAATTCCCTCCACCCTCATTGATACTGAGGACCCAGTGACACACCTGGTCACAGCTGGTTCGTGGAGGGAGGGTGAGCAGATGGCAGATATCCAGTCTCTCGCTGGAAACCAAACCACAAGGCTCGCTAAGGAACAGAGGGACTTCCTCAGGGGGTACTATACTTCACCAGCTGGTATGGTATCATGGCAAAACGACATGGTATAGAAGGTAAGATATATACACAGTTCTATAAAACAGATTATATTATTCACTAGTTACATGTTAGTTTGGTTGAGGATGCTCTCCAGGAATTGGCTGGTGCCAGGTGAGCTGCCTGAGAAGGGTAGCGGTGCTGAGGGGCTGGGGAGGTTCAGGAGGTGGCCAGCTGGTGGAGCATGACCGGGTGTGCCTGGGATGGGTGGGTTGCAGCCCAAGCTGGGGCCAGGTGTGCTCCACATGGACTCTTGCTGGTGGGCGTAGTTTGTCCTACCCACCTGATACCCCTGGTCATGCTGGCTGGAGTGTCCTTGCTGGGGGGTGCACTCCCGGGCCAGGCGGGATACCAGTTGCTGTGGTGGTGGTGGGGGGGGGGGGGGGAGGACGGCACAACAAAGCCTGCTCCTCCTGGTGCTGGATCTTGCGGGTCTCAGCTTTGAAGTGCTGTGGACCTTGATGAGGGCGCTATCCAACTCTTCATGGAGGGAGGGGTGCACATCAGATCCAAGACTGGTCAGATAATCAAACAATAATTGGACATGGGCCTCACGCTTTGTCTGATGACGCAGCCGGGTCTTGATCAAGGCCTGCAGTTCCTCATTGCCTCTGGACCTGTCCTGAAGCTGAAAAGTGGTTACGAATAATTAGTATGTTACATGACATGTTGTATATTATTTATGTGGTCTGACAGGCACTCGGTAATGTATTGTATGATTTATATACCCACGATGCTGTACCACGAAGACAGTTATGTAATAATATTGAATGATTTTCTACAATCTTAAATATGTACAAAATAACTAAAAACATTACATAATAAACATGTTATTAACAACACATAATGACAACAAATGACATTAAAAAGATTATAAACAACACACTACAAACATTTGGATTGGGCATGACTATATAATAATAATAATAATAATAAATAATATGAATGATTCGTTACCTTTCGCAGTAGTGAGTCAACCTCGTCGACTTCAGGGCTCCTACGAAGTTTCCTTTTGGCGGCTGCTCCTTGCTTCGGGGGACCTTTGGCAGTGCTGTCGCCCACTACCACCTCATCCTCCTCTTCCTCCTCCTGTTCCTCCTCCACGCTGGCAACGCTGGGAGCACGAGGGGCGATACCACACTGAAATAGTCAATTATTAGTATTGATATGTAATATTATAAACATATATATATATATATATATATATATATATATATATATATATATATATATATATTATTTGGCTTGTTTCATTCATCCACTGCATGAATAATGTATGCATAAATAAATGATTTACGTTATAAATATATATATATATATATATATATATATATATTTTTTTTTTTTTTTTATTGATTCCTTTCTTAATTTCATTATTGTATTAGTTTATATATATATATATATATATATATATATATATATATATATATATATATATATATATATAAAACATATTCAATAACTAAATAAACTAATACAATAATGAAATAAAGAAAGGAATCAATAAAAAAATACATACATACATAATAAATAATGTATAAATAATGACTAAATACCTTATATAAATCAATAAAGCAATATTAATCTAAGTACATGAATAAATTAATAACAATATATATATAAAAGATATTAAATTAATAACTAAATCAATACAATAATGAAATAACGAAAGGAATAACAAACGGCAGATACCACAACCAGGCCAGGTCAGAAACCTGTGGTATGCACAACGAGTCTCCACAAACATAATTTGTCCACACGCGGCTGGTCAGTGTCAAATACTTTTAAATAATCGAGACATGCAAAACAGTAATTAATTTTTTTGTTATTTGGCTAGTCTGACGACCAGTCTGGCGCACGATGTGGTCCTTGAGAAAGCCAAACGTGGCGATAATCCACTTATCCCGGTCGGTCCGTGTGTCGGGGTGGGGCCTGTCCACTCTTGGTCTCTGTAATACGGCCATAACGAGTCCGCATTCCCTCTAGGAAGCCCTTCACTTGCATCCCTGTGAGGTGGAGAGATATATACATTAATAATATATACACATATATATACCATGATAGGGTACCGTACATCACATATTAGCGACATTATGTAGTGATATTTTATGTCTCGGTGAACACACTATTCATTGCACCACGAACATTTTTACCAAATAACAATAATATTATAATATTTTTCTTATTATGATTATTGTTCTAATACTATAATAATGATATAATATAATAATATCATAATACAAATTATCATATTTCAAATTAACACACATAACACACATTATGGGCACTAAACTCACCTGTAACAGGGGATTCCATGGTCTTGGCCTTGGTCTCGAAGAGGGCAGCTTTGAGGGCGGTGTCCTTAAAATCCTTACGCCCCTTGGCGTATAAAACGGGGTGATGCTCGTACCAGTCGGCCAAGTCAAGCTCCTGCTCGTCACTATACACCACTTTAATGATGTGTCGACGGCGGCCGGGCTTCGAGGATTCCTGTTCCAGGTCAATCTCATCGTCAGCGGCATCATTGGACGGTGAGTAGGTGGCAGGCAGGGCAGGGGCGGCCTGTTGTGGCTCATCGTGTTCACCACGTACACCAGATTCAACCGCCGTTTCTTCCTCATTCGTGTTTCCCTGGAGTCCCGTGTTGCTCTCATCCTCGCTTCTGGATGAGTTCGACTAGTGCATGGGCTTGTTCATCGTCTTCTTGGTTCTCGGACGTGGCATGGTGGCGAGGAACGAGTTGGTGGTTGGAGCGATGAAAATCAGGAGACTGGGTTGGCGCGCGCGGTGGTGTTGGTGGTGAGTGGGAAACATAGGGCGGTGCATGGCGGCGCGTTGTTTTTATAGTGGTTGGCGGCCACGTCACACGGTCTGCGCTGGTGCCACATCGCCGCGCTGCAGGAGGGGGTCCCCGCATGGCTGCGCATACCGGGGACCCCGGTATGTTTTTACGCCGCTTGGAGGCGATGGCCACCAACCATCGTCGCCTATGTATTAACGCCTGACGCCGTTTGATGGCGACCCCCCTCCGGATTACAAAATCCAGGACCGTTAGGGCATCGTTGGGTCGCCGCAGGTTGTTATGGTGACGCCGCCTGACGCAGACCTCATTTATGGTACCGTGCGCCGCCGCACTGACGCCTACCTTTTCCCGTCATGCGCCGTCAAGCGCCGTCACACGCCATCAGCCTCCCGTCCCCTTCCCGTCCCATTTTTTTACCTCACTCCACGCCGACTTGATTTTCAATGTTGTGCATGTAGAACTTTTGAGGGGGTATGTGAAGACCCATCCCGACCTGTTTGTTATGTTGGCGACGGCCCATGATTCGCGGCGACGTAGACCAAGACTGTCCACGACCCTTAGGTCGCGGACAGTCTTGGCCTAAAATCGGCTAAGTGTGACGGGTGCTTTAGAACACAGTGCTGCCTCTTTGCTTGACTTTAGAGGGATCGCCAGGGTAGAACCAGATACTTGAGATCTGGATCTATCAAGTGAGCATCCCCGTCATTAACGTAACTTTAATCATACCGCCTTAAGGACAACGCTAGGCTATGAGCCAGTCTTGCTCAGCCACAGTTTCCTAACCTTGATATCCCAGCTAGACTTTATTCGCCGAGCAGACACTAGTTAGGACATGAGCTCTTTATGATATGTATGCATTATTATTCACGGCATTTATTAGTCTAGGTTGTTGTTGAGTTGCACAACCATAGCAGACTGTTTCGTTGATGAGGAAGTATTTCTTTTAGTGTCGAGCATTACTGCCATTGCGCATTTATAGTATTCCTGTGTCAGTTAACATTATCTTTTAGTGTATTCAGTCTACACGTATGGTGTCCTGCCTCCTGCCTTTATATAATTTAAGATACGAGCATCTTATGAGCATCAGACTTTCTTCAGAAGTTTCCAGGTCTATGCTGTAGGACTAGACTTCACTTTCTTTCAGATAGGAGTCAAGAGTGTATTGTTGTTTAGAGTAACTGTATTGAAGCATCTTTTTTTTTTATTAAATCTTGCAGTGATTTAATTGATCTTTCCATAGCTTCCCTTTTGTGCATTTTAACGTAACTTGCATCTTGTTTGTTATCAGACTATACCAGTGTGGGTTAGCCTGAAGTAGAGTACATTTATTCCCAGTTAAGGATACCCCATTATCGCAGATTATCTTTGGAGGGTATAGGTGTTTTTGTTAGCCGGTATATAAGTTCAAGGGTTTGGATCTAGCGTACCATTGTTCATTAGTGCCCTATTACTAGTCCAATCATTAAGTGCCCTTGTTTTATTCGTAGCCCCGGTCGAAACAAATGGCGACCTTGTCCAGTATCTTATTTTAGTAGAAACCAGGATCCATTTGTTGATTATTGTAGTGATAACAAATAATGACCTTGCCTGGTATCTAAGAAAGAATTGCAGGATTGTTGGACATTTGTTTTTTGAGGAATATTTTGGACACATGGAATTTTTGTTGGCAACGTAGTATAGCACTTGAGTTGTCTTCGAGCATTTTATATTTTTGAGTGAATAGTGCTACATGAGAGTTTAGGTACTTCTTTTTTTTTATAAACGTTGAGAATTTTCGGTGGACACTATGTCGAACGACGGATCAATGTACAGTGAGGACACAGTACGGGAAGCAGACTCTGAGGTGCAGCAGCGGGGTTTGTTAGTAGGCATTAGAGTTATAACTAGTGAGGAGGATGCAAGGAAGTTTCTGGAGATACCTATTACTGGTGACCGGGTGTCGGGGATTGATCGGTATGGTCTCCAGTGTTTGGCCACGGTCATGGGGCATGTGGGCACTAGCAGCATGTCGAGAGGTGACCTGGTGGCCTGGGTGCTCGGCGGGGTGCGTGGGGCTTCGGGTGGAGCGGGAGCTGGGGCACCTTCGGCCCAGCCCCCATTCCACTCGACTCCTACCATGGCGCCCCCTCGGGCTCCGGAGCCGGGTACGTTCCCGCAGGCCGATAGTCACTGGCAGCGTGGTTTGCACTTGGGTGGGTCTCCAATTGTTGCATCTCCTCCTCCTCAAGGTTTAACTGCAGATATGCTCTTCCAGATTGAGATGGCTAAGATTCAGGCTGAGGAGAGAAAGGCCAGACATGAGGCTGAGCTCAGGATTCAGTCTGAGGAGAGAAAGACCATGTACTGTGCAGACATAGAGCTTGAGAAGTCTCGGGTGGAGTCGACAGGGCAGCGTCTCGGTTCTGGGAATCGAGGTCTTGATCAGTCTTTATCGCACCTTCTTAAGTTAGTCCCTGCATTTGACGAGTCGGGTGTCACCGAATTTTTCATACGTTTTGAGAAGAAGTGCCGGGAGCACCAATGGCCCGAGGTTAAGTGGGCAGCCCTTGTTTCCTCTAAGTTGGTTGGCAAAGGACTCAAGGCATATGATGCGTTGCCCTTGGAGCCTTGCATCGATTATGAGGTATTGAAGGAAGCTGTTCTGCGGGCATACGAGTTACAACCAGAGACATATAGGTTGAAGTTCCGTGGTGTTACGAAGGGTCGTGAGTGCACTTTTCTAGAAAATGCCCGGGAACTGTCTGATACATTGAGAAATTGGCTGAGGTCAGAGAAGGTGACGACGTTCGGAGGGTTTGAGCAGTTAGTCCTTCTAGAGCAATTTTTCAAGTGCACAGGTGGCAACCTGACTTTGAACCTCAGAGAGAAAAACCCTAAAACTCTACAGGAGGCAGCTGAGATGGCTGACCGTAGGCTATCGCTGATTCGTGGGTGCGGGTCTGCACAACGGAACGATGCAGGTAACAAGGGGCGCAACACTCCACCCCCCTGAGTCAGTGATACACCATATAACAATAACAACAAGTGCAATGATATTAAGTCTGACCATAAACCTAATACCGTCCCGTTTAAGAAGGGTCAGGGCCCTTCCCCACCTCAAGGGAAGCCCAAGGGGGAGTTAGAGTGTTTTCATTGTCACGAGAAGGGGCATTTTGCACGATCCTGTCCTAGCAAGCTACCTACAGCAGTCGTGTCTTTGGCTCGCAACATTGGAGTGTCTTTGAAGTCGTCTGCGTTTGCCCGGGGTAAATGGTCAGAGGTTGGAGCACAGCCAGTGAAGAAGTGTCCGGAAGGCTTGACACCTGTCCAGGATACTTTTTGTGACCATAGAGGGCGCGGCTGCGTGAGTTGGGCTGGTTGCAAGCATGGAGTAGAATTTTTGCGTGATACGGGTGCTTCCTTGACATTGATGAAAAACTTTACAGGCAAACCTATAAATGTGGCACGGGTAGTTGTGGTGCAGGGTATCAATGCTACAAAGTCATACCCATTGGTCCGAGTGGAGCTGGAGATAGAAGGTGTAACACGAGAGTTGGATGTCGGAATCGTGGAGAATCTGCCAGTAGAGGGCGTCGACTTTCTTCTCGGCAACGACTTTGCGGTACCTGCTTCTGAGGTTCCACCCTTAGTCGGTGCCGAGAGGGCGGCCGACGTGAGTAGGGAGGGGCAGGAGCTGGTCGAGAGGTGTCAACCACAGCAGAGGGCGTGTGTTGTCACCCGATCTCGTGCATCTAAAGTGTCACAGCCTATTTCTCAGTCTCTAGACAAGCGGAGGAACGGTCGGAAGGAGCAAGCTAAAGTTGGGAGTTTTGTGAGTTTTGCTCCAGCGGCTCTCCTTAGCGGCTTAGTACTTGACCCAGAGGTGAGCTCTGGAGTGGCCCCAGAACCTGTCACCCCTAGTGACATGGTTGGGTGTGATGGCACTCCGCGACTTAGTAGTTCCCAGTTGGAGGAGAGTTTGGGAACGGGGCTATCGAACACAAGGACGGGGAAACATGTCATGTGAACCTGTTGGAGGAGTTTGTGAGGCAACCACCTGAGCAGCCTACTGTCCCTGCGTTGGTCTGCAGCGGCCAAGGAGGAGAAGGAGAGGGGGGGCAGTAGGGCACAGGTGGAGGAGAGTTGGGATTGTCATGTCTCGGCGGAGCAGTGGGCGGGGGACACGAGTCTGGTGGCTGTGGAAGCGCTAGAGCACCTGCTTGAGCAGCAGTGTGCAGCGCTCCAGCACCAGCTCGGTTCATACCCCACTGGTCGTGCCGAGCACCCGAGCCTCCCAACTCAGGCGGTGCAAGATGTTCCGCGGGCAGGTCACTTGAATGGTTATAGACCGTTAGCCTCGTTGTTTCGGTGGTTCAAGGTGGGCGACGAGGCTTTGGCATGGTTGCCAGGTCAAGGTCGACCCATGGCTGCCAAGGGTGGTGGCCAGAAGGAGGACATTGAGCAGATTGGTGAGGTTGGCTGTGGAGTGGATGTGCCCGGTCGTCGCATAGCCTCCCAATGCTGCTCTAGCTGCTCTAGCCTCTGCTAATCTTCTGCTAGAAGATTAGGTACGCGGGAGACGACGCCATTGTCGGCCATTAAGCACGGAGTGGCAGGACCAGGAAAATAATTCCTAGAAATGTGCACGTCAACATGAGGCAAGTTGAGGCCAATGCCAGACTCACTGCACGCCAAATTGAAGAAAATAATCCAAATTTGCCAGGAAATGTGTCAGTTCGCACCATTCGCCAATATTTTTACGAAAAATTGAAATATAGATCCCTCAGACCACTTCGTAAACCACTGATAACTCATAAACAGGCAAAGACACGCCTGACTTTTGCTGGCAAGGAGTAGGGGTGTCTTTATGTCAGTAATCTGTTAATTTTTCAATTGTTTATTGCTAAGCATTACAGAGATATGGGCAATAACACAAGGTACTGGTGGCGAAAATCGGGGCACTGACTCGGGGTACAATCACACTGTATCCTCACTCCCCGGGGCCAAGACAGTGACTGAGCTCCTTGTGGTACAACATCTGCCAAGCCCAGGGGTATGCCTGGCTGTATATTATAATTTATTAATATAAAGTATTCGAGAATGGATTATAAGTCGTAGGCGTGTGCATAAACCTTTAACAGTCTTGGTGGTGTAATGGTTGAACTGTTTACAAATTGGTGTGTGATAACCCAGGTTCGAATCCCGGTGGATCACATATTTGCCTTAATTAATTTCATTGGAGGTGTTTGGTGTTGTGGTGAAAATAATAAAAACTATAGATTACCACATACAGATCTTAAACATTCTAACCATTACACCATCAAGACAGTTATAAGTACAGCACATGATCATGATCCATATCCATTTATCGAATACTGGATATTGATTAATCTAATCATGTACTGTACCAAACTGTACTATGAATAGCCTAATGATTAAGCGAAAGGAAGGAATATTTTATGGGTCACAGATCACTTAGGACCGACCTCGCTATGAAATATTCCTGAACCTATAGATAATTTAATTCATTAATTTCACTCCCAACACCAAACACTACCAAATGAAAGCATGTAATCCTACCGGGATTCGAACCTGGGTTACCACATACAGGTCTTAAGAACTTTAACCATTACACCATGAAGACAGTTATGATATAGTTATAATATAGACAGTTATAACAGTTACATATAAAGTCAAATTATTTCATTTTGCAATATCAATTACATTGCAACATATATTACGTAAGGGCAATATACAGTAGAACACAATTGTAAGATAATTATACATATGGATGATATGCATGTTTAACTACATAATTTGTTAAAGTATCCATATATATGCATAAATACATAGATAAGCATCCACTACGCTAATAGTGTATGAATTATATTAACAACATTTTGCAAACAATGATTTCGGTAGATGTCTTAATTTTGCAATGAGTTACAAATTGACATCTAAAGTAATTATATAGAAGATTGTTTAAGCTATTCATAACATGGGTAGAGTTCACCTATTTGTCTCCTTTGTCATAAAGTTTAGAAAATATAACGCCAATTCCTAAAACCACTATATACTTCTCTACCGGCGACGTCTTTGTAATGTCATTCTGGCTACTATTAAACCATTGTATTCAGCTTAAAAAGGGCCTCCAGCAAATAAAATTCGAATTATATCACTCAACCCTTTTTACTACCACAGATCCTTCTAAACTTGTACAAAATTGTCTAAATATAGCTGGAGTAAAATGAAAAATACGTTTCCGGTACAGAAGGGGTTAACCCCTTGAGGATACAAGACGCAGTTTGTTTCTATATAGGCCTATATGGCTATATGGCTATATGGCTATATAGGCCTATATGGCTATTATTAGACCATTTTATTGAGATTAGGAAGGGTATGTGGAAGTCAGAGGTTTAATTGAGATAGCCTTTACCCTTTCATATCCCACAGATCCTTCCTAAGCTGCCTGAAACCGTCTAATGATAGCCAGAATAAACTGTCAAAACGCATGAGGATCCTCAAGGGGTTAATATAGTGATGTTGATGTTATTATATCACCATAGTGCGCGGTTCCTGTTATGGGGTGTTTGTATTGCAAGTTTTCCATTTTAAGGGGAGGCAGTAGGTTTTTCGAGTCCTCCTCCTTAGCACTATTAGTTATGAAATTTCAAGACATTCGCCCCATTAGTTTGGCGATTTTCAGACCTTTTGTCCCATTTCTTTGCCAATATTAAGACCTTTCGTACCATTTAGGTGTCGATTTTTTTCCCTAGCAAGCGATAGCGAGCCTGTATTTGAAGAGGAATCGGCCTTCGGCCGGGACATTTTTCTACCGAAAAATGTACAAATTTATATCGAAGGGGGGTCTTGTGGGTGTTATTTTAAGTTTGATAGAGGCTTAGAGAGCAAACTAAACCCCCTCTTAAACCATTGAGCCGAACCAGTAAATTATGCTGCGCAATACCGTCTGAGCTCCCTAAGCCTACATTCTAAAAGGGACTTTAGCTTGCTGATGGCCGTACAACAGACCTCCCTTCTCACTTGATAGGCCTCTATAGCCGAGGAACTGAACACTTTGTCTATCGTTGCTGAGTGAAATATTTTATATACAGACTCCAAATGAGACTGTCTGTAGCAATATTTTATCTTTCGCAGCCCCACACACCCACTGACTTTATAATTATGTAAACTCAACTCCCAGTGACACCCCGCGCCATTCGTGATCAAGTGCTACCCAAGTGATCAAAGTGTTATATATAAACTTCTGAATACGTTCTGGAAGTGCTATTGTGACATATTGCGCTTATGTGGGAATACTCCTAAGTGCGCCTTTTTATGATTGAATTATATCTATTGATGAACTCTGATTACTGAGAATCATACAGTGCATATTGTGTATTTTGTTTATGTTATTCTATTGCTTCAAAGAGCCAAAGCCAGTCTTAACTATGTTGCATTTCATATCATTGACTGGTTACATATACTGTATGTCCATATTTTGTGTATTGAATTATTGTTGTATGCTGGGTGGACCATTAGCCAAGTAAGCCAAATAACCCTTGTGCACTCAGTGAATATAATAAATATACATGTCCTTCTGTGTTGTTGTATGTGAATACATATGTTTATATGTGAATTGATTCCCTGTCCAATTGGGATAGAGTTCAAGTTATAACCAGCTAAAACCAGTAAAAATCCTGGCATAACAATATATATACAGTATATATATATATATATATATATATATATATATACATATATATATATATATATATATATATATATATATTTATATAATTGTACACACACGTGTATGTGTATTGAAAACTAATCAACTGTGTAACAACTCTCACCACCTGCGACACAATGCTGAAGCACCTGTGCATACGTCTATGACACACCAACACCCCAATAAGTGTCATATACAGTATATATATAAGCTGCCTGTCAATTGGTTTCCCTCACAGGAGCACTGTAGTTTGAGAGCCGCAGAAGGAGCCGATGACGAAGGCTCTGAAGGGGTAGCTTTTGTCCTTACCTGGCTTTGTCGAAGTTATTGGCATCACTCCTGTACTTGGAGGAATTTCACTATTTGCCGTGTCACTGTTTCAGAATCTACTTTATTGTAACTGTTTCATATTGTTTTGTTTTTAACTGTTTCAAAGTCTACCTCATTGGCATTTGCTTCTCTATATCGAAAATTTCTCTAGTTGTGGCTTTACTGTTTCAAAATTTATTGTATTGGCATTTGCTCCTGCATTTCGGCAATTTCCCTTGTGTCTTGAATCCCCTTTGCTACCATCACTTTTCAAACCTTGGTCTTGTTTCTGAATGTAAAGGTAGGGACACCACATTGAAATTAAAATGAGGTCTGCGGCTGGTCTGACTCTCTACTTTCTGTTGATTGCTGTATTCGTCTACACCGCTTCTGGGGACCCTCAGGTGAGATTTTGCTATTACTACTACTGCTACTACTACTTATACTACTACTACTACTTCTACTACCACTACTGCTACTACTAATAATAACACAACAACAACTACTACTACTACTACTACTACTACTACTAAGTTTCTAAGCTTTAAAGTGGAATGAGTCATGACGGTCTGCATTCCACGTTTCTTAAAAATTCATCAGAATACTTTGTATCCATTCAAGATAATGTTATTAATGTTTGCTTTATCCATTGTTTCACTCCAGTAAGTATGCTGAACGGTATTATACTCCCTATCATTAGGGATCAAAAGGGAAATATTAATGATTCATCAAACTATAGACCCATAATGCAGTCATCATGCATAATTAAAATCATATACAATAATTTACATGACATTTTGATGGAAAAAGTGTGTATGGATAAAAGGCAACTCGGTTTTAAAAAGAGAGTTTCTACCAGTGATGCATGCTTCCTGTTAAAAGAGATAATGCATAACTATTCTCAAAATAAAGGCACTGGAATGTTGATGTGTATCGATTTCTCGAAAGCCTTTGACAATGTTTATCATTTTTGGGGGGTAACACACTCTTAGACAGGAATATTCCAGTAGATATTGTTTTTATTTTAATGCACTATCTTCGCAACCAGTATGCCAACGTTGTTTGCAGGGGTCACAATAATCACCTCTGTCATGTGCAAAAGGGTGTCGGACAGGGAGGAATACTATCTCTCTTTTTATTTAAACTTTATATAGATAGTATATTAACAAACATATGTAACATGGAAAATGGATGTAACTTAGGAGGGACTAGGCTAAATATCCTGGCTTATGCCGACGATATTGTCCTAGCAGCTAGCTCAGTTACCGATCTTGATTTTTTTTTTTTTAAAGCTAAGTAATGAATTAGGAAAACATAATCCAAAGATGAATACAACCAAAACTAAATGCATGCCTATCATTTAATCTCGTAAGGTCCAAAAGTGTTGCAACATTGTTTGTATTTATTTGCTAGTTAGCAACTCACAGATTATTTAGGACTGGTATTTAAGTCTCACTCTCACCCTGTTTTCTGGTATTACCCTGAAGATGTCTTGAGAGAATAGATGCAAGCTTGGTGTTCCATTTGTTTCATTTTTCCTAGCGAGTTTAAACTATATAATTTGATCTCACGTATTTGTGATTTATTCTCCATATATATATGTATATACAGTATATATATATATATATATATATATATATATATATATATATATATATATATATATATATATATATATATATATATATATATATATATATATATATATATATAATGTCACTAATAGCAGTAATTTCAGAGAGTATACCCTACATTTCAGGTGTTGGGGTCGTCATGCCTGGAGTATGGAGGTAATTGTGTGAGCTCCGCCACCCACTGTGATGGAAGCCTGACACCCACCGTCAGCTGTCCCACCGGGCTCTCCTGTTGCATGGGTTAGTCAACTTATTGCCATATTTGGTTCAATTACAAAACTATAATTAATCACAATCTTATACACGGCTGTCCCTTATTCTTAAAAAACACAGACATTAACTCTTCATCTGCTCTCAATACTAATGGTGTATTTTTGTTCTGACCTTTCTTGGAAAGATCATATTAGCACTCTTGCTAAATGTGTAGACGTCCTTCCTAAGCTGCATCAAATCATCGAATAGTTACCAGAATATAATGGAAATGTCGTCACCGGTACAGAAGGAGTTAATATTTTTGTTGTTTTTTGTTTTTTCTATGTGATTGAGGGAGGCAAAAGGCAGAACTGCCTATAGCGAGTGCCTCCCCCATAGTTGAAAGAGTGACAGGGCCAAAATCAATGGATGCTCAAGCAAAAATGCCTGGACACACGGAGTTTGAAGCAATTTAAGTCATAGGAAGAGGGATAGACTGATTCTGGGAGAGAGTTCCAGAGCTCAGCTGTTGAGTAGAAGAAAGACTGAGAGTAACGTTTCACTCTCGGGTTGGAGAGTTGCACAGAGTAGGGGTGGGATTGAGTTGCAAGACGGGTACCACTTGCCCTTCGTAAAGGAGGCGGTATACCTTTCTTGATCTGATATCTGAATGTTGTCTTAGTTGATATACTTTACCTGATCTTATAGCAAGCCTAGATCATACCCTATTTCCTATTTCTATTTAATATACTCAGGCTCAATCCCCACTTGACCTATTATTTTGTTATTTTTCTGTGTTCGCTCTTTTCCTTTTGTTACTTTTTTTTTGGGGGGGGGGGGGACTCAACACAGAGCCAGAATAGGGAATACACATCCTAAAACAATAAACACACAAACACAAAATACAAATTCACACTATTTCCTAGATGTTGTAATTTATCTGATCTTATAGCTACCCTACATCATACCCTTTTTCCTAGTTGATATACTTTACCTGATTATATAGCTAGCCTAGATCATACCCTATTTCCTAGTTGATATACTTTAGCTGATTATATAGCTAGCCTAGATCATACCCTATTTCCTAGTTGATATACTTTACCTGATCATATAGCTAGCCTAGATCATACCCTATTTCCTAGTTGATATACTTTAGCTGATTATATAGCTAGCTTAGATCATACCTTATTTCCTAGTTGATATACTTTACCTGATCATATAGCTAGCCTAGATCATACCCTATTTCCTAGTTATTGTAGTTTACCTGATCTTAAAGCTAGCCTAGATCATACCCTATTTCCTAGTTAGTTGTACATGTTTCTAAGTTATATCTTATCTTATTTCAATGAGTTAGGTAATTGGCAGTTTATTGACACATAATTAGGTACCGGTACATTATTATAAAAGTTACACAAAACATCAGTTGTAATAGTACATAAAAGTGCTACAAGTATAAGTTTAATATATAATATTACTTTGTATATTATCCAAAACCATTTATGTCCTACCATAAGAGCTTGAGGCAAGATATTTCTCTCTCCTCCCTGTGTGTCCTCTCTCTCTCTTTCTCTCTCTCCCTCTCTCTCTCTCTCTCTCTCTCTCTCTCTCTCTCTCTCTCTCTCTCTCTCTCTCTCTCTCTCTCTCTCTCTCTCTCTCACTTTAATGTAAACAAATGCCAGATACTACAAATAGGCTCCCAAAACAACAAATACGAATACCACATGAATGGAGAAAAGATAAAGAGCGTATCACAGATAAAAGACCTAGGAGTGCTTATCAATGAAAATCTAAAATCTACAAGCCAATGCACTGCAGCATCTAACAAAGTAAATAGAGCACTACAGTAGATTTCATTCATAGACATTTTCATTGTCATAGTAAAGACATAGTTGTACCACTTTATAAAAGTATTGTGAGGCCACATCTGGAGTATGCTGTGCAGTTTTGGTCTCCCTACTTAATAAAATACATAGAGAAACTCGAATCCGTTCAGCGTAGAGCAACACAGTTAATCCCTTCCCTTAGAAATAAACCATACAATGAGAGATTAAGAGAGCTCGATCTGTTTTCGCTTAAGAAACGGAGAATAAGGGGACAGCTGATAGAGTGCTTTAAGATACTAAAAGGATTTAGTGACGTAAATTAAATAATCTATTTAAGATAGCCAAAGAAGGTTCCACAAGAGGAAACAAATTAAAACTAACAGGCAGGAAAGCGGACCTAGACATAACTAAAAATGTCTTCACCAACAGTATTATTAGTGAGTGGAATAAGCTCCCTAATGAAGTTATTGACAGTGACACACTTTACACATTTAAAAAAAGGTTAGACACATATCACAGAGAAGTTGGTCTGCATTAGAAGCTGATCACTGACAAGAAAACCTGGCAGAAATGAACGTTTTCAGTTGAAGAGAGCAGGGGAAAAAAAGTGAAGGTGTGCATGCCTCTTCCTTTCCATTTCTAACTATACTATGCATTCCTTCAGGCGATCTCCAAGCCCTGCAAGGTTATTCACTTCTAACTATTTGCATGTAGCCTACGTCAAATTGCCGGAAGGTGGGGAGAGAGTCTTCACCTTTGCTATCCTTCCCTTCCACTTTCTCTTAGGTTTGCTATCTCTATTAGGATTAAGTCCAGGCCACCTCACAGAGATCGTAAAATTTGTGTGGCCAGTTTATCTATGTAAATCTATGTAAATATATATCTCTTTTTTTTTAGTTGTTTGTCATGTCTTACCTGATCTTATAGCTAACCAGAAATGTCCTATCCCTAAAGGAGAGGTGGCACTTCAGCTCCTGAGAAAGAAAAGGGAAAATACAAATGCAAGAACAGAATATGAAAAGAACAAGAAAGGGGTGAATAAAAACATAAGAATAAATGAAAACAACACGAAAGGGGAGAATAAAAACGCAAGAACAAATGAAAAGAACAAGAAAAGGGAGAATAAACACGCAAGAACAAATGAAAAGAACAAGAAAAGGGAGAAAAAACACGCAAGAACAAATGAAAAGAACAAGAAAAAGGAGAATAAAAACGCAAGAACAAATGAAAAGAACAAGAAAAAGGAGAATAAAAACGCAAGAACAAATGAAAAGAACAAGAAAAGGGAGAATAAAAACGCAAGAACAAATGGAAAGAACAAGAAAAAGGAGAATAAAAACGCAAGAACAAATGGAAAGAACAAGAAAAGGGCGGACAATAATGCAAGAATAAATAACAAGAACAAGAAACCCAGAACGCAGAGCAAGAAGAAAGATGGCCAGCGCAAACTAAACCGCAAACTCAAACCCAAGAAACAAAATATTGAGATCCAGACCAAGAAGAAGAAGCACAGGAGAAAGGAAGAGGTGAACAGGAAAGCCAAGAAAGCTGACGGCAAGCAAAAGAAGTTAAGGAAAAAAGTTTGTGGGGGAAAAAGACTAAAAACAAGGAAAGGAAAACATCAAAGCAAACAGTCTAGCAAGGTGCAAATGAGGCAAGGAAAGGAATCCAAACTTGTAATAATCCAGGATGATGATGATGATGATAAAATCAGGCCACACTCAACAGGTAAGGTTCCACTTGTACTACTAAATCAGAGAGGGATGGGTTGGTGGGACAGACATAAGAGAAAAAGGTTTCACTTGTGATGTTAATCAGGCAGGAATGGGTGGGTGGGACAGACAGGTAAATACACAAATACGCAAAAAGTAGATGATGATGATGATGATGATGATGATGATGATGATGATGGTGATGATGGTGGTGATGGTGATTACAACCCTCCTACAACAATATCTTCATACCATTTAGTCACCATATCCTGTTCCAAATAAGCTGGCTAAAACTTTAACATTAACCCATCCAGTACTGGTTGGGCCATCCTTTTACAGTTTTACCTTTATTCTGGCTACTATTAGACGATTATATTCAGTTTATAATTTAGGACCTCCAGCAATTAACGGCCCCTTCTCTACCGGCGATGTTTTTTACATTTTATTTTAGCTATATTTGGAGGATTTGTGCAATTTAACAAGGATCTGTGGTAGTATAAAGGGAAAGGTGAGATATTTGGAGGATTTGTGCAATTTAACAAGGATCTGTGGTAGTATAAAGGGAAAGGTGAGATATTTGGAGGATTTGTGCAATTTAACGAGGATCTGTGGTAGTATAAAGGGAAAGGTGAGATATTTGGAGGATTTGTGCAATTTAACAAGGATCTGTGGTAGTATAAAGGGAAAGGTGAGATATTTGGAGGATTTGTGCAATTTAACGAGGATCTGTGGTAGTATAAAGGGAAAGGTGAGATATTTGGAGGATTTGTGCAATTTAACAAGGATCTGTGGTAGTATAAAGGGAAAGGTGAGATATTTGGAGGATTTGTGCAATTTAACAAGGATCTGTGGTAGTATAAAGGGAAAGGTGAGATATTTGGAGGATTTGTGCAATTTAACAAGGATCTGTGGTAGTATAAAGGGAAAAGTGAGATATTTCGAAGCCTGTTACTTGCTGGAAGCCACTTTTAAACTGTATAAAATCGTTTAATAGTAAGCAGAATTAAATAAAAAGACGCCTCCGGTACATAAGGTGTTAACAGGCTTCAAACTATATCCCTTAACCCTTTTTTCTACAACAGATCTTTCTCAAACTATACAACATTTTCTAAATATAGCAAGACGAAAATGTAAAAGACGTCGTCGGAGCAGAAGGGGTTAACCTCTATAACTCACAAACGACTAGATTAATTCATCTAATATGTCTACCATTTGGGAAGGGTCAGTGGAAATGTACAGCCCATTTGCTCCTGCCCTTTTTGAGTTACAGAGGTTAGGGTTCACGATTTCTGGCATACCTACTAGGAACAGAGTATAGCTAATGGATAAAACCTTGTTGACTTATTGCTAATGATTGCTAAGTAAAGTATAATATATATACATTCATTTTAAACCTTAAAGGATACGTGAAGCATTTCTGGTCTGTTTTCGGGCTATTATTAGACGAGTTTTTCATATTGGGAAGGGTATATTGAAGTCAAAGGGTTAGTTGAAAGAGTCTTTACCCTTTTAATTCACACATAATCTTCCTAAATTGTATAACATCGTCTAATGATAACAAGAATAACCTGTCAAAATGCATTCTTCAAAGGGTTAACCCCTTCACCATTGGCCTAATTCATGTCTACCTTTGATTCTGGCTAAAATTAGGGGATTCTAGGCAGTTCAAAAAGGACCTATGTTACTAAGAAGGTTAATATGATCGTATTTACCCATTTCAGTCGCGTAGGTAGATTACAAACTAAATAAAATCGTCTAATGGTAACCAAAATATTATGACAATTACGTAATGGTGGTGAAGGGGGTTAAAGGATGTTATTTATGTCCATTTATGGGCCAGTTTACTTTATTTGAACACTTAAAATAGTTGTTTTTTAGTTTTATGGTAAATTAGATGTTTGAAAACTCTTGCAACAGCTCTGCAGTAAATACGTAAACTCATCAATTTACCTTAAAGATGGGTAGGGTTTATTTATTGGTAGAATCTATTCATATATATACTAATACTTTAGTTTCCTCCCTATCAATCTTAAAATAACATGTCCAAGATCCCCTTTCTTGATAAATTTGTAGATATTTTGGTACAAAATTGTTCCGGCCGAAGGCCGGATTCTTCCTAGATTATAGGTTCGCTTTCGCTCGCCAGGAAAAAGTTGACACCCTAATGACACGAAAGGTGTAGGGAGGAAACTAAAACAATAATAAATTCATATTTTCACCATCCCATCAATTATCCTTAATTAACCTACTTATTGAAATAATTGAAACTAATGAATAAATGTGGTAGCCTACTCCAAGGATTCGAACCTAGGATACTTAGGCCTACACCGAAATTCCGTGCACTAACCATTACGCGATCCAGACAATAAATAAATATATAAATTGATGAATAAATATATAAATAGATAAATTCGTCAACCAATAAATGAACCGTACTTAACAGGTTGCAAGAGCACCAAGAAGTGTTCGCGGAAGAAGGGTAAGTGTCGAGCCACCTGCAAGTCCAAGGAGACGTCTCTGAGGGGCATCTGTATCAACTGCCTCTGCTGTGTCAGGGAAAAACGAAGGAAAAGTAAGTGTATTGAAAATATATGCAAACAATATATAAATAAATGAATGTAAATAACATTTCTCTCTCTCTCTCTCTCTCTCTCTCTCTCTCTCTGTATATATATATATATATATATATATATATATATATATATATATATATATATATATATATATATACTGTATATATATATATACAGTATACATATAAATAAATATATACCGGACAGTAAATATATATACAGTATACATATAAATAAATATATATATATATATATATATATATATATATATATTAGAGATGGACCGAATATTCGTTTCGTATTCATATGTCCGGATATTCGCTATGTTTTTCAATATTCGTATTCGTATTCGTATTCGCATTTCCATTCATAGCTATTTGCAAATACGCGTATATGTCCACGAAACCAATAGAAGATATACAAAAATGTTAACTTTTAAATTTTAAAGTTAACACAAACGAATAAAAGAAGTGTAGATGTGCGTTGGGTCCCACTAAAGTGGAATGAAGGAGGACTGAGCAGTGTTGCTATTTAACTGTATTTAATAGTACCACATCAAACTAGTGAAAAGTAGGCCTACCAAATTATTCTAAAGTGGAATCACTGCCCGGTAATCGAACGTGTGCTGGACCTGGACATTTGAACCGTCGCAATATTGCCATTTCAGACATATCCAATGTAATAGCATGGCACTAAAATATATTCCATCATATTTCCTCACTGATTTCGTATTTAGTACCAGATATGGACTATTTTATTGGAAAATGTATAACATGTACTTGAGAGAGTCAAATGTACCAAATGTGGCACTTTAGTACCAAAAAAGCGGCAACATTGGGACTGAGGACTGGAAACATAGAACATTGAATGGATTTAATTTTAATTATTAAATTGTCTATGGCTGAACTCTTATAATATATTAAAAATTAATTAATACAGTTCATTTATGATATTTAAGAAATTACACATTCACATTGTCATTAACTTCTGGTAATTAATTTCATAGTAATTTAATTAACGTTTGTTGGTGACATAAAACTAATTACCAGTTCTTGAAGGATGAAATAAGGATTGAAATATTCGCTATTCGTATTCGTATTCGCGAATTTTACAAAAACAAAATCGTATTCGTATTCGTATTCACAAATAGTGAAAATTGATATTCGTTCCATCTCTAATATACAGTATATATATATATATATATATATATATATATATATATATATATATATATATATATATATATATATATATTGATGTATTAGTATAATATGATAACCAATATAAATAGTAATTATAGTTGTAGAGTATATTGATTATAATATAATCAATATACTCTACAACTATAATTACTATTTATATTGGTTATCATATTATACTAATACATCAATATATATATATATATACATATTATGTATTAGTACATATAAAGACATGAACTATACAACTTACATAAGCAATACCGAATGCATATATAGTATAAAACATATCTGATAAAACTCCTAATACAATGTTGCCTAGCGAATTATTACAACTCAACCGTGTGGCTGTTCCTTCAGAGTGCAAGCCAGCCCAGGACGAGTGTAAGGATGCGAGGGGCAAGTGCAGGAAGAAGTGTAAGAAGAGGGAGACTCAAACATACAAGCCGGGCTGCGGCGATGGCTGTGATTGCTGTGTGAAGACCCCGAAACCCAGCAAGCCAAATAAACCAGATTCCTCAGATGAATCAAAGGAACCAGAGAAACCTACCCCCATTCCACCTTCTTGTGAGTGCTGCTATACGTTCGAAGCCTTTGTCATTTTGTAGGCTATTGTTTATCCCATGCAAACCAGAGAACCCATAGAGACTAGATAACCCATAGAGACCAGAGAACCCATACAAACCAGAGGACCCATACAAACAGAGAACCCATACAAACAGAACCCATACAAACAGATAACCCATACAGACAGAGAACCCATACAAACACAGAACCCATACAAACACAGAACCCATACAGAGAACCCCTACAAACAGAGAACCCATACAAACAGAGAACCCATATCAACAGAGAACCCATACAAACACAGAACCCATACAAACAGAGAACCCATACAAACACAGAAAACCCATACAAACAGAGAACCCATACAAGCAGAGAACCCATACAAACAGAGAACCCATATAAACAGAGAACCCATACAAACACAGAACCCATACTGACAGAGAACCCTTATCAACAGAGAACCCATAGAGACCAGAGAACCCATACAGACAGAGAACTCATTGAACCCCTTAGTGAATGGTGATATACGCCCATGCCTTTAACCCCTTATTAGCAGGGCCCGACTTAAGTCCATATAGAGAACACCTGCCCAAAGAGCGGGGCCCGACTTTAGTCTGTGTGCAATTTTGGAGCAATATTGCCTCTGAGAGAGAGACGAGCGGTGGGCGGAGCGTAGGTCGGGCTCTGGCCGTACGCCACGGTTCCCGCGGGCCTACTGACGTTTACTAAACACACATACACCCTCCCTCCCTCACTACACAGGGTATTATGTCAAGAAATTACCGTATTTTAGGGATTTTTCCTTCGTCTTGCACGATCGTTGCAAGAGAACGCGTGGTCGTAGGAGGATGGTTCTGGTGTCATTGGAAAGCTCAATTAACGCCCTTTCAGGGATACATAATTGTATTACGCTCTGGCTCTTGTTTATGCATGAAAAAGAGCATGGAAACAAGACCATTTAGGGTAAAACCACCCGCTTGGCGGGTAGTAGAAATTCCTTACGGGCCCGCTCGTAAGGCGTTAAGGAGGTTGGGTTTGATTATTAGTTTTTTCTGTATTTATTATTGTTTTAGTTTCCTCCCTAGACCTCCATCTAGCTTGAAAAAACATCCCCAAGAACCGCCCTTTAAATAAATTAGTTTGGCTAATTTAAGACTTTTCACCCCATTTCTTTTTTCCATTTTGAGACCTTTTGTGATATGGTGTCAATTATTTCCTGACGAGCTCTAGCGAGCCTGTAATTTTGGAGGAACCGGTCTTTGGCCGGGATATATTTCTACCGAAAAATATACAAATTTATATC
Source organism: Paralithodes platypus (assembly GCA_032716605.1). Classification (NCBI taxonomy): domain Eukaryota; kingdom Metazoa; phylum Arthropoda; class Malacostraca; order Decapoda; family Lithodidae; genus Paralithodes; species Paralithodes platypus. The sequence continues at coordinate 2,564,054 of CM064535.1, forward strand.
GAAGGGAGGTCTTTGTGGTACTTATGTAAAGCTTGATGAAACTAAATAAATAAATCAACCAATAAATATACCTTTCCCCCCCTAACCTTCAGCCTGTGACAGCGGCTACGGACACTGTCGGGACACATGCTACGAGTCCGAGCGAGAGGATCACAAGGACGGTGTTTGTAGTCATATCGACGACTATAAGTGCTGTACCAGCCGCCCCGCCACCTGTCAGCACAACACTCTGTGCCCCGGGGTCTGCGTAGATGCTCGCTTCTGTGAAAATCCTCTGCCCGACTACGCCTGCGGGGGGTACGACTGCATCTGCTGCGCCAGTGAGTATAGTTATGTTTCCTCCCCTGCCCACATAGGGTTAACCCCTTCACCACCATTGCGTAATTTCCATCACATTCTGGTTACCATGCGACTATTTTCTTTAGTTTGTAATTTACCTATACGACTCAAATGGGTAAAAACGATATCAATAAACACACTTAGTAACATAGGTCCTTCTTAAGCTGCATACAATCATCTAGTTTTAGCCAAACAGCATATGTTGCACTAGTGACTAAAGTTTGTATTTATATTTACTATATTTTTTCGGATCAAATAGGGTTAACCCCTTGAGGATTATGACTCGGTTTGACAGTTTATTCTGGCTATTATTGGACGGTTTTCTTCAGATTAGGAAGGTTATGTTGAAGTCGGAGTGTAAGTATAGTTTTGTTCTTCCGGATCAGATTGGGTTAACCGCTTGAGGATTATGACGTGGTTTGACAGTAAATTCTAAATATTATTGGACTAGTTTATTCAGATTAGGAAGGGTATGTAGAAGTCAGAGGGTTGATTGAGATAGTGTTTACCCATTCCATTCCTGCCAGTGGTACGATTAAATATATGCATATATATATATATATATATATATATATATATATATATATATATATATATATATATTTATATATACCGGTATATACTGTATATATATATTGCTTATATAGGTATATTATATATTTGTGCATCATTGCACAAATATATAATAATATATAATATATAAATATATAATATATCGTGGCATTGGATCTATAATGGAAAAAATGTCTTAGGAAAGTACGTGTGTTTCAAAGTTCGAGTCACAATAAATTGAGTTTGAACAATATTTTAGTTGATGGTCCAATTGTCGCTTTCTTTTGGTTTTATATTTCGAGAAAACGTAGATATCTGTAAAATGTCATGGTAAACTGCTTCATTTTTAGGAAAATCGAGTTTAATAATAATAATAATTTATGTTATGGTTATGTTGGGGTTGGCTTGGAATTGGGTTGGCTACAACATTTCCCCCCATATATCATCTAACGGTCCTTATACAAACATCCAGCTGATATCTGTGATTATGGTTATGTTGGGGTTGGCTTGGAATTGGGTTGGCTACAACATTTCCCCCCATATATCATCTAACGGTCCTTATACAAACATCCAGCTGATATCTGTGATTATGGTTATGTTGGGGTTGGCTTGGAATTGGGTTGGCTACAACATTTCCCCCCATATATCATCTAACGGTCCTTATACAAACATCCAGCTGATATCTGTGATTAGGGGTGGGGGTTATATCGCATTTTTGTTCAAGTATGTTACAAACAGTGGAACATTTAAAGTTTATTACCGGGCTCTATCTGTGTTATATTTGTTCATTTGTGTAGTGTAATTGTGTGTTTTAGTGTTTGTGTAGTGTAATTGTGTGTTTTAGTGTTTGTACTGTACTGGAAATACATACAAAAATTGTGTTCCATAAATGTTAAAACATAGCCACCACTAGTGTGGAGGGCTATGAAGATCAGGGAAATGGTGGGGTAAAAGAGAATAAATCAACCTAACCTTACCTAACCTAACCTAGATCTTACCTTATTGATAAGAACCGTGCTTTGGTTTGAATGGACCCGGCACCTCTAAAACAAAAGGCTGTTAGCAAAGCCGTGAGTAGGGAACATCTAAAAACTCGGCATTTATTAGGTTACTACTGTAATAACTATATATTCTATTTCTATAATATATATACGCCTCTCCGGCATGAATGACGCATATACACATGTAGTATGCAATATACTCAACAGGTTTTTGCTTATTCATGAAAATCAGAAAACCCAGTAATAAACTCTCCTGGATCAGAGGAATATAATAAGGGGAGATGGGTCATTTAATATAATAAGGGGAGATGGGTCATTTAATATAATAAGGGGAGATGGGTCATTTAATATAATAAGGGGAGATGGGTCATTTAATATAATAAGGGGAGATGGGTCATTTACTTGGTCCCCCTTCTTTCTCATGCTTACCCCCATTAATATGCAGATTTTAAGATATTCAGCCCATTAGTTTGACGATTTTAAGACTTTTAGTCCCATTTCTTTGTCAATATTATGACTTTTCGAGTCATTTACTTGTGCGAGCCTGTAATTGTAGAGGAAACGGCCTTCGGCCAGGACATTTTTCTATCGAAAAATGTACAGATATATCTGGAAAGGGGTACTTGGGTTTTTTCTTAAAGCTTTATGGAGGTCTAGAAAAGAAACTAAAAAACTAAAAAATGATTCACAATGAACATGTAAATACTGCAATCCCTCCTTCAGACAAAAAATAAATAAAAAAAGCAACAAAACAAGTTCATTGATGAATCGGGTATGAGGGCATGGCCTACCCTAATCCTAATCGTCTAGTGACTCTAGTCCAATTATATATACTAATAAATATCAAAATCCTTCAGAGTAAGATGATAAACTGGGATTCAAGGCTCCGATATGTGTACCCGGTAAAATTTCTTGTGTGACACCAACTTAGCCCTCTCAAGATCCGAATATGCAGGATGATTTCTCCTCAGTTAGGGGCTCGCTATTGTTCGGCCAGAAAATATTGACACCTGAATGAACATTGGGGGAAGCGTCTTATTATCGCCAGAGAACTCGGGTGAACAGTCTTGAAATCTCCAAACTATTGGGGTGAACTTTTATTATAATTTCCAAACTAATGTTATAGGTATACCGTTTTCCCTCTGTCAGAAAACACGCTGGAGCTACAGTGCCTAAAGGGAGGTGGTTCCTGCAAGGCTGTGTGTGCCGGTGACGAGACCTCCAGCCAACCCTGCGAGAACAGCTACCTCTGCTGCTCACCTATAGATCGTAAGTCGGGAGGGTTCTAGAGATCGTAAGTCTTAAGGAGGGGTTATTCTATTGGTATATTAATTTTATATTATAACTGGTGTATATATTTGTTTTAGTTTGCTCCCTATGCATCTATCAAACTTAAAAAATCGCCCTCAATAACCCCTTTCGAGATAAATATGTACATTTATCGGTAGAAAAATGTCCTGGCCAAAGTCCGATTACTCCTAATTTACAAGCCCGCTACGGATCAGCAGGAAAAAATTGACACCTAAATGGCACAACATTTCTTAACATTAACAGAAATGGGGTGAAAGGTTTTAACATTGCCAAAATAATGGGGTGAACATTTAAAAATCTCAAAACTAAAGGGGATAAACCTGAGAAAGATGGGGGTCCAGAAAAAAAGCCACTTAAGTGAACATCTCCCCTTAAGGGTCGTAGAGATCGTAAATCATAAGGGTCCTAGAGGTCATAAATCTTAACAGTTACGTTTGTTGCGGCGCCCGTCACCAGACGGACACTGAAATCTACTTATTATGTAACCTGGGAGCGATGAAAGCTGTTGCAAGCAAGTCCGGGACCCCTTCATCCGTCGCCCACCAAGTCTGGGCCGGCACTGATGTAACTTTCAGCGCTCTCCGAGCTCACTGCAGCGTTGCACATAGCAAAAACAGCTCAAAACAGCTTATTTTAAGAGAATATGGCCGACATCTGCAAGATCGTTGCAAGACAATCAGACGTCGTACAGAAAAGATTCAGGTGTCATTGGAAAGCTCTATTACAGTACCTTCATGAATGTATCATTGTACTACATTCTGGCTCTTGTAAGTGCATGAAAATGTGCAGGGAATAAAGCTCAATGTTGGCCAAAATGCCCGCAATGAAAGAATTAAACAAATGGGAAGGGTGCTACCAATGTTATATCGAAGGAAGATAAACACCTAAGTGGTCATATGTGATAAAGCTTATATAGACTCATATTAGTATATATTTATATATCTTTTTATTTTGCTATCCATCAATCTGTTTATCAGAGCACTCAACCCCTTCTGTACAGTCGACATACTGTTTACGTTAGTCTGGCTATTACTGATTAATTTTATTCAGTTTAGGAAGGATATTTAGCAATTATAAGGCTTCAAACTATCTCAAACAACCCTTTGAAGTACCACAGATCCCTCCTAAGCTGTATAAAATCGTCTAAATATAACTAGAAGAAAATATAACAGACATCACTGGTACAGGAAGAGTTAAGTCCCCAGGCACCATTAAAATCTCCGACTGGCAATCTTGTAAGTGACCCACGAGGTAAAGCTAACCTTCTTGCGGATATTTTCTCCACCAACTCAACCTTAGATGAAATAAATCAAGATATCCCTGTACTTAATTTTAATTTGCCTGAAATTCCCTCACTTAAGATCCACACCAGACATGTCAAAACTATTTTGCAGAATCTCTCAGTAGATAAGGCTCCTGGTCCAGATGAAATTCCTCCAATAGTACTTAAGAATTGCTACTTGGTGCTTGCTCCAGTATTGGCAAAAATGTTCCGTCTATGTACTCATACCTCATGCTTCCCAGTACCCTGGAAAGAAGCAAACATCCATCCAGTTCCTAAAAAAGGTGCCTCTTCAGATCCATCAAACTACAGACCAATAGCTATAACTTCCACTATTGGTATAGTCTTTGAAATTATATTAAATAGTCACATAATTAAGCATCTTGAGAATAATAAATTAATCAGTGATAGGCAATATAGTTTTAGACGATGTCGATCAACTGCAGACATTCTTTGCCTTCTTACGCATCAAATCAACCAAGCCACAGACCAACATGGTGAAACACATACAATAGCACTGGATATATCAAAGGCATTTGATAGAGTCTGGCATCAATCTTATATTGTCGAAGATGTCACACTACGGCCTTGCATCATTAGTTCCACTAATTTCTTCTTATCTTCATAACAGAAAAATATGTGTAATGGTAGATGACCTTTTTTCTCAATTTCACTCAATAAATGCTGGTGTTCCCCAGGGATCAGTTTTGGCCCCAACCCTGTTCCTCATTCATATCAATGATCTCATATCTACCACTCATAATCCAATACATTCCTACGCAGATGACTCAACACTCCACAGTTCCTTCACATTTACCAATTCTTTCACCCAACCCGATCTTATAAATTAAAAAAAAAGCACTGCAATTTCTCTGAACCAGGACCTTTCTAGAATTGAAGAATGGGGACAAAAGAATCTAGTTTCCTTTAATGCACAGAAAACCAAGTACATTCAAATTTCTAACCGACAGAATCTCACTGACTCCCATATATTTTTTAATTATGTAAATATTCCAACTTCCCCTAGTATTGACATTCTCGGTGTAACATTAACTACTAACTTGAGCTGGACACATTATGTTAGAAGCATTGCTAAGAATGCCTCTAAAAAACTGGGACTGCTGTACAGAGTTCGAGAATTTTTCACTGGCGAGCAGTTGGCCGCAATATATAAAAGTCATGTGCGTTCTCAGATGGATTACTGTTCACCTCTGTGGAGTGGAAGTGGAGTGGTTGCATTGAGGCAGTTGGACAAAATTCAAAATAAAGCTATTAGATTAATCAATAACCCTGCAATCACACAGGACCTTCCTACATTATCCATACGAAGAAACGTTGCATCCCTTGCATTATTCTACAGATATTTTCACAGCAATTGTTCCGAGGAACTTGCTTCAATTGTGCCGCCTCTCCACATCTTTCCCTGTAGAACTAGGGCAGCTGAGAGCGCCCATGAATTTACACTTTCTCCTCCACAATGCAGAACTTCTGCTTATCAAAATTCATTTATCCCTAGAACTACTACTCTTTGGAATTCACTTCCCTCGAATTGCTTTCCACAAACTTACAATCTACAAATGTTTAAATCCAGTTGTTACAAACATTTTATGAATGGAGGATGCCTTTAGGTACATGGACCTTTTTGTTTTATCTATGTTTTTCCTTCCTCCGTTCATTGTCTTTAAAAAAAAAGAAAAAAAAAAAAAAAAATTTGACTCCCGGGAACCCTTATGTCACCACTCACTATTAAAAGGTACTCATTGTCCCAGTCAACCGCCCTGCTGCAGGTATAAAGTTTGTGTTTCCCCTCAGAGTGTGAGCTGGAGCCGCGGTGTGACTATACTGACGGAGTGTGTCGATCCAACTGTAAGGCCTGGGAGAGGGAGGTTAAGGGGGGTGATGAGTGTGGAGGGTCACCAGGCTGCAGGTGGGATATTATTATTTTTACAGTCAAAAGTTCCTATAGGTCATATGTTTTAACAAAATACTGTATATGTGTAATGCTATGTTCCAGTATACACTGTACATTGAATACTGGAATGGAAATGTATATACATAACGAGAGGGACCTGTACTTTGTATTTGTAGACCTAGAACAGGCCTTTGAGAGGGTGCCCAGGGATGTCGTGCAGTGGGCTATGATAAAACCTGTTGTAGATGAGTGGCTTGTGTGATAATGAATGTACGATAACTCCCGAATAGCTGAGAGAGTGAAAGGTGTATCGAGAGAAGAGTTCACAGTAAGTGTTGGAGTCTACTATGGTGACTGTGTGTGTTAAGCTCACTTCTCTTTGTGATCGTTCGGGAGACCATGTCTAGGGATTTTAGAATTGTTGGCCCTTGGAAACTGCTTGTATGCATATTATGCACAGGAAGCTTAAACCAAATTTGATAACTGTAGGGAGGTCATGGAAAATAAAGGGTTAAGAGTAAATATAAATACAATCAATGCCATGGGCAGTGGAGTAGGGCGAGGGAATATAGAAGGAAGTGTTCTACATACATGTGTAGTATGTAGGAAGGCCGGGGTGGACATAAACTCGATTCAATGTAGCATCTGCCATTACTGAGTGGACCATGAACAGAAGTTCTATACAAGGATGAAAGGACCTTTGCTGAGGAAAACGTCCGAAATTGAGAATTGTGTGTTTAGTGTGTAAGGGGGGCTCATGTGGTGTGACCTGCCTGGCAGTGTGATGCTGGAGCATGTGAAAAGGTTTTGCTACTTGACATTGGCAGATATCTCTGCTGATGATGAGGCTGAAGATGCCACTACAGGTCTCCCTCACTTACCGATGCCCCAATTTACGATAGTATCATAGCCGCCACAGGCAGCTTTCTAAGGCCTTGCCTTGTTGATGCTGAGAGGACTGGCTTCTAGTCATGTAGTGATGGGCTGGTCTAGCATAGTGAGAGTTGAGCATTCTCTGTCATACCCATACCTTACTCTGACTGTCCCTTTCACCTTTATGTTTTCTAGATCTAACGTGGCGAGGGCTTGAAATACTCCCTCCTCTTGTATGCTTCTCCTACGAACAGAGACAGAGAAAGGGGTGAGGGAACGCGAAAGTGGTCGCGAACCCTAAGCTCTGTCTCGAGTTGACCATCCCAGTAATGGGGTATGTGCCTGGGTATATACATTGATTATAGGCTTGTAGGTGTTTGGGTTTAGGTTGTGGCTGGTCCCAGAACGCATCCCCATTTACCCCATTGATTTTAGGGTTTGCTATATGATTTTTCTATTTAAGATTGGGTGTTCAGGAACGTAACCCAATCGTAAATCGAGGGAGACCTGTACCACCAGAATCTGTGTGGGGAAAGATAAGGGAACTGCTTCCGATTTCAACTATGAAAGTACTCCCACTTCACCTGAAGGGAAAATCTTCCTCTACACTTCATGTATTAGAAGCACAATGACCTATGCTTCAGAAACGTAACCAATTACAGTAGATGATATAAACAGAATAAAATGTAATAACATGAGAATGGTGAGATGAATGTATGGAGCTAAATTGCAAGAAACCATAATTATAAACTGAGGAGGCAGTTAGATATCAAGAGTATCAGTGAAGAAATGTGTATAAGCAAGGTTGTTGTTGTTGTTGTTGTTGTTCCCCAAGCTGCCTGGCTGAACAGCCCCAAGGCCCCGAGCAAGGCCAAGGCCATAACCGAGCGCCCCCACAGAACCCTCCCCGCCGACCACAATAAAGCCTGGGTGACCGAAGCTACTCCATGGCGGGGAGCTGAGGAGGGTGCGGAAATGCCCGGGAAACCAAAGCCCCACCCAGGGCCCTGTGTCCCTCAGCAATTATGAAGAGAAAGTTGAGGGGCAAGGGAAAAATGTGACGCTTTGGCTTCCAATCTTGGTAGATTGGGAGGTCAATCCACGTTAGAGACGCCGTCACTTGAGACCTAGAAAATATATAAGTAAAAGGAACAGTCAGAGTAAGCAATGGGTATGGCAGAGATTGCTCAGTTCTCACTCTGATAGACCAGCCCATCACCACATGACTAGAACCCAATCCTCTCAGCATCAGCTAGGAAAGGCGCTAGAAAGCCGCCTTTGGCGGGGGGTATAGCTCCCCTATTTCAACCCTTTTCGGGGTTGGGCACCCGCCCGTATAAGCAAGGTTGGATGGTTTGGTCATAGGAAAAGGATGAACTATTTAAATTGTGTAAAAAGTTACAAGCCTGTGAACATAGAGGGAACTGCACCGAGAGGTAGACATAGAAAGAAGTGGGAGCAGGTCCACCATTAGGATGTGAGATGAAACCGTGCCTCATGTAGACTACTCGGTTTTATGTGTTTATTTATGTGTATGTTATATTGTGAATCCCATATATACAAGTGCATACATATATAAACGTTTTACTCAGACCGAGATTCCAACCCGAATTCCCAGGATCAAGAACCAGGCATCCTACCCATGGCTTGATAAAGCCTTAACTAACGTTATTCTTTGCAGAATCAGGATATGTCCACTTTGAAATGACTTTTATATTTTATCACACATTTGTAGACCCAATTTCAGAGTATCGATATATAAATAGATAAATAGATAGATAGACAGTCAGTCAGTCAGTCAGTCATAATTTCGTTTCATAAAAAGTTATATATTTATATATACTATATACCCGGTATATATATATATATATATATATATATATATATATATATATATATATATATATATATATATATATATATATATATATATATATATATACTTTTACAAAGTTACTGAAGTACAGTAGTAAGCCTTAAACTATAATTCCTTAACGTATAGTTGGTTCTGTGTTCTGTACATAAACAATTTGTGATCTGATTGCATTGATAACATTTGGTAGCAAGATAATAAATCCATATTAATATAAAATTGTTTTCTCTACATCTTGTACAATTAGGTAACACCCCGTTCCCAACACTAATCATAAATTACAATCCCCAATGCACTTGAACAAACTAATGAAAGCATAATGATCCTCCCGGAATTTGAACTCGGGACACCACACCCAGAACATAAGCATCTAAACCATTACACCACCAACACGGTTAAAGGTTGAATATACGATCACGATTAATATCCATTTTCGAATTTTGGATATCAATCTAATGTTTTAGTGAGTGGAAAGAACAATGAATGGGGCCAAGATCACTAAGGATCGGCTATGCTAGACATTAGTTCCTAAACCTATAAAATTAAGTAACACCCCGTTCCCAACACTAATCATCAATTACAAACCCCAATGCACTTGAACAAACTAAGGAAAGCATATGATTCTCCCGGGATTCGAACTCGGGACACCACACCCAGAACATAAGCATCTAAACCATTACACCACCAATAAAAGATCAATAAAAGATCTATGCAACATGTCATAAATATTCTTGATGGATAGATAAATAGACAAGTGACAACAGTAACTTAAGCTTGGTTCACAAATGCACAAATTAACGTCCCGTCCCCGACCAAGAAAATAGGCAGGACGGCATCAATCTGGAGGCCCCATGTGGCCACAATGGCCACGATGGCCGTTCCAACGTTTTTTTGCCGCCATTCTCATCCCGTTAGTCGGCGTCTTGACGGCGCCAGTCGTCGTCTAGACGATGACAGCTCACCTGTGTGTCCCGTGGGTGTCCCGACATAACACATTTTCTGGCAGTTGCCCCGACACACGCGGACCATTTTATGCATGCACAAAAAGGACGCCGCCTTGGCGCGTCGAATTAAGGGGTCGGGGACGGACGGGACGTTAATTCGTGCATGTGTGAACCGAGCATTAAACAAAAGTAGAAAGTAATAACCAGTGTATTATACATACATTAAAGACTACGATCTACAAGTGAGTAGGTCAGCCTCCTTGTTCATTTAATGGTGGCATTCCAGGCAATCCCTTCTTTGGCGTCCCTTTTGATCAGTCCTTTGGCTGCGTGATCGGTTTGTACCACCTGATTCCACGTCTTTCTTGGTCTACCTCTTCTTGCAAATCCCTCCATGTTCATAGAATACAATGATAATAATAAAGACTGTGTCCAGATGCTGCACCTCCCGACCTGCCGAGTGTTCCGCCCCTACCAACACCACCACCACCAACACATGTCCTGGAGAATGTGTAGATCGCCGTAGCTGTCACAACCCCATACAAGGAACCTGTTCTGATGACAAGGACTGTGTTTGTTGTATCAGTGAGTATCATCCCTATCTATTCCTGGGGTGAAGATTTTTGGCACCCAACCCCTCAATAATTTTGCTATCTTAATGCCTTCTGCCCTTTGATTTGTATTATTATTGAAGGGAGAATTCCAAGCGTCAATCAGCAAGTAGGATTCTCCCAGTAATTTCATGGGAAAAATCAACTGGCATCTCGAGCGTCTTCACCAATCAGCATCACCACCTGTCGCTTGCCAACTTGCACACCCAGCTGCCTCAAAAACATCTGAGCTATAGCTCGCCTTCATTTACTTCAAGCATTATATATCACGACATACATTATTCTAATACCACGGTGCCAGCCTCATACTCCCGTCAGCCACAGAGTCATCTCTTTTTTACTTATATTATACCTGCCTTAATGTGTTATTGAGATTATACTGCAATATTCCCATAGCCTTATATTGTTACTAATATTACTTTTGTTTAATTTTATTATGTGTATTGTTTTTTATTTCATAGTCTTGTTTTGCTAGATCTGCAATGTGTTATTTCCATTTAGTAATTTTGAGGAGTTTTTGTTTGTCTTTATATTGTGCGATTCCTGTTTTGTGTGTTTGTTTTGCTAGTTTTTCATTTTAACACTTAGACGATACAATACACATTTCTGTTTTCTGGATATTATTAGACGATTTAATTCTGATTAGGAAGGGTAAATGGAAGTCAGAGGGTTGTTGTTTGTTTGTTGCTGTTCCCCAAGCTACCTGGCCGAACAGCCCCAAGGCCCCGAGTAAGGCAAAGGCCATAACCGAGCGCCCCCCCTCCCTGCCGACCACAATAAAGCCTGGGTGACCGAAGCCATTCTATGGCGGGGAGCTGAGGAGGGTGAGGAAACACCCGGGAAACCAAAGCCCTGTGCCCCTCAGCAATTATGAAGAGAAACTTGAGGGGCAAAGGAAAAATGTGACGCTTTGGCTTCCAATCAATCTTGGGAGATTGGGAGGTCAATCCACGGAAGAGACGCCGTCACTTGAGATCTAGAAAATATATAAGTAAAAGGAACAGTCAGAGTAAGCTAGGGTATGGCAGAGATCGCTCAGTTCTCACTCTGATAGACCAGCCCATCACCAGAGAGTTGATTGAGATAGTCTGTACCCTTATAATTCCCACAGATTCTTCTTAAACTGTATACAATCGTCTAATGATAGCCAGTATAGACTGTCACAATGCGTCAAAATCTTCAAAGGGTTGTTGTTGTTGTTGTTGCTGTTCCCCAGGCTGTCTGGCCGAACAGCCCCAAGGTCTCGAGCAAGGCCAAGGCCATAAACGAGCGCCCCCACAAAATCCTCCCCGCTTACCACTAACAAAGCCCGGGTGACCGAAGCCACTCCAAGGCAGGGAGCTGAGGAAGGTGCGGAAACGCCCGGGAAACCAAAGCCCCACCTAAGGCCCTGTGCCCCTCAGCAATTATGAAGGGAAAGTTGAGGGGCAAGGGAAAACTGTGATGCTTTGGCTCCCAATCTGCCAACTTCTAGGTTGGCAGTAGCGAGGTCAATCCACGGAAAAGACGCCGCCACTTGAGATCTAGAAGATATATAAGTAAAAGGAACAGTCAGAGTAAGCTATGGGTATGGCAGAGATCGCTCAGTTCTCACTCGGATAGACCAGCCCATCACCACATGACTAGAACCCAATCCTCTCAGCATCAGCTAGGAAAGGCCCTAGAAAGCCGCCTTTGGCGGGGGGATAGCTCCCCTATTTCAACTCCTTTCGGGGTTGGGCACCCGCCCAAAGGGTTAACCCATTCAGTACCGGTGACATCTTTTTCATTATATTATGAAAACTATAAGACGGTTTTATTCAGCTTATGAAGGTCTACCCGTTAACAAAATTACAGAATATTTCACTTTATCGTTTTAGCTACCATATATCCTTCCTAAGCTTCATACAATTGTCTAAATGGGACGTCTACCCATTAAAAGACTATAGACTATCTCAATTACTCCATGTAGCTAACATATATCCATCTTAAGCTTAATAAAATCGTATTAATGTAGCTGAAATATAAACCAAAAGACGTCGCCAGTACGGTTAGGGTTAATAGTACACTATTCGCAGAGCCGACCGTGCACCAGCAGTGTAGGGAGCAGGGGGGACTGTGCAAGATGACCTGTGATCAAGAGCTGGAGGTGGAACTTAAGGACAAATGCGGCTCTAACTCCATTTGCTGCCTACCCAAAGATCGTGAGTCATGTGGTTTTGGTTGTTGTTGTTGTAGTTCCCCAGATTGTCTGGCTGATCAGTCCCAAGTTCGGTAGATCGAAGCTGCTCCGGATGCTTGGGCCCCCGAAGGGACCAGGGAGAGATGGGATCTGTTTCTGAGAGGGCAGCGGGGGAAGGGACCACCAGGCCACGGTCTTGCACCCCTGGGCCGATGTCCACCCGCAGCCCCCCTTGTATTGCAACCCAATCGTGCAATATCGCCAGCACCTCGAAGCTAAAGTAGTACAGTAAAAGAGACAGACATAAGCGGCTAAGGTAGGGTAGAGGACGCCAAACCTCACTCTGGGTAGGACCAGCCTTCACCCTTATGGTTTTAGTTGTAGGTTATATCCAGTTAGTGATCTCATACACCATGTGAGGAGGAGCACTTTATTGGCAACGTTTATGTAGAGCTTCATTATGTTTGATAAAGCTCAATGTGAAATGTTGTCAATAAAGTATTCATCCTCTAATAGGGTGTATATTAACAATTTCAACTATTCTGAGTATAGTTTTATATATCCAGTGAGTTATAATAGAATGGAGAGGACTGCATAGACACATCATATAGAAATTGAGTTCATATTATTCAACTGTATTGCATCCACGTGAAAATGCAAATATATTTATTACATCTAAGCATGATTTTTTTTATTTTATTTTTTTTGCCAGACGGCATAATTCCCGAGAAGCGGTGGCCATGAACATTGGATGTTTGTCACGAATCACTAAGTCAAGTATCCCGGGCTTGACATCTACGAATAACATTTTGACAGTGGGGGCTCGATCCACCGACCCTTTGATTAGCAGCCGACGCTCTACTAACTATGAAAAACAAAATAAAAAGGACTCGGCATTGAGATTCCAGTCCATACCTCTCTAGACAAGATAGTTCAGTATATCTAAGCATGCGTGAATAAATTCATACAAACTAAGCCTCATTATTAGAGTATAAATTATAGGTTCAGGAATATTTCTTAACGAGGTCGGTCTTAACACTCAACGAGCAGCCTAGGCGGTATATTTGACCGTGCCGCCCAGCGTTTTTTTTTTACCATAATTGGGGTTGTTTCCGTGCTCTTTTTCATGCATAAACAAGAGCCAGAGCGTAATACAAGTATGTATCCCTGAAAGCGCGTAGATTGAGCTTTCCAATGACACCGGAACCATCCTTCTATGATCACTGGTTGTCTTGCAATGATCGTGCAACCGAAGGGCAAAATCGCTAAAATACGGTCATTTTGTTACATTATTACGTGTGTAGCGATTGAGAGAGGGTGGAGTAGAGTGGAGTAAATGTCAGTGGGCCCACGACGGTCGTGGCGAGCGGTCATGAGGTAACCTATGCTCCTCCCACCGCTCGGCTCTCTCTCAGAGCCAATATTGCGCCAAAATTGCACACAGACTTAAGTCGGGCCCCGCCACATTATCCAGCTTTTTAGATACGGACTTAAGTCGGGCCCCGATAGACAAGGGTTAAGTGATCTGTGCCCCATAAAATATTCATGCGTTTCACTTTATCATTAGGCTATTCATAGTGCAGTTTGATACAGTACATGATTAGATTAACCCTCGGACTTCGGGCCCTTTAAATACTCCCGCCAAGCCCGAACCCGGGTATAATACCGAATTATCGGGATTTTGCCGCGTTTTTTTTATACACGAAAAAATTGCCTAACCTAGCTTATATATATATATATATATATATATATCCAGTGGCAGTATTCGTTGTTGTCTTCTTTTGGTGAAAACTAGAAGTCTCTAGACCAAGTGGTTCAGTTTTTATGATAAAAATATTTAGGTCCGTAAGCAGGAAGAAAGGCGAGAATTCACTGTTTTGTACCAATACTCCTATTTCTGCAAATAAATGGCCTAACCAATTGTTTATGCATACCGGAGGTAGATATGGTCGTTGCCGTGCGATGGGTGAAGACTAGAACACTATACATTGTGTAGTTTTTGCGTGAGGTGAGAAATAAGACGGCAAGTGAGGCGGGAATTCCGACCTTCGTCCGAATGCAGCTCTGTCGCTTTGCTGACCGCGGCTACGGTCTGTTTATATTCGTTCAACAATTTATTATTGATTATTGGCTATGGATTATTTATTATGTATTATGTAATAATATTGAATATATTGAAAATTGATTATTGATTACTGATATATTTCACCATTGTAGCCATTCTTAAGTCAATGTCGTCTGCTTTCATGCATGGTTTGGAACTAAGGAAAATCAATACAAGCTTACATAAGGATTGCTTACAAGCACCCACGAGTCAGCTGACTGGCTGACTGTGTGTTCTTGTTGTTGTTGGTTATATAGACGACCCGCAATTACAAAAAAAAATTCTCTAGTGCAGTTGTAATTGGTTTTAAGCCTTAGATAAACCCATAGGTACTTCAGAGCCCATCTGGGTCTAATACTGGCAATAGCTAATGGCCTCCTGAGCACTCATCCGAGTCTGGAGGGTTAATATCCAGTATTCGATAAATGGATATGAGACGTGATCATGTGCTGTACTTATAACTGTCTTGATGGTGTAATGGTTAGAGTGTTTGAGATTATGTATGAGGTAACACAGGTTCGAATCCCGATGGGATCACATGCTTTCATTAATTTCATTGGGTGGTGTTTTGTATTGGAGGTTAAATTAATACATTTGATTAGTACATTATCATAGCTGAGTAAGACCAAGGTAGGGTGGTCATGCACACACCGGTGCCTGTATACTGCGTTTCTTCTTTTGCTAAAATCGAGCAGCTTGGTTAGAGCTATACTCTGTGTATTTTCCCACTGACGATGAATTGAATCCCTTAGCAGCTAATTTAGCGATACTCAATGGAAACATAAGACACTACTATGTCTCTGCATCATATTAAGACCAAGTATATGTACTTCAAACCATATATCACTACAAAATCTTCAATATAACTGATAAATCTTGGAGGGAACCTTACAATTTACCATCAGATGGGCAGCAGCATAGTATAGTTTGTGTGTTGCTGTTCGCATTCTTGTATATTCCTGTTTATGTGCCTTCAGAGTGCCAGTTGTTACCAAGCTGCAGCCAGAATGATGGACAGTGCCGAGCCAAGTGCCGGGAGTGGGAAAGTGTGGTGCCCGGTAACGAGTGTGGTGGTGATGTATTCCTTAACACAAGGGCTGTTTCCTGTGTGTGCTGTACCGCCAAGCCTGCCCAGTGTCCGCAAGCCACCCCAGACACCTGCCCGGGGATCTGTGTGGACAGCCATAGTTGCCAGAATGTGGTGACAAACAGCTCCTGCAGACAAACCAATGACTCTACCTGCGTCTGTTGTGCCCGTGAGTCTCTGAGTCTGGTGTCCTGAGTTCGAATCCCGGGAGGACCCTAATGCTTGCATTAGTTTATTCAAATGCATTGGGGTTTGTAATTAATGATTAATGATAAGACTGGTGTGTTACTTAATTTCTACACTGTCACAAATTTAACACTTGATTATTGAAACACCATTTGAGGAGCAGCACTTTATTTACCAATTCAGTACCGTTGACGCTCTTTTCATCACATCCTGGCAACTATTATACGATTTATTCGGCTTAGGAAGGACCTCTAGCAATAATAAAGCTTCAGACTATCTCACCCAACTACCACATTTGCTTCCTAAACTTCATTGTATCGTCTAAATATAGCTAAAATAATTTATAACACACGTCGCTGGTACTCAAAGGGTTAACGATTCCACCTATATAGAAAATGAACACTTATAACCCCTTCAGCACCATGCGATCTTTTTTCCCTTTCATGCTGGCTAAAGTGAGACGAATATATGCAGTTTCAGAAGGACCTATATTCTTCAGAGGGTTTATTGAGCTCGTAGTTACCCATTTGAGTCGTATAAGTAGATTATAAACTAAAGAAAATCGTCTACTGGTCACCAGAATATGATGGCGCCCTTGATAGTGACGAACGCTTATACACTGGTGTCTAGGCTTCAAATCATTGCTAACATACACACCTAGATCTTTGTGAGAAAGATCTAGGTGTGTATGTTAGCAATGATTTGAAGCCTAGCCAACAGTGTATAAGCGTTCGAAACAAGGCAAACAGGATTCTCGGGTTCATCTCTAGGAGTGTGAGTAACAGAACTGCTGATGTTATCTTAAAACTTTACTTGTCATTAGTGAGACCCCATATGGATTATGCTGTTCAATTTTGGTGTCCTTATTACAGAATGGACATAGATTCATTAGAGAGAGTACAACGTAGAATGACAAAAATGATCCATAATATTAGAAATCTTCCATATAAAGAAAGGTTGAAGAAATTAGGCTTACATTCGTTAGAGAGACGCAGAGTTAGAGGGGATATGATATAGGTGTTCAAGTGGGTTAGTGGGATTAACAAAGGGGACATGACAAATGTACTAAAGCTCAGTGATAGCGAAAAAACTCGTACCAATGGTTTCAAATTAGATAAATTTTGTTTCAGAAAAGATATAGGCAAATATTGGTTTGGTAACAGAGTTGTAGATGGGTGGAATGGACTACCAAGTGCTATAGTGGGATTAAAAACGATAGGGAGCTTTAAGATAAAATTGGATAAGCATATGGACGAGAAGGGTTGGGTGTGAATGGGGATCAGCAGGGTTGGGCCAATCAGCGCTCTGCAGACCCCCGTAATCCTGCGTTAATATCTAACGGTTTTGGTAAGATGATCCTCAGGGTATTAGAGTGTTGAGCCTATAATTGGGCTTTGTAATTGGGGTTGTGTGGGACAGGGATCTGCCTTGCTTAGGCCAATCGGCTTTCTGCAGACTCCCATTTTCTTATGTTCTTTTGTTCTTATGTTCTTATGTTCTTATGTTCTTATGAAAGTGAGGACGTGAATTTAGAAGTAGTGGTGGTGGTGGTGGATAGGCTTACTTAAGGGGATATTTGTATTTGTCTGTTCTTTAATTAATAAATATAATTATTATTATCTTCATTTTCCTCCCAAGACCTCCTTTCAAGCTTAATAAATGCCCCCAAGACCCTCCAATGAGATAAATTTAAAAACAAATCGGTAGAAAAATCTCCCGGCCAAAGGCCTGTTCCTCCTAAGTTACAGGCTCGCTTACGCTCGCCAGGAAGAAATCGACAACTATATGGCATAAACGGTCGTAAAATCACCAAACTAATGGAGCAAACATCTTAAAAACTAAAAATGAATAGGGCTAAGCATAAGGGAGAATGGGGTTAAAACAAAAATCAACAAACTTCCCCTTAACCAACATTAATTTCTACAAACGCTAGTGTATTTATCTCCAGTTACAATAATTTCTACAAGCGCTAGTGTATTTATCTCCAGTTACAATAATTTATCCAAGCGCTAGTGTATTTATCTCCACATACAATAATTTATCCAAGCGCTAGTGTATTTATCTCCAGTTACAATAATTTATACAAGCCCTAGTGTATTTATCTCCACATTTCTAAACTACCCTCCTTCGGTTTCTATCCCTCCATCTGTGCCTTTGTCTCTAATTTCCTTTCCGGCCGTTCCATAGCCGCGGTTGTGGACGGCCATTGTTCACTTCCTCACCCTATAAACTCCGGTGTTCCTCAGGGCTCTGTCCTATCTCCTATTCTCTTTCTAATTTTTATAAATGATCTCCTTAACTGTACCTTAATTCCCATCCATTCATACGCAGACGACTCAACCTTACACTACTCCATTAGTTTTTCAGAACGCCCCAGCCAGCAATCCCTCAACGACAAACGTAATGAAGCCATAGAACTCTTAAATTCTGATCTAAATACTATTTCCAATTGGGGCAGAGAAAACCTTGTTAACTTTAATGCTTCCAAAACCCAATTTCTCCATCTATCTACCCGTCAGGATCTCCCAGCGGACTATCCCTTATTCTTCAACAATAAAAAAATCAACCCTTCATCTTCTCTCAATATTCTTGGTGTCTCTTTTTCTTCTGCTCTCATTTGGAAGGACCATATTACCAGTCTTGCTAAGGCAGCCTCCCAGAAGCTGGGAGTGCTCAACCGCCTTAGGGGGTTCTTTTCCCCTGCACAGCTTCTTGCTCTGTACAGGGGCATAGTGCGCCCTTGTATTGAGTATTGTTCACATGTGTGGGGAGGTTCCTCCCACACCGCTCTCCTAGACAAAGTTGAAAGGAAGGCCTTTCGTATCATTAACTCCCGTCCACTCACCAACTCTCTGCAATCTCTCTCTCTCTCTCCGCCGCAATGTTGCATCTCTCTCGCTATTCTATCGCTACTATAATAATCAGTGTTCCTCAGAGCTATCCCAGTGCATACCACCTCCTTTACGTAGGGCACGTGGTACCCGTCTTGCAACTCAATCCCACCCCTACTCTGTGCAACTCTCCAACCCAAGAGTGAAACGTTACTCTCAAACTTTCTTCTACTCAACAGCTGAGCTCTGGAACTCTCTCCCAGAATCAGTCTTTCCCTCTTCCTATGACTTAAATTGCTTCAAACTCCGTGTGTCCAGGCATTTTGGCTCGAACGTCCCTTGATTTTGGCCCTGTCACTCTTTCAACTATGGGGGAGGCACTCGCTATAGGCAGTTATGCCTTTTGCCTCCCTCAATCACATATAAAAAAAAAAAAAAAAAAAAAACATACAATAATTTATCCAAGCGCTAATGTATTTATCTCCACATACAATAATTTCTACAAGCGCTAGTGTATTTATCTCCTCATACAATAATTTATACAAGCCCTAGTGTATTTATCTCCACATACAATAATTTCTACAAGCTCTAGTGCATTTATCTCCACATACAATAATTTATACAAGCCCTAGTGTATTTATCTCCACATACAATAATTTCTACAAGCCCTAGTGTATTTTTCTCCACTTAAAATAATTTCTACAAGCGCTAGTGTATTTATCTCCACATACAATAATTTCTACAAGCTCTAGTGTATTTATCTCCACATACAATAATTTCTACAAGCTCTAGTGTATTTATCTCCACATACAATAATTTCTAGAAGCCCTAGTGTATTTATCTCCACATACAATAATTGATACAAGCCCTAGTGTATTTATCTCCACATACAATAATTTCTACAAGCCCTAGTGTATTTATCTCCACATACAGTAATTTATACAAGCGCTAGTGTATTTATCTGCACATACAATAATTTATACAAGCCCTAGTGTATTTATCTCCACATACAATAATTCATACAAGCCCTAGTGTATTTATCTCCACATACAATAATTTATACAAGCCCTAGTGTATTTATCTCCACATATATTAGGGGGAGATAAGCTGGTTTTTCTGGCCCCCTTCTCCCTCGAGTTTAGCTTATTTGGTTTTTAGATTATAAGACGTTCAGCCCATTAGTTTGGCGATTTGAAGACTTTACACCCCATTTTTTTGTCAATATTAAGACCTTTCATGCCATTTAGGTGTCAAGTTTTTCCTGGCGAGCGATAGGGAGCATCTATGCGCCTTCATGAATAACCGGCCCTTGGCCCGGACATTTTTCTATCGAAACAATTACAAATTTATCTTGAAGGGGGGTCTAGGGGGTGTTATTTAGAGGTTGATGAAGGTCTAGGGAGGAAATGAAAAAAATAAATAAGAAAGGGAAAGCAATTAGCAAATAAGTACGCCTATCCCCCTTAACTTCTACAAGCGTTAGTGTATGTATCTCCTTCTATTGTTGCAGAACCTACCCCGATGGAGCGCTGTAACAGCAAAGGAGGGACTTGTCGAATAAATTGTGACGCTTCTACTGAAGATGCTGTGATGCGGTGTGGAGAAGACTATGTGTGCTGCTTACCTCGAGATAGTGAGTTTTATTGTTTATGGTTTTATCCTCTCTCTCTCTCTATCTCTCTCTTCTTTGCTATCGTTTTCTTCCACTTTCCTTTACTATCAGGTTTGCTATCTCTACTCGTATCATGTCCTGACCACCTCGTAGAGCTCATAAAATCTGTGTGGCCAGTGTATCTACGAAAATATCTCTCTCTGGCTAATAAGTTATATACTTTCCTTGTCCTATTCCTCACTCTGACCGTAATTTCAGACTGGCCGCGAGCGAATAGAAACATATATCATCGCTCTTTTTAACCCACAATAATCGCCTCTACTGCAATCTATTATATATCATAAGACAGAGGAAAACACATACAATTACATAATATCAAAAATAAGCTCAAGACATCGAATTATCCTAATGAAAATTGATCAGTAATCAAATATTTAATTGTTCTTCTGACATGAACTCGAACTTGTCATATTTTCACAGTATCAGTGATGACTATAGTTTTGTTTTAATATGAAGTAAAAAGAATTCTTCCCGCTTGTTCAACGGTGGAATCCGAATATATCTATCATCATTAGTTATTGAGTAATAAGCAAACAAAATAAAACACACGATCATAAACATGTGACCGACAATTTATATAATAGTTCAGTTTTTACCCCATGATATCTCTATCATGAACCTGCAGTACCATCATTCATAAATGTTCGTGGACCCCACCTATTTCTATTTATGGAAGTATGTATATATGGATGGTGTGGTGAGGGAGGTGAAAATGAGAACTATGGGTAAAGGATTGGGTTTAGTAGGGAAAAATGGTAGAGATTGTGAGTTGAACCAGTTGCTGTTTGCTGATGACACAACGTTGGTGGCGGATTCTGAGGAGAAACTGCAGCGAGTAGTCAAAGAGTTTGGTGTGGTATGTGGGAGTAGGAAACTGAGGATGAACATCAATAAGAGTAAAGTGATGGTGTGTAATAGAGGTGCTCGTAGGGTGAATCTAGATGAGCGGCTGGATGGGGAAATACTGGAACAAATAGAGTGTTTTAAATATCTAGGAGGAGTGATAAGCAAGGACGCAGGTGTGGAGATGGAGGTAAAACAGAGAGTATGTGAATGAAGGAAAGTTTTTGGAACAATGGGAAGTAGGCCTATGTGGAAGGTGAGAAATCTCGGAATGAAAGCTAAAAGTGCAATGTATCGAGGGATAGTTGTACCAACAGTGATGTATAGGGCTGAGATGTGAGATGTGATGGAGATGAACTGCTTGATGAGTATATGTAGAGTGAAGCATAGAGATAGATTGAGGAATCAAGAGGTACGTAGGAGAGTGGGTCAGCAGGAAATCTTGTCAGCCAGAGTGGACAGAAGGGTGCTGTGCTGGTATGGACATGTTGAACGAATGGGAGATGAAAGGCTCACAAAGAGAGTATATGAGTTAGATACAAGGGGAGGTAGAGGGGTAGGAAGACCTCTGTTGAGATGGAGAGAGTGTGTAGTACAAGCATTGTAAGATAGAGAGACTGTAGAATAGGCAAGATAAGTGGTAATAAATCGAAATTAATGGGGAATGCTTGTGAATAGATGAGTGATTTTGCGGTCGTTGGGAGAGGCTTCGGGCACCAGTTGGACTAGATAATAGTACATCAGGCAGCTGGCCCAGGGAGCCAGTGTTTATGAAGGGTTATGCCTGGATGTGAGGTGGGCGGGCATTGTGGTGTGCTCTACTGCGTGTTTGCCTGCTGAGACCGGAACCTTTCCGGGAGGTCTGGGAACTGGGGATCCCAAATGGACCTGGGTCTCTGTGTCTTCTCTTGGGCGACCTAGATGTGTGTGAATTAATTACATTTATTTATAAAATGTTTAATGTTTTCATGTTGTGTTGTGTTGTCATTGTTCGTGCTCTGTCTCGAGTCGGCCACCCCCAGCTATGAAGTATGTACCTTAGTATATACAGTACATACATACATACATATCTGTGGACACGATTTTATGAATATAATTTTCTCTATATGAACAACAAAATAACATACAGTATACTATTTAATGAAGATATCAATCCAGGTAGTTATAATTGCATACAGAAAAAAACATAAGAGGGTCTACATAATGATATAAGATACTGTACCCCAAGATGTTGATGTGAAGTGACCTTGTCCTGAAGTATAACATCTCAGGTGAAACCATTGATTTCGGAGGCTGATGAATGATTGGTGCTTCTGAATGTTGATGTGCTTGCTTTTTGTAGGTGAACTAGTATATGTGTTCTTCTCTTGTCACCTCTATGTTCCTTTCTTGTGCCTCTTGTTGATCCTCCCTATTGGTGCTTCTGAATGCTTGTGTGCTTGTTTTTTGTGGGTGAAGTGTTATATGTGTTCTTCTCCTGTCACCTCTTTTTCCTTCCTTGTGCCTCTTGTTGATCCTCCGCCCTCTTACTCATTATCCCTCACCAGAACTATATCACCACCAACCAGTAGCACAGGCACTCTTTACCAGGGTGACTCCAACATACACCAGGCTGCTGTGTATTTCATTCATGACTCCATATATATATATATATATATATATATATATATATATATATATATATATATATACAATGTGGTTCCCCTTACTTTAGTAGTAGTAGTAGTAGTAGTATAAGTAGTAGTATATAAATTTTCACTATTATAATTATTATTATTATGTATATCACCTCAGGGTGCGTGTTGAGCCCCAGTTGCGATAAGACCTACGGAGTGTGCCGGTCGAGCTGCAACAGTTGGGAGAGAGAGATACCGGGTGAGCAGTGCGGCGGCAGCCAAGGCTTACCAGGATGCAGGTGTGTGGTTACCTTATTTACTAGTTACTTTGTCTGGGTCCCCTTCTCCCTCATGCATAGCCCCATTAGTTTTGAGGTTCAAAGATGTTCGCCCCATTAGTTTGACGATGTAAAGACCTTTTACCCAATTTCTGTGTCAATATTGGGACCTATCGTAACATTTAGGAGTCAATGTTTTCCTGGCGAGCGATAGCGAGCCTGTAATTTTAGGAGGAATCGGCCTTTAGCTGGGATATTTTTCTGCCAAAAAATGTACACATTAATCTTGAACAGGGCCATGGGGCTTGATGGAGGTCTAGCGAGGACACTAAACAAACACAATAATAATAGTTGAATAAATAGACCAAACAATTAGACCTACCCCCTTAATTAACCTATATACTGTATGTCAGTACAGGTAGATTATATAAAAATGAATACATAAATGAAATGAAAATATATATTATATATCCTATTTCATAAACTACATGGACTTGACACAAAAATAGAACTTTGCAGTAAGGGACCCACAATTGGAAAACGAACCGCCAAGTTCGAACCTCAAAACAGTGAACATACCACATTTTCGAGTTTTGAGGTTCGAACTTGGGCATATATATATATATATATATACCGGTATATATATATATATATATATATATACTGTATATATATATTGTATATATATATATATATATATATATATATATATATATATATATATATATATATATATATATATATATATAATGCGTGTGTGTTTCAAACCAGTAATATTTGGTTTTAGGACTGGCAATACTTTGAGAAACATACAGGAATACAGTGTTTTGTAAATGTTATCCCTTCCAAGGATATAATATGAACATATGACGGACCATAAATATAAATGTCCAATCAGTATCATGCCCAGTTCTCCCCATATTAATGATGTTATTTATGTTACTACTGTATATTCTTCTATACCACAGATATAATCAGTACTATGTCCAATCTCATAACTCTATATGCGGAAGCGCAGCAGCAGCGAAATTAAGTTTATTTTATCAAAATATTTAGAAATATCTTCCATAGGCCTAATCTATTCTTGCTGTTAATGCAATTTCCACTCGTAGGGAAGTTAATTTATACTCGTGTAGCAAATGGGAACAAGGGGGAGGGGAAGGAGATAGAAGAGTATTTAATGCAGGTGATGGGTACGGAAGCTGAACATACTTGACACGAACATTTTACGTTGTTAGACAGATATATACTGCATATCAGTAGAATTAATTAGTTACCCCTAACATTAACTGCTAATTTTGTTTTCTTTCTCTTAGTCGTTAAAGAAAACGAAGTTTTATACTTTTATCATTACAAGATATTTTATTTTTCTAGATACGTCAGTGGGTTATTTTATGTATTTTGGTTTACTAATATCGATTTATTGCTATTCAATTTGGCCTTTATCTACTAGTTTAACTAGTCTCACCCTTGGGGTCTTTGAAATAAGGGAAATAAAGGTACGGGATGCCGGATGGGTGTTTTACGTTTATCGATGTGATTAACTCTAGGCCTTCAGTAGTTTTTGTTTTTTCTCCAGCTGATGGCAAATTGAATCCCTTAGCAGCTGAGTTCTTGATACCTAATTGAATACTGTTTTACCAGTATGTTTAGTGGGATTACTGGCTATAAAGTTGATTCTAGCTAAACTGGGCAGATAATGAATTCACACAAAGACACAAACAAGCATGCAGAGCTGTAAGGACAACACAGGAGTAGGCTACACATTTATAGTTATTATATTCAGTAGAGATAACAACATGGATTGGCTTACTTGGTTAATTGTTCACACATATAATGGCACAAGTACAATACACAAAATCATGGATATGGTAATAAATACCCCGGAGCTAATATTAATCGCAAATGTAATAAAGACGGGGGTTACTGCTCCTTTGAAATAGCATTAGAAATTACCCACAAAATATATACAGTAGATTAATTATTCGCTGAGTGTCTCTAGAATATCAGAGTTTATCACGGATATATTGGTATCCTAAAAGGCGCACTTAGAGGTCTTTGCACATAGATTTAGACAAGTCACGGAAGCACTTCTTGAACAAATTTAGCATGAAATGAAACATAATACAAATAATCACAAGTCACTTG
This sequence comes from Paralithodes platypus, assembly GCA_032716605.1. Classification (NCBI taxonomy): domain Eukaryota; kingdom Metazoa; phylum Arthropoda; class Malacostraca; order Decapoda; family Lithodidae; genus Paralithodes; species Paralithodes platypus. Next base: position 2,589,678 of record CM064535.1, read on the forward strand.
GTCACTGGAGTGGAAAGATAGTGTCACTTTGGTTGATGTTATGTGCATCACTGGGTGGGTGTGTGCTGCTATAAAGTCAAATATTACCATATATTGTGATCTCACAAGGAGTTCTTGTACAAAATATTCTACTTTATAACAATAGATACGTGTGGTTTGTACCCTCCTCTACCGAGGCCTAACAAGTGAGAAGGGAGGTCTGTTATACAGCCTTCAAGAAGCTAAGTCTTTGTTCTGGTGCTGTGGTCCAACATCTATCGATCGTCCCCTGGCTCGTCCTTGTAGTAGCTTCACCGTCAGGGTTGGTCGTGGGTGGTCCTCTGCAGCGTCCTTCAGCAGGTCACAACACGGTGGTGAGTGGGCTCCTTCTCGCTCAGCTGTTGAGAGCTTGGGCGGAGAGCTCAGAGAAATTACTAGAGCGCCCGGACCAGTGTACTGGCAGTCTAACAACTCCTATACTCGAGTTTCAGGCACCACGCGGACCAGTGTACTGGTGATAGCCTTTACCCAAGCCTTGAGGGTTAGAGAACTTACTAGGTAGCACGGACCAGTGTACTGTCCACCTAGCAATCGAGCAAGGGGGATGTCCTTATGCCTGGATAACTACTGATACCCAAGTTAGGGAGGGCCAGAGAATATATTAGGCGGCTCGGACTGTGTACTGTCCACCTAACAATTTCTTGGTAGAGTCTGGGTCAATACCCAGGGACTGAGTTATAGCGAGTTACATGGACCAGTGTACTGGCAGCAAGCTAAAGCTCAGGAACTGGGCTTGACAGACTACTCAGACCAGTGAATTGGCGGTAAGTCATTACCCAGGACTGCACAATAACTTGAGTTGCACAGACCAGTGTACTGGCAACTTGTCATTAGTATACAATTCCTCTTTTACTATCCTTAGGCAAGTGGGAGAGTTCAGGAAGCTCCAAGTCTATACATCTCTTTGCACTGACTAGTGCACGGGCAAATGGATTTAGACCAGGAGATTGGATAGGGCTATACAATGTTGGACTGCACTGACCAGCACGTTGCACCTACTGTAGGAATCAGTGGCTACTCCGATTCCACCCTGTCTGCCCTCTGCTGGTTTACCTAGCATGTCATACATTCAGCAACATAGTCCAAGGCGAGGTATCTGCGAGTAAAAGGGGCCTGGGTTTAAAGTGTCAATTTTAAAGGGCTCAGGTCGACCACCGCAGAGCAAGTACAGCCTGGATGGTTGAGCTGCGAGCGGGAAAGATCTGCACGATCCTTTTTTAATTTGGCGGACAACCGGGCTGGAGTTGTGTTTAGCTCGCTTGTTCACCGGTGTTCCTCAGAGCTGCAGAGTGTCTTCTTCCTCTGAGGGTGTTTCTTGTTTTTTGGGTTACTGTTTCTGCCTCTGTTCTGGTGGTGGTGTTATGGCTTGCATGGCATTTATCCTTATTTCTCCGTCTTTAGTAGTTTCTTCCCGCTATCGTGGTTTTCCCGTATTCTGTCCTTCTCTCCTTCTTTCTTTATTGTTTCCGTCTTCCCGTTCTTGCGGTCTTCCTGGCTTTCTTTTCCTCTTCTCTCCTTCTTTCTTGTCACTTCTTGTGTCCTTCTTTATTTTATCCTCCCGGAATTCTCGTATTTCAGATACTATGGAACTACTTTCTCTTTACATCATAATTATTATAGATACCCAGTTTTTATAATTTACAAAATCTTTATAGTGATCGAGTAATTGACCCTTTGAATACCAGCGATGTGTGTTATTTTGTATTTGTGTTATATTTAGACGATATTGAGCAGCTTGGGAAGGACCTGTCGTACTTAAAAGGGTTGGTTGAGAGAGTTTGAAGCCTCCTAAGCTGAATAAAATCGTCTAATAGTTGTCAGAATGTGATGAAAAGGACGTGCGTGGTACTGAATGGGTAATAGTGAGTACATTGAAATTTACAGTCAGTTGAAAATAAACACACTATAGGATCTTCCTGGTGTGTGTGTGTCTTGATGGCATAATGGCTAGTACGTTGGATTTCGGTGTGAGTATCCTAGGTTCGTGTACTGGGAGTGCCACACGTGTTCATTAATTTCATTGATTTCATCAATTAAGTATATTTGTAAGTTAATTTGTGGGTTGGTGATATTATGAATTCGTCTGTATACGTCATCGAGGTATCCAGCTCTTATTGGTTGCAAACGTGTCTTGAACTATACTGTTTCTTTTACACTGGCGGTAAATTGCAAGGTTCCCATCAAGATTTCTCAGTTATTTTGAAGATAGTGTAGTGAAATAGGGTGCTCATTATATAAACTTGGTCTTAACCCACTGAACCCCAGCGACGACAACGTGTCGTCGGCAATGTATGTAACGCTAAACCCCAGCGACAACAATGTGTCGTCACTGGTACTCCGGTCTCAATTACTCCGGTCCTATGGCACCTAGAGGGCTCAGATTTGTATAGGACCTGTGTAAGTATCCCACGCAACCTTGGTGATGGTTGAAAACTCTCAAAGTCCAACCGTGTGCGTGTGAGCGCGCAAAAACATGTTTTTTGGGTGTTTTTGCCTTCAATTTTTTACTCTTCTAAAATCCGTTTTCGGGGGCTCCGTAGGACCAATTTTTGACCTTTTTGATCGTTTTTTTGTGGTTTTTCCTTCATTCCTAACCTATTCGCTATTGTTTCTGGGGAAAAAAAAATGCAAATCCTGCCAGTCCCTGGTGGTACATTTATTTATAACTAGCTGGGGCTCAGTGGATTAATATGAGGCAGAGACATAGTAGTTTCATATTTTTCCCTTAAATGTCCAAAAATTAGCTGCTAAGTGATTCAATTTATCACCAGCTGAAAAGAAACAGAGTATAGATATCCCCCAGTAAGAGAGAGAGGCTATCTTTGTTCTATGATGGCCATTTTGGTGCCTCAATTATCAAATTATTAGGTTTTAAGCCATCCAATCCCAGCGACGGCTACCAGCCGTCAGTAGATAAGTCACTCCCCAGTCCCAGTGACGGCTGGGAGCCGTCAGTAATGTACTTTCCTTGTAACTGCCTGTGTCAGGTTGTGCCTGGTCCCACGACCGTTTGACCACTGCTCTCGATATGGCAACACTTCTCAGCTTATATCCAACCCTCTGAAGGCTGAGAGAGCCAGTCTTCCTTCATCTCTTGAGGTGGAAGGTTGTTCTATCTTGCCATTTTTGGCCACATTGGTTGGGACTGGGGGGGTGGGACTTTTATTACTGTATCCTACGGTACAGTAGGGTTTGTTGTTGTTGTTGTTGTTGCTGTTCCCCAAGCTGCCTGGCCGAACAGCCCCAGGGCCCCGAGCAAGGCCGAGGCCATAACCGAGCGCCCCCACAGAACCCTCCCTGCCGACCACAATAGAGCCTGGGTGACCGAAGCCACTCCATGGCGGGGAGCTGAGGAGGGTGCGGAAGCGCCCGGGAAACCAAAGCCCCAGCCAGGGCCCTGTGCCCCTCAGCAATTATGAAGAGAAAGTTGAGGGGCAAAGGAAAAATGTGACGCTTTGGCTTCCAATCTGCCAACCTCTAGGTTGGCAGATTGGGAGGTCAATCCACGGAAGAGACGCCGTCACTTGAGACCTAGAAAATATATAAGTAAAAGGAACAGGCAGAGTAAGCTATGGGTATGGCAGAGATCGCTCAGTTCTCACTCTGATAGACCAGCCCATCACCAACAGTAGGGGTTAAGGTGGGTCACCAGCTTTTTTTCATCTTTCTCTCTTTTTCTCTTTCCCTGGCTTGTATCCATTCGACCCTATTCAGCCAACTGTTTTAAGACGTTTATCACCATCCAGGTGTCGATTTCTTCCGGGTGAGCGATAACGAGCCAGCATTGTACGGAGAAATCCGGCTTCGCCGGAGAAATTTTTCTATAAAAAAATGTACAAATTTAGCTTGCTGTCAAAACAAAAATATATATATGCTGGCTCGCTACTGCTCGCCAGGAAAATATTGACACCTGGATGGGGGTAAAAGTATTGAAACAGTATGCTGAATGGGGCCGAATGGATACAAGCCAAAGAGAGAGGGAGAGAAAGAGAAAAAAAAGCGAGGTGGGCTCCATTAAGGGAGGGGGGGGGGGGGGGATGGGCGTATTTATTTCCTCATTCATATATAGTTTTTATGTTTTTAGTTTTCTCCTCAAACATCCATCAAACTAAAATCGCCCCCCCCCCCCCAGACCCTCCTGCAAGATATATTTTTATATTTTTCGATAGAAAAATGTCCCGGATATAGGCCAGTTCCTTAAATTACAGGCTCGCTCTCGCTCGCCAGGAAACATCGACACCTAAATGACAAGACAAGTTTTGATATTGCAAAAGAAATTTGGCGAAATATCTTAGAATCGCCAAACTAATGGACCAAAGTCATAACATCTGAAAAGTAATGGGGCTAAGCATGAGGAAGAAGGGGGCCTTAAAAACGGCCCATCTCACCTTAATATATTGTTGTTGATATACAGTAGAATGCATACCCAAAGACCAAACTATATATCCCGTATCAGTATTGCTGCAAGATTATTATGGCAGTGGAGATGTATCCGAGTGTAAAGAGACAAAATTATCACCAGTGGCACGAAAATGGGGGAAGTTGGACGATCTCAGTTAGTATAGGGTTTCTAGCTTGAACCCCAACTACTGTACTACTACTACTACTACTACTATTACTACCACCTATTACTACCACAAATACAAAACAACTACTACTACTACTACTACTACTACCACCTATTACTACCACAAATACAAAACAACTACTACTACT